>CM040421.1:33202779-33331846 GCA_022702705.1 Papilionanthe hookeriana x Papilionanthe teres
AAGAAATTATTCCATACGATATATGAAAAACCCTGGAAATAATCTAATTTCTATTTAATACCTAATAACCAACAAATAACCCTCTAATAATACTGGAATAAAACCATAATAATAACCCCAAATGAAAGTTATTTAAGGATTATTATGAAGCAACTGTATATTTTGTATGTATAATGTATGGAATAATTTCTCCTTTAATATTTTAAACGAAACAAACCTACCAGCCAAAATCACTCTCCGCAAAAACCTTCCTCATAGCGCAGACGGTACAGCGAGCGTCCGAACTGCGGATGCAATAAGGTCTTGACCTAGGTCGACTTGCACGTAAAGTGATAAATTTAATTAAACTCATAATATTAAATTAAAATAATACGAAATTCTCTTATGAAAGCCCTCGCCTTCCCCATTCGGCCCTCCCATTCAAAACTCTAAGTTCATTTTTTCGGAGCCTCATCCACGAGAAAAACTATTCACTCCTCTTCTTCCTCCTTCTCCATTCGAAAACCTAGCCGACCCTCTTCTTCCTCCCTCTCGGCCGAAGCTCTCGCCGGCGCTTCTCCAATCCGTCCGACGCCTCTTCTCTCCTCTATTTCTTTGTAAGACCTCTTTAGCTCTTGGAATCACACTCGAGAAACGTTTTCTTCCTTTAATCGCGAGCTGCGAGTCTTCTTCCTCCATAAATTGCAAGGGCATTCTTCTTTCTTCGATCAAACCTCAAGAAACTTTAATCGGATTCTTGCATTTCACTTTCAAGAAACTTCAAGAGATGGATTAATAACAAATGTTGGGTAAAAATCCGTGTTAATACTTTTAATCATATACACATGATTCTTAGAGGAGTTTGCTTTTCTTATTTTCTCTATCGCTGCGCATAGACGAGAATCTATTCTCTCTGAGCTTTCACCATTTTTTATTATTAAGATTCTTTTTAGTTAAAAAAAGAGAGAGAAGAATTGAATCTATTCATTCTCTTCTTATTTCTCATTAGTCTTTCTTGGTTTATGTTGAAGTGGAAACTATGTTTATTCTTTATTATCATTGATCTTTGTTAGAAATCAGAGTTTATATATTATTAATTCGATGAAATTGATATTTCCATAATTCTATAATTATTAAATTCTGAATTTATGACAATGAATTGTTGTTATTTATCATGGCTATCTCGATGCTTGAGTAACACAGAAACTTATCGGTTTGGAAGAATTTGAAATTTTCGTGGTTCTTGGTTCACAAAAGATTTTGAAATTTTGGAATCATTCTTTAGTCTTTCATGAAATTTTGGAACAATTGCTATGTATATATATATACGAGATTTTGAAGTTGATGAATTTATTGAAATTGACATTTTTGCTGTTTGACGGGATTTAGGTTATATCATGCTCAAATCCCAAATCTTGCGTGCGAGAGAGGGCCAAAGCCACCCGTTCGTGATGGCAAAGCCTGCACCTGATAGTTTTGCACTCCAGAAGAGAAAACACCTCCTCTTACTCTTCTCCGCTGTCTTTCTTACAACGACAGGCTTCTTCTATTTTCGTGGCACTCTCGACACATCTGATTGTCGCCGGGACAGCATTGTATCTTCAGTAGCGGTGGATAGCGCTCGCTTCCTGGGGCCGATCGGTAATGTCGAGAATAATCCTCTGGATTTCATGAGGTCCAAGCTCGTGCTTCTCGTCTCCCACGAGCTATCTCTTTCAGGTAACTGTAATTGAGGTGGAAGGCTTGTCCCATGCTTCAACCTGTCGTATTTGAGCGCATCTTTAAACTCACTCTTGATAATTTTGAGAAGGTGCGACCCATCCTTCTTTTCTAAGTCAGCTGACTGAAATTCTGAAGTATGATTTTTTTAGGGCGTTTTGCAGGTGGACCTTTACTACTAATGGAGTTAGCATTTCTGCTAAGAAATGTTGGTGCCCAAGTCATATGGATCACATATCAAAAACCTGCCGACGAGAATGAAGTAATTCATAGTTTAGAGCATAAGATGATGAATAGTGGTGTACAGGTATCAGAATCGTTTTTTTAGTTATTTTTTTATCTTCATTAAAGTCTGCGCATTTCATATGTACATGTAATGCGATTCACAAGCATATTGAGTTTTGAAGTTTGTGTCTAGATAGTCTCACTGCAATCTTATTTGACATATAGGCATACTTCATTCTAAATAGTTGTACAATTATTTTTTGCCTGAAGAATTCGTTTCAAAGCAATGTTCCTTAGACCATTAGAAACTTCACGTCTTCATTTCAGTTTCGAAATATTGACACATTCTGATTTTTCATCCCTCAATACTGAACTTTGTTATGGATGGAAGAATGATTACTTTTTTGCATCAACTCTGAGCATACACATATTACATTTTGAAATAAACCTTCCGGGCTATTTGGTAGGGAATCTTAACACTATTTATTTATTAAATCTAGCCAAACTGTTAAATGCCGGAGTTCCGTGAATTTATGAATTATTGGATTTTGTGAGTTTACTGATTTACAAATTTATGAAATCCTACTAAAGCTAAATCACAAACAACCGCTTAGTTTACTTCTAAAAGGTTTTGACTCTAGGTTCTATTAGAGGATCTAACTAGGCTTTTGTCTTTTCTGGTGAGCGAGAAAAAATGGTTATGTTGAAGAATATTGTAGTGCCCAGTCTTAAATTGAGTGATTGACTTCTTCATTATCTTCCAACGAAACATTCATAAGCTGGCTTTCCTCAAATTGTGTTCTAGATCATAGAGGGAGGTCATGTCAGTATGAAGTATATCTTATATTATTGAGTCTGAGCCTTCTTTGAATGGGAAGGTTGATTCGTAAATTGAGCTAATAAACTTGGAGAGTGGTTTGAAAAGCAATTTCATTGGTAGTCCTATTGTAATTGTTTGTGCCATAGCTTTTGGAGGTTGTGATTACAACTCTACAAAGAATGATAACCTCTTATGTAAATGAGTAACAATCAAAAGTGATAGATAAGTTTCCACATAGGTTTAGTGAACTATTCTACTGGAATGAAGATGGAATAGAAGCTGCAATATAACCGCCTCAAGAGAATTTCTTTTGAGATTTATATTGAAGCTCATTTAGAGTGAATGTTGTTGACACAATCTTCTTGAAGCTTGACTGGAATAAGCTAAGAGAAATAAGGAGATTATTTAGCCTTGTATCTCTACAATTTACTCTAATTAACTCCTGGTAGTACTAATTGCCTTCATATGTTAGTAGCAAATTTGGAGTTAATGAGGGCAGTCTCTAAAAATTGTTTAATTTGGTAATCTCATTTTTATTTTGAAGTCTGAATATTCTGGAATCAATGGTGTACTCCATCTCCTTCCGTCGCCCATATTTCCATGATATTCACACTTATTATCTCAATTACTACAATACTTCTTGTTTTGTAGATAAATATGACCATATGAATTAGAATTTAAAGTTTGCTCAAACTTAATAGGTACTTAATAGACCTAGTTGATTACCACTTGGCTTGAACCTGATTGGTGAAAATAAGACGCAGACCAATAACAATTTTTAAAATTTCTTTCTTCTTGTGTCAATATACATGATTATTGTCTATAGGAACTTCTAAACTATTCCCTCTTTGTTAAGGATGCCTCTTGATATTTGATTTTGTCGAAGGTTTTTGAAATTTTTCTTGGCCATGTTTTGTCAAGGTCCCATGTTTAGGTACTTTACAGGTGTCCTTAGCATCTACATAAGTGGCCCCCAAATTGCATGAAAACTCCTGTATCTTTTTTTAATAGAATTCATAGGAGACATTTCATCCTCATTTGATTTCCTGAATCTCTCTTTGGTCCCCATACCTACTAAGAGAATGAAAAAGCTGAAATTTTTTCATTCTCCTAAGCTTTTCTTAATAGAGCTTTCCTTTCATTTATGCATTTCTTTGTTTGTTTATAAATACCTCTTAATTACTCCCAAAAATATCCCACTACTTTTATTCTTTTAGTTCTCATCTGCAAACAACTCTTGCTCAGTAAGCATTTGGTAGCCTTCATTGTTCCTTGCAAATTTTATTGCAAAGTGCTGAAGAATTCCTTTAGATCATTCTTTTGATAGTTTTTAAATTAAAAAATGCATCGAATTTGTTCACGTTTAGCTCTTCTCAGCCTTAAATGATTCTACATCTGTTTCCATAAGTTCATATTGAGAAAATGTCTAGTTTTTAGTGAGTGTGTTGTAACATCGCTATGTTTTTCTAATTGCAAGTAATCTAACCTTTACAGAATTTATTTATTTATTAAATTTTTTCCTGTGATTGTTCTTCCTTATCCTTTTCAAGAATAAGGTATAAAGGGTACAATTAATCTCCAAGGAAAAGGTTATGATTTATCTTTTTAAGCCAGAAGAAAGTTGCGAGGGTCGAAGAAATTCCGAAGGGAGTTGTGAGGTTAGTGACTTCACCTTGTTAGAAGTCGTGTTCATTATATAAATTTTAAGTGAGAACGTGGGGTTGAGATATATGATTGGATGATAAGCCAAATCATTATAGGTATTTGATTATTTTTCTTAATTATTTCTCGTGGTTGTAAGCTTCTCAATCAATCCATCTCTTGAGTCGAATTCAAATATCAAATTTACTCGTAAGTTCTAGAAACCATTTTTAACTCCAAAAACTCACTTTGCATTTGCATGCCCTTATGTTGTCTTTCATAAAACCATTTTTGTAGCACAATTTGAATGCATAATTGGATGTGGATGTTAAGATTGATTTCTTTTGTAGTGTGATAGTGAGACAGACCAACATTCTGTCTAGATAAGTCAGATTGCCAAATAAACTTATGTATCCTCAGCATCACAGTAGCTTCTTTACATTAGAGATCTTTTTTAAGGAACCTTTTATGTTGACTCCTAATTTTCATTTCTAGTCCTATATTAAATGTTGTTAATGATTTTTCTTTTTTCTTTTTTGCACTCAGGTGATTTGTTGCAATGCAATTTTAGAAAATGTTGCGCAATTATTTGAATGCTCCGGGATCTGGCATCATCTAAATTATTGAGTTTTTCTATGTTTTCCTTATTTGCTTTAATGTAATTGCAGGTTCTTTCTGCAAAGGGTCAAGAAACAATTGATATTGCTCTCAAAGCTGATATGATTGTTTTAAACACGGCTGTTACTGGAAAATGGCTTGATTCTGTGCTTAAGAAACATCTCTCTCAAGTTCTTCCAAAGATTCTTTGGTGGATACACGAGATGAGAGGACATTACTTTAAATTGGATTACATAAAGAATCTGCCTTTTGTAGCAGCTGCAATGATTGACTCCAAAACTACAGCTGAATACTGGAAAAACAGGACGTGTGAACGTTTAGGGTATGTATGTATACAACTCAGTTTTTTTTTTTTTTACTTCTACGTAGGTCACTACTGAAAAAAAGTAAAATAATTTCTTGTTATTTCATGAGAGTGGATTATCATACATTATTTAGCTAATTATGGTGTAGAATAGTTTCATTTAACGGAGAAAAAAGAAAATTTATATTGTTTTAATGACTAGCTTTCATTGAAAATGCTCTCCTGTGGAGAAATTAATCATGGGGCCTGCACTTATGAGATACCTCGAACCCTAACCTTAAAATCCTCGTAAAATAGGGATGAAATCTTGGGGCAATCTCTTCGTCTACCATCTCATATGCCTTATGAAAATTTGACCAAAAACTTAAAACACATAAGCTCTCGACGAGGTTCAGTTTGTGACACTAAGGTGTTATAAGTATAAATATTAAACTTCGAGTATTAGATATGTATGTATTTTCGAATTGTGTGGTATGTATGTATGCAAATTTTCCTCTTTTTTATTTTTGATTTCCAAGAAAGAGAGTTCGATACTTCTATTGATGTTTTATAAACAAACAAGAATATAACATTTATTGCTCATGCATTCAGGCTAGCTGTTTAATTAGCTTTCTAAATGATTTATGTAGAAGCAAATGATGTGGAGGCATGTAGAAGGATGTCAACTAATGAACCAGATTTTATAACGAACAAATAAGTTATACACATATGAAATGTCTACTCTTAAAGATAAAATTACAAGATAAATTTATTTTGTATCATTTGGAACTTGTCAGTGTAAAGGTTATTTGAGATAATATTTGTCATAAAACAATATTGTACCTTTTGATGTATATATGTCCCTAAATTTAATATAATCCTCAAGTCTTAAACCATCTCATTTAAACACATTGATAAGCTGATGATGGGCTTTCTCTTAGCATTTGAAGCAGTCACAGCTTTTAGTTTACATTTGTCATGGTTTTTTATCATTTCATGTTAGATAATTATGTTTTTACATTATTCTTAGTAAATTACTTCGACAACTTACAAGTTCCATTCCATCAATTTTACACGCATCATATTCTTTTTCATTATTTTCATATGCATGTACTGCATGTGGAGGATAAAATTGAAACTATTTTGCATTACGAAAATTTGGAAGCTATCTTGTCCTTGTATTTTTTGAACAATGGTTGGGGTTCCAATGAAAGATTTTGCATCATGGCTTCGTATCTATTTAATATACTTGCACTTTACCTACTTAAAACTACCAACATAACCTACTAGAGCCTCTAGACTCACCATATTATCTTGAAAATCACTGACTTCATATTTGATGTATTTTGAGCCTCTGTAGAAGCGCTATTTTGATATCTCTCAGAATAGGCCCCATGTTAGTTTGTATGCCTTCATTTTAAAATTTGTTTGATGGTGTTTCTTCCCAACAATTTCTTCTACTTACGCGCTGAACTGGGAGTATCATCCACCTTTTGATGATTTATAGTTGATGATCATGATTCTAACGTTGATTGTATTGCCATTTCCAAACTTCATAACTTATTTTACAGCAAAAAACGATGGAGATGCCACAGCTTTTTTTTTTTTTGTCTTTATAAAGAGCAATTTTGTGTTTTTCATACTTTATAGGCATCTTATGATCATCAGGGTTATTTCAGTTAAGTATTTCAGTTTGTTATTTAAGATCCTTTTCTATTTAATTTTAATCTTTGGGCTGAAATTATGTAATATGATGTTGATGATATCTTGGCTCTTCTTTTCTCCTTATCCCATCTTAACTACAATCTTATTTTAATTTGATATGGGGGTATTCTGTCCTGTTTCACTAGTGAGAAAAGAAAGAATAAGCTATGGTTGATGATTTGTTATTATTTACATTATCTTTGAAGGTTGAACTAAGCGCCACCAGATTAGAAATATTATAAAGTATGTTATGAATTCGTAGCTACTGTTGTTGGTGATATTTTCTTTTCTTAAAAAAATTTTAACTGCTAGTGTGTTGCAGAAAAAGAAAAGAATTACCCTTGCATGAATCTAGTGTGCAATACACCTTTTATGTATGGCGATAATTTGTAACTTATAGGGGTGGCAGTAGAGGAAATAATTGAACCAGTTGCTGTCCAATTTGATGTCCTACTTTTTTCATCATTCTCAAATGAATAGATGCTTTTTCAAGGCTACCAAAATCAGATATATAGATTCATTAGCTTGGGAAGCTTTTTATTCTATTTTTTTCACAATTTTTCTTCTTTGGTTGGGAGGATTGCGCTTTATCTCTTTCTCAGTCCCAATTTATGTTCTCTATTTCATTTCTTCCCATCAAATTTTTTCGTATGTAATATATATATATGTATATATAGTTTGTTGCTCTAATTCTATTTGTTTAATTTCTGCTTGCAGTATCCAAATGCCAAAAACGTATGCTGTTCATCTTGGAAATAGTAAAGAATTGATGGAAATTGCTGAAGATTATGTTGCCCAAAGGGTTCTCAGGGAGCATATACGTGAATCTCTTGGACTTCGAAATGAAGATCTCCTCTTTGCCATTATAAACAGTATTTTCTTGTTTATTTTACTTGAATATCTGTTTCCTCCATTTATTAAAGAATTTGGTATAAGAACGTGAAATAGGATATACTTATAGCAGGTGTGGACCTTTAGCCAATTGCCCGTTCTGAAATTTTGTATTCCTTAAATTTTCATAAATTTGCTCCCTTCAATAAATGGATTTACCCTCCCGGAAATTATGTGTATGATCACCAAACAACAGTCAGCTGAAGGATTGAAAAAGAGTATATTTCCATATCTAGGTATGGTCGATTCAAAGAACTTTATAGCGACAAGATTTTCTACAAAATAGGCAAGGAAAACTTGTTTGCTTATTTTTTATATTAGAATAAACATTATTTGTCTAGTGTTGAAGGAATAAATAAGCTTGTAATTTGATAGTGGCTAGGATGCAATGCTAATTTTCTGAATAATTGAACTTGTAGGCATATCACGTGGAAAGGGGCAAGATTTATTTCTTTAGTCATTTTATGAAAGTCTTCAATTGATCCGAGAACAAAAGTTTGAGGCGCCTGCAATCCATGCTTTGGTAGTTGGAAGTGATATGAATGCTCAGACAAAGTTTGAAAGAGAGTTGAGAAACTTCGTGGCAAGGCAAGGAATTCAGGACAGAGTTCACTTTGTCAATAAGACACTTACAGTTGCTCCATACTTGGCTGCAATTGATGTGCTTGTGCAAAATTCTCAGGTATAGTTATTCACCATTCTTTAAACAATAGATTTTTAAGACTTTTTTTTTTAAATGAATTGTTTCATCCATCCTTAAAATTTGTGTAAAGGGCCAAAATAGTCCCTTGACTATCCATATGGGTTCATTTTAGTCCCAAAGTCTGTACCATTTTAAATGGGCTAAAAATAGTATTTTAGCCCCTTTTAAATGAGTTTGGGGATTGAATTAACATGTTATGTACTGAGGTTAAAATGATCCCTGACAAAGTGCTTGGGGACCATTTTGACACTTTTTCTCCTCAAAATTCCTATTACTGCTTCTGATTTTTATTCGTAGCGCTGCATAAATTACAGTGACATGAAATTAACTAGGGATCTTATAAAGGGGAAAAGCTTTCTTTTAGTTGATGTTTCAAAAGCCCGTGAAAAGTCAAGACAATAAAAAAATTTTTAAGATAGAGAGCTTATGAAAAATCATAGTACATAATATGCAATTTTAATGGATGTGAGAATGATAATTATCAGTCAATATTATTAAAGAGCTAGTGATATCTTCGTGATAGATTTAATACTTTTTCTAAATTAAAAATAACTGGAGTATGGACGAGAACATAGCATCTAGAATTGCAATCGTTTGGTTAAAATAAAGAAACTTCCCTAATACACGAGTTGAATCTAGTTGGAACCACAACTTGAATTAACTAATTAGGTTTCATTTGGTGGTGCTTGTGTTTTCAGCTATTTCAGTATTCAATAATGCCATCACATTTTTAATTTGCATGGAAATATTTTTATTTGCGCAGGAACATTGGTTTATGCACCATTTTAATGGTTTCATGATTATGAGCAACACATTTGGTAGAATACCTTGCCCATTTTCGTGGGAGTTGTTGTTTTTTTATTTGATTTTGAAGAGCACTGTAAAGCAACAAAACATATTTACTAGGAGTCTAACTGGATGCTTCAGTTTTTCATTAACTGGAAGTTTCAGGCAGAGTCTATTTTCCACTCAGTATTTATTTACTTTGTAAAACTTCCCTAAACATTTTCCTTGGAATGTCACCTTTAATATAACTTGCTGGTATATCTGAAAAATATTTCCTTTGGTCCCTAAGATTACAAATATGCCGGACAATGTAAATTTCTAATCGCCCTTCTGTGCAGGCAAGAGGAGAATGCTTTGGAAGGATAACTATAGAAGCTATGGCATTTCAGTTGCCAGTGCTGGTAAGTCTCCCATCAATGAAGGGATGCTACTAACTCATTCATTGTTTTTGAACTCCACAAATGTTACTAAAAAATATCTAAAAAATGATGTAAAGTTCTTATGATGATTTTGACCAAATAATGAATAGGGCACAGCAGCTGGTGGAACTACTGAAATTGTTGTTGATGGTTTGACCGGTTTGCTTCATCCTGTGGGGAAGGAGGGTGTTATTCCACTAGCGAAGAACATTGTGGAGCTCGTCACTCATGTTGAGAGAAGGCTGAGCATGGGTAAAGAAGGCTACAGGAGGGTGAAAGAAAGGTTTATGGAGTGTCACATGAGTGAAAGGATAGCTTTAGTTCTCAAAGAAGTTCTTCACCGCCGTTCTGCTTGAAATGCCTTTTTTAGTAAATTTCAATTTTGAAATGAGTTTGATTTGTTTTGTGTAAGATGATTCTTCTTTTTTATTTTCGTCTTGAATATCATGAAATTGAAGAAAACTGTGTTTTTTTAGAATTTAATACCACTGTCTCTCAAGTGTTTGGCCTCTTTACTATTATCATTATCCTATCAGCCACATTTTGTTCGAGACATGCTTCATATTCTACATTTGATAAAAAAGAAGGAATATTTACATACAATCACATAAATTTTAAGAATTTACATATATAACACCTAAAATTTTAAGAATTTACATATATAACACCTAAAGTTTGATTTTTTCACTTGTTAACATTTTGGTGCCTCTTGCTGTTTTCCTATTGTCCAGCCGCCCCAACTAGCCAAGTGTTGTTGTTTGGGTTGACACCTATAGTTGTTGCCGTTCTTTATCCTCAGCCCATAAACCCCTTCATTATCTTGCCGCTCCGGACCAAACCCTCTAACTGTCACTACCTTCACATGGGATCTTCCTTAATGTGAGTTTGTGTGTCGTGTATGTTGTATTTTCCCTTTCAAGTGTGTTTGATTGTAACTGCCTATTTTCTTCTAGTAATAATATTTTCTTTTTCTAATCTGATTTGGGTTAACTTTGATATCACTTTCATTATAAAGATTTAAATGATTTTAGTGTGTTCATCAATGAAAGAAATAAATCACCTAACATTTGAGATATTGTTTTTCTAAGATGGCCCTCAAATGTCACTATGAATAGTTGCAAAAGGTTGGAAGGATTTATAAGTATGACTAGGATAGAAAGTTGGAGCGTGCTTAGATGATAGATCAAACACTAAAATGCTTAAAAATTTGTGTTAATGAAAAGAATGACAGATAATTTTTGTAGGCATATAAAATTTTAATGACCAAGGTGAAAGTGTCACAATATTATTATGCTTCCATTTGAAGATGATTCATATTAATTGTTTTTCTCTTATTTTTTAGGGACCCCTTCTTAATTTAGGATTTACAATTTTCTCCTTCACCTTGCGAGTTATACTTCTTGAGACCTTATCCAAGAATTTATAATGAGTAGGGAGGAAATTAGTAGCATAATTCATATCATTGGTGATTTTTTTAATTGATGATAAATTATAGGAAAGTTTAAAAATCAAGAAAACTGAGTTAAGAACTACTGAGCTTGTGATGTTGATTGTCTAAGAGCTTACTAGTTGCAATGTTAATCCACCGGTAATTTTGACTTTATAGTTCTTTAAACATTTAATTAGATGCTCTAGAGTCCACAATCCAAGATTATGGGTTTATGTTTTGAAATTAAGGAATTCAATATCACACCTTTTTGAGAAATTTCACTTATGATGATTTTTAGTACGGAAAGTTTTGGTTTGAAGTTGATATTCAACAACATAGAGAAGGATTTATAGATACCCGTGTCACCATGGGATTTTGATTTATGACTGGAATCAGCGCTTGAGGAGGATCTTTTTTCTAGCGCCATTTGAGGTTTATCCTACATCATGGTTTGAATAAAAAAATCCATAGTGGAAGGATGAAGATGACTTCAAAATTTGAACGGTTATGAAA
Source organism: Papilionanthe hookeriana x Papilionanthe teres (assembly GCA_022702705.1). NCBI lineage: Eukaryota > Viridiplantae > Streptophyta > Magnoliopsida > Asparagales > Orchidaceae > Papilionanthe > Papilionanthe hookeriana x Papilionanthe teres. The sequence continues at coordinate 33,214,510 of CM040421.1, forward strand.
GAGAAAATAAAAGAATAAAATTACATTAAGTATGAAAGATAGAGAATATAAAACAATGAATGATAGAGAAGTGATGCTCTTACACCTTGTTGATAATATAAGAGAATAATATTTATTTTTTTTATTTCAATGGAAATGATAGATATAACATTTATATGTAAAATATAGCCAATTAAGAATGAAAAGGTAGAAATGTCCTTAACCTAATAAGTTGTAATGAATTTTATTCTATTCTAGAAAATAATGATCAATAGATTGCATATTTTAAGCTAAGGACTGTTGAGTTGGCGGATTGCATATGGAAGGCAAGAGGGCTTGGATTGCTAAGCTGGATGATCTTATGGCTGAAAACTTTTTCCATGACTTCAAGTAGCTTTGCAAGGTGCAGAATAATCTCAAGTTCAAGTTTTTTCATTTTTTATCAAGTTTGACTGGGGCTTGAGCATGCCCTCCCGGGGACTATTCATATGCGGCTAATTTAGTTTTATTGTGTTTCAATTTTTCAATTTAGCTCCTTGACTATTCAAAATTGATCAAAATGCTCTCTCAGAGACTAAATTAGGATCAATTTTATATCATACATTCTACATGAGAGTCCATTTTAGACCAATTTTATATAATTAGGGGATAAATTAGAGAAATTTGATACTCATGAACTAAGTTGATAAAAAACAATTAGGAACTATTTTGGGTTTTAATCATAAATTTATATGTTAAAAATCTTGTATAGAAACCCTTGATATGTCCGTGAGTTTTGATTAACATGAATTCACTCTGCAGCCAACATACATGTAGAAGGTTGCATATTGTTTAATATTGAGTACACGATGAATTTGCATATGCTCTGTATCTGTATCCTTCGTTATGCTCTTCAGGAATAGCTTTTCACATTTGGTTAACACTAAAAAGTGAAAAAACTGGTTAGAATGGCATGCTTATAAACATGATTTGATTTCTATAACATTTGCTCACTGTATTTAGTTTTACCTTTTAGAGATTTTACAATGGAGACCTCACAGATTGCGAACATACATTTGACAAAATGGGCCGCTCATCTCAGGTTGATTACGAATTATTTTATCTGATTTTCTTGATTTGTTAATATATTGTTGTACATTTTATGCACATTGTTTCGGTTTTTAATCTTTTGTCAATAAATTTCAGGTAAACATTATTTGTGGAAGCTGCTTAAGTGGAGGAGGGTGTAAAGGTGTGCTTTAGCTTTCTTATGGTTTATCATCGTCTTTCTTCTATGGTGTGGTATGACATTCTAATGCTAATTTTGTAAATTATTTATCTGCTTGATGAATTTTTTGTTCAGGCTTTTTCTAATTGATTCTCTATTTTCGTTTGTTCTTTAACGATGTTGATTTATGCTGTTATTTGGTATAAATATTTATGGGATGTAGCTTTCAGTTGAATCAGTCTCAAGTTATTTTCTATAAGCATTACTTTAGTGGTTAGATATGGGAAGTGACATAAAGATTGTAAGTATATATGTTTGCTTGTAGGTGAGGTTAGAGATCTGCACATGATATGAGAAAGACATTGTTCCAATGTGAAGAAAAATATAGTTTATTTAAGGGATACAATGCCCAATTAGTGAAACAAGGAAGAGTGAAAACTCTCTATAAGGGAGAAATAGGAAAACAATAAACATAACTATTTCCTTGATTGGACTAGGTTGTACTTCTGTACCCGATCTCTCAGGATGCTACCTGGGACATCAGCTGCTGCCTCCATACAATATTTCAATATCAATTAATAATCATTCAACCCCTTTAATAGATTTTTAACGATTGACTCATCATTTTTATGTTGAAGTGACACTATTATCCCGGTATATAAAGGCTAAATAGGCCTCTACCACTATGATGAAGAGTAATATAAGTTGCTTACACATTAGTTTGGACATGGTTTCACATTTTATTTTTGATTGAAATTTATTGACTTTTGCAGGTCAATTTGGTTGCATTTGCGGCATAAGCTATGACGAATTAAAATGCGGGTATCTATTGGATTTTTTTGTTGTTGTTCACACTACTTTAAAATGGCACAATATTCAAGCAAGATAGTTCAGTTGATTTTGTCATCTTTAAAAAGTAATTGATGCTTTGTATTATGTAGAATCTTGTTTATAGTGATTTTGGTATGCTTCATATTTATACTTGACATCATTGTTTGCAAGTTGCATCTATCACCTATATTAATCCAATCCGCACCCACAGTGAGCATTACTGTTTTGAAGATTTGTCTTTTATGGTCTACCTTCTATTTATTCCAAGCAATTTGTTTTAAAGTGTATGAGATGGGCTAGTTGGTTGCAGTGGATATAACTTCAAGTTTGCACATTTGTGTTTATACTTTGGAAAGTTGACTGGCAATGAAAATTAGTTTATTTCTTTTAGCATTTGAAGGAAAAATATGTAGCTTGGCAACAACGCCTCCTTGGGGACCCTCATTAATGACAGTTCCATGCATCGTGTATGCTCTTTGTTAGTCATTGTACTTTGGTTGGGATAAGGAGAGTGGTTACTTTTAACCAATAAAAGACTTCTACATCTCTCTTTTAGCATGTTAGAGTCTCATGATCCTAATTTGTGGTTTTAAGAATGGCTGTCTGACAATGTTCTAGGCATCCTAGAACTGGTATAGGGATCAATTTTAGCGTTTGGAATGTTTATAGGATGACGAGAAGGAGAAATCTAGGAGAACGTTAAGTTGGAAGGGGAAAACTGATGATGAATGTTGTCTCGGAAGAAAAGAAAAGGAGGCGTGTGGTTGTTGGTTATGGGAAAATAGAAAAATTAGTCTCCAAACAACATAAACTATAGCAACAAATCTCCCAGCATCTGTGCCCTGCTTAGACGGGACACTTTCACGTCACTCTCCCCAGTGAGCTTTTGAGATCCTTATAGTATGGCGATATGTCAACAAAGTTGAAGATAGCATAAATGTTATAGTACATTGACAAATCAATCTTGACACCCATTGTCATTACTCTTCTTAACAATATTGAATGAGTTGTTAGCTCTAAACTTGAGTTTTTTAAAAACACATATATAAAATCTCTCAATCATTCCAAGCTACATTCTCTTAAGACCATTGTCTTCTTAGACTTTATAGCTTGCTTCTGATACTTAATATTCCGTTTGAAATTTTCTTCTTTACCTGCTTATGTATGGTCAGAATCAGAGTGAATCTCGCCTATGCTTTAGTGATAAACTTAGCAGGTGGAAGTATGGACACTAACTTCAATAGTGTGAGATAATTTTGCATATGTACAATCTCAGAGGGATTTTGACATGTGGAGTGCCTAGTGTATCTATTTTAGTTTAACTCAACCAAAGGAAGAACCTAATATCACTGTTTGATGTTCTTTCCCAGAAAATACCTGAGTAGATTTTTCAAATTGAGATTCATCACCTCTATCTGTCCTGCTATTTGTGGGCGTGCTGCTGAATTGAACTGGAATTTTGTACCAATTTACCTCATAAGATCCTCCAAAAGTGAGTAAGAAATTTCACATATATGTTTGATATGGTTCGGTGTACTCCATGAAGATGGACTATTACCCTAAAATATACATTTGCAATATGTGAAGTTTTCATCATCTTATGATAATGTACTAAATGTGCTAATTTGGAGAAGTGTTTCGTCCCTACTATAACGGATCATTCCTTCGTTGGGTCCTTGGGATACCCATAATGAAGTCCATGCTCACATCCAACTAAGGTGATTTTGGAACAAAATGGGAAGTGTATAAAGCCATATTTTGCCATTGGATCTTGGTGACATATATTGTACTTCAAACATGTCTCTACACATCTCGTATTAACCATGGCCAATAAAAGTTCTCTTTTAATAAGAAGAGCCTTGTCCTCTCAATATATCTTGTCATCTTCTATTGTGGCATTCTTAGAAAATGTTCTCCCGAATGCACATTCTGTTATGATAAAACACATTAACTATATTATCCGTGAAGCTGTTCGTACGGTCTTTTCTGATAACAAACTTAAATCTCCCAAAAGTATTTATTAGTGGCATATGCTTCCTTTAATACCTCAAAACTAATTAGCTTTAACTGCATAGTAGTGATCAATAAGTGATGACAGTTCAATGCATCGACTACCTTTGTTTTGACTCCCTATTTTATGCTTGATTGCAAAATAGAATGAAGACAAACTCTACTCAAAGTGCATGTATATTTGTGAACTTGCTTTAACTATTCCAAAATCTCAAGGCTTCATGATCTTTCTAAAGATTGAACTCACTCGCTTGTATACTTTCACAATGACACATGAATCGTTATTGTAGGTATGGAATTCTTTAATTTTTCACTAAAGAAGACGATGATGCACCCACCCTGACTTAGCACAACTCCAATCCCTACATTAGAGATGTCACACAACACCTCAAACCCTTGATTCAAGTCTGGAGGAGCTTGAATTGGGTTCTGGGCAACCTATTTCTTTTGTAATAATCTACGAAATCCAAGTTTCTCAATTCAAGGTCACTTAACTCCCTAAATGTAATTTTAAATCAAAATATTCTTAAAATAAACTTTTACCTCTCATATACATATACATATGTGTATATGTTTATATACATTTTCAATAAAAAGGCAGGGTTATCTTTACATTTGCAATTTAAATGATCATGCTAAATATGAACAGTATTATTGCTTTAAATGACCATTTTATTTGAAGAAATGTTTGCACGTGATCTTTAATATGTGTCATTCAAGTTATCAAGTTTTTAATATTATGCTGAGAGTATTTCTATTAGAAAGGATAACATAATGAAGGGACAACGTGATTTTTTGTGGAGAAGATGTTCACATTGATTTATATATTAGCATAGAGAGTTAGATATGCAACTATAATCTCAAAATCTGATATTTGATTTTAATTTTTAAGATTGGTGGTGGCTAAACTCAAGATTCTGTTCACACATAATTTTTCATACCTACTGCCACATTTGTTCTAATCGGAGAAAAAAATAACGTTTGTCGAGACATCCCTCATTTTTAACCTAGTGTATAGATAGAAGTCGGAGAATTGGCCGATGGGATAATCAGAGTAGGTAGTTTTTTGGCTGGTGTTGTACATAAGGATTTCTCCGTTGACAGGTTCCGATCAACACTAAAGTACTATAGGGGACACTGGAAGCGATATGCCTGCTCAAGTGAAAAACATAGATGTACTATAGGTGACAACTGGAAGCCAAAGTTCTTCTCAAGTGAAATTTGGTGATTATCTAAGGGGCTATTGACTGAGCATGGTCCGAGATGGGAGACGAGGAGACAATATGCTTTATATTGGTGAACATGGTTGGCAGAGGAATTGCCTTAGATTTGGACAATGTGAGGGAGGGAGATCAAATTGAAAACTATTTTATTACATTTTCTCTCTGAATTAATGAATATTTATTTTTTTGTGTGTGGGATTGTGCATGTAGGTTAATCTCATTGAACCACAAACTCTTTTATCTTCATTTTAGGTGTTTTCGTTACAAATTAATGTGCTCATTTTTGTGATCATCATTATTTGGCTTTATTTCTCTTATTGAATGATATGATTAGTAGTATATCGTTGTAAAGTTTCCCCTTCTATGAACTAGGATTCTCGTTGAAATTGTGATCCCATGTGGCAGACGTGAATCCCGAGTCTTTGAAGGATTTACTGTTGGTTTTTATCCTCGGTCATGGGAAGTAGTAAGACCTTTCTGTTTTTTTTTTTTTTGCGTTTTACTTGCTTGCGTTTTGGTTATGGAACTTAGTTTAATATTTGATTGTAGATTTACAATGGCTTGACTCAAATAGGTTTTTAAAAACCTCATCGTGACTCCAGGTATCAATTATATTCTAATTTTGTTCATTTCCTGTGTTAAAAAATCGATCTTATATACAAATTATAGTCTGGCTTCATCTGTATAATTCCCCCACCTAATATTTTCTAGTAGAATCCTTTTTCTACTTGTTGGCAAGTTTGTGCTTTTGTTGAAACGTATTATTTGTCCCATATTTGTTAATCTCCTACCTAGTGTCTTCCATATAATCCTACTTCTCTATGCTGACAAATTTATGCCTTTGTAGAAGCTTTATATTTGACATATGTGTGGGTAAGCTTATAACTTCATTATATTCATTACGTGATGAAAGAAGGCTATCAGGTGCTCATAAACAATAACTAAATTTGAAGAGTAAATTGTATTGTACATAAATCAATCAATTAGGTCCTTTTGTAAGATACTCTTCCTGCGGAATTTGATCTATACTCATCTTTGAAAATGCAAGATTATTTTGCTTTGGGTTGATCATGGATTTCTATATTTATGAGTTGCTAGAGCTTATTTTTGCTTGCCTGAAGTAATTATATAAGATATAGTAGTTGATGATATTTAATAATGTATGGTACAATGCATCTGATCCATTATAAGATTTCCTGTGGCTCTCTTGGTCTTGAGATTACTCATAGAGTCATTTTAGATTTGTGATTAACCAAAGAAATTTTAGTTGAGTTTTTGTAATCTTATCATGTTCTTATCAAATTAACCTTCGAAGCTGATTTTTCAAGACTTTTTTTAAGGAGATCTTATTATGGGGATGGTATTTTTGATTAGATGTTGAATGCTATTCTCAGTTTGATTGTTTCGAGGAACCACTTGTAAATCTGGTTTGGGTTGCTTCTCCTCACCTTCAAATCTACTACTAGCAACATTTTGCTCTATTTTCTCTTGGTTTTTATGTTTTATTTTTTTGTATATTGAGAATTGCTTCAAGTGGATGTTGTTATTGTTAAGCATTTAGGGCATCAATGGCTAGGTCCTGGTGAAATTGCATTACTATTATTTCGGAGAAATATATTTGAATTGGTTTTACTACTTATGGTTATTGGCATAAGGTAGAATTTGAGGGCATATCTTAATATTATGTTGCAAAATTTTGGTCAAATCTGTATAGGATGCTTCAAGGATTTCCTAGAATTGAGAAAAATCAACTTTTAGTTATCCAACCAGTCACTTTATTGGGCAGCATCAAATGAGCAAAACATACCTTTAGACATTGTGGTTGTAGTTCTTCCCGCTTTTGATTTGGTTTTAACGCAAAAGTTTGGATCTACTTTAGATCTTGTCATGCAATCAGAGCCTTCCCTTGGTGTCCTTGGCCCAACAGAGTTGATTGACACAACATCGACATGCAAGATCATTGATCTAGATCCACCAAATGTTTTAACTTCACGATCATCTTATTATTGAGGATATTGGTGATCTAGATTGTAGTTTTCTTTTCTTTTTTTAATTTTTTTAATTTTTTTTAATAGATTGTAGTATTTTGGTTGTTATGATTTGTTTCTAATAAAGCACTAGAGGATAAATTGTTTTAATATCTTTTGACTATGAAGGGTAGACATAGGAAGAAAGTATATTGCCACTCTCCATGATTTAGCAAACTTCAAACAAGTTGTTATAAATGAGGACTTGTAGGCTCTCCAAATAGGATGTTGTAAATGAGGACTCATGGGCTTCCTCTCTTCCATCAAAAGGGTTCTTTTTTTTTTGTTATCTGGTTATCTTTGATGGTTTATTTTAATCTCCTCCCTTTCCACTTGCAATTTTTTGCAATTGCTTGATATTGTATTCATTTCATTGATTGATTATAATTTTTTTTTGCTTTTAAGAAAATCTTATGCCATGAAAATCTTTGATGTGAAAATTATAAACCAAACGGCTCCTTTAATCTCATGTATGCCTGCCCTCCATGCTAGTACTTAACCTTTATGTTTCTAGAAATGAATTGATTCTAGCTGCTCTTTTGTGTTGGATCATTTTCTACTTAACATAGGTAAATGTGTGTCCCACTTGCTACACATGGATGGAAAACAACTTATAAACACCATCCCAAGAAGTCAAAATATTTACCGAATCATTTAAATCCCAATTCCAATCTCATGATAATAGATGAAGTATTTCATAGAGCTTCTTATATCAAATTAATGATAGCAACGTGTCATCTCTCTTCAACAACAACGAAGTAGGATGGTGGAAAGAAGCCCTTGGTATCAATCTGCAATCAAGGACCAATGGATTCTATCATATAGAGAGAGGTGTGTGATGGCATTGATTGCAGTTGAGAGAGCTTGGATTTGGTATTGATTGTGGCTCTCATAAGGAAGATAATGATGGCCATTGTGGCAGTGAGCAGAAAGGAGACCAACACTGGTTGTTGTGAGTGAAGCAAGCATGAGAGATGTTTACAGGTAAAGACACTGTTGAAGCGGGTGTTGAAAGCGCATATGAGTGCAGGATTGCGTGAGCATGGATATTTTGACGCGATGTAAGTGCAAAAGGGAAGCAACAATGCATATTTGGCTGATCAACAGCAGAAGGCATGTTTGAAATATTAGAACACCCGATTTTGAAAAGAAAAGAAGGATCAATCTCATTTGTTATTATATTGTAGGAATATTTGTCTTAGAGAAGGCATTATTGCGGGAGCTTAGTGTGGATGCGTTACTGTAATTGCTACAGTATCGCGGGATTTCATAATTGCAGGGGACGGGCTGAAACAGTCCTGTTTTTCTTTCTTTTGCTTTCTTTCCTATTGTCTGGCATGGGCGCTAAAACAACGCTTGGGTGCGGGCGCTGAAAGCGCCCTTAAGCACGGCGCTTCGAATTCGCAGGGGACAAAACTGCCACGAATCATCGCTAAGCGGGAGCTGCGAATCGTCGAGACGCAGGAGCCATGAACCATCGCAAAGGCTGAAGCATCACAGGACTAGTAGGAGATCGCAAAGGCTGAAGCATCACAGGAATTCGCGATCTAGCTGACTGCCGCCCTTCTTTTTGTGTAGATGTACAATTGTACACAACTCAACTTAAAAATAGAAAGCATTAATCATATAGCAATGCATTTAAAAAAAAAGATCCGTACAAAATACAACATATTAAAATCACCCAATTAGATGTCCACAACATCACAAAAAGATACAAATAAGAGTACATAAAAAAATCACTCCTCAACCAAAACACGCAAATACTCGACGCACAATTCTGGCTGTAGCGCCATGAACATTATCCTACGTGTTGGATCCTCGAGTTTGTTGACACAATTTGCATGAAAACGACTGTCTGCAACTACCTCAGGTATAAAAACTAAAATTGCTAGACATTCTAAGATAGCGCTGTCAGCGACTGGAGCAGGTGGTGGGGCACCAAAAGCTTCTAATAGTCGATCAAATGAGGTTTTCACAAATATATCTTTCTCTCTTTTTTTCCTACCAAGTTTGGGCCTTTTTGAAAGTGAACTAGACTCCCCTATCTCCTCTCGGTTATCGCGCACTTCTTCATCGATACATCGACGGCTCAGATAGGAAGTCATCTTCTAAGGCTGCAAAACCTATCTGAGCAGGGTTGAGTGCAAATTTTCCCGTGGCGACAACCCCTTCAAACATTATGTCGAGCTTTCTTTCAAAATCCGGGTCAATTCCGCACTGCTTATATTTCTTTGCTAACGGCATTTCCTGTGACGTTGTAATGGATGAGAGGGTTAAGTTTGTTTATTAGAGAAAAAATAAGGAATTTAAATAAAATTAAAAAAATTAAAATGTTGAGTCATGACCTCCAATTTCTCAGCCCACCATTCCTCGAAGGCATTGATTGTTCGCTTAATGGGATCCCAACCCAAACCGGTACATCCACGTTTGAGTTCCTTCCAAATTTTCCATTCCTTCTTCAATTGGTCCCATTTGTTTTTGAATTTTAGTCTGTCGTAATCTCTGCCAGTCAATTCTTTAAACCTCATCACAATATTTAGCCAACCTATCTTGTTAAAACACGAGTTTGGCCGATTTCCCAATTCTATTTCCTTAATACGGATATCGCAAAAATATTTGTCGCTTCTTTATCCCACATGACAGATGGACTCCTTCATTCGCCTTCGACATATTGGCATTATAACGAACCACAAATATTAGAACAAAGTTGATAATGGAAGTTTATGTTTCAGCAGAGGCATGCTCCTAAAAGTTATACATCTATTAAAAGAACTACTGCATTAGATAATGATAGTGTTCACAAAACCTATAAGCAATTTTCTAAGCAGGCTATTTATCTCACAGAACTACATACTGAAAATAGCAAGTAAATACATACAAGCAATGTTCGGGTCTAAACTCCAAAGTTCACTGAAATGAGAAGGAAAAAAAATAACGACAATAATAAATTTCTAAAGAAGACTTAACGCATTCGACTTCGCATTAGATAATGATAGATGTTCACAAAACCTATAAGCAATTTTTCTAGCTGTGCTATTTATCTCATACTAACTACATACTGAAAATAAGCAAATAAATACATACAAGCAATGTTCGGGTCTAAACTCCAAAGTTCACTGAAATGAGAAGGAAAAAAATTAACAGCAATAATAAATTTCCAAAGAGCACTTAACACATTTGACTACTGCATTAGATAATGATAGTGTTCACAAAACCTATAAGCAATTTTCCAAGCATGTTATTTATCTCACAGAACTACATACTGAAAATAGCAAGTAAATACATGTAAGCAATGTTCGGGTCTAAACTCCAAAGTTCACTGAAATGAGAAGGAAAAAAAATTAACAGCAATAATAAATTTCCAAAGAGCACTTAACACATTTGACTACTGCTTTAGATAATGATAGTGTTCACAAAACCTATAAGCAATTTTCTAAGCAGGCTATTTATCTCACAGAACTACATACTGAAAATAGCAAGTAAATACATACAAGCAATGTTCGGGTCTAAACTCCAAAGTTCACTGAAATGAGAAGGAAAAAAATTAACAGCAATAATAAATTTCCAAAGAGCACTTAACACATTTGACTTCTGCATTAGATAATGATAGTGTTCACAAAACCTATAACTTGTAAACATGTAGCAATACATATATGTTAGCTCATCCCTGATAATCTTCACATAATAATTGAGAAAGTGAACAATAAGAACCTTATTGATGGTCATTAAAACAGTCTTCTCTGGCATTAAATTCTGGATTTTCCTCTTGTTATTTCAAATGCATAAACAGCCTTCAAAATTAAACATTTTCATGATTATGCTCTTTTTTCAATTTTCTAAGCAAGCTATTTATCTCACAGAACTACATACTGAAAATAGCAAGTAACTACATACAAGCAATCTACGGGTCTATACTCCAAAGTTCACCGAAATGAGAAGGAAAAAAATAACGAAGAATAATAAATTTCCAAAGAATACTTAACACATTCGACTTCGCATTAGATAATGATAGTGTTCACAAAACCTATAACTTCTAAACAGGTAGCAATACATATATATTAGCTCATCCCTGATAATCTTCACATAATAATTGAGAAAGTGAACAATAAGATCCTTATTGATGGTCATTAAAACGGTCTTTTATGGCATTAAATTCTGGATTTTCCTCTTGTTATTTCAAATGCATAAACGATGCCTTCAAAATTAAACATTTTCACGATTATGCACTTTTTTCGCTTTCTAAGCGAAGCTATTTATCTCACGTAACTACATACCGAAAATAAGCAAGTAAATACATACAAAGCAATCTACTGGTCTAAACTCCAAAGTTCACTCGAAATGAGAAGGAAAAAAATTAACAGCAATAATAAATTTCCAAAGAGCACTCAACACATTTGACTTCTGCATTAGATAATGATAGTGTTCACAAAACCTATTACTTCTAAACAGGTAGCAATATATATATGTTAGCTCATCCCTGATAATCTTCACATACTAATTGAGAAATTGAATGGCATAGAGGAAAAACATCATAGCAATGTAAAAGCTCTAAAAGATTTTTGTGCAGCTATTACTTTACTCAGAATTGGATTATGAAAATCCTACACTATGGGCCTTAGCAAGCCTCTAAAAGCTTCCAAAAGAACAAAATCTCATTGAGGATGAGAGACAGCTATCCTGCAGGAAGAAGAGGAAATAAGGATGAAGAAAGAATTCTTACAGAGCAAGAATGCTACTGGAAGAGCCGAGCCCCCTGGATCGCGAGCAGGATCGAATGCAAGAAAGGCTGGATAGCGAGCAGGATCGCCGAAGACCGCGCGAAACAAACGCGAGCAGGATCGCCGAAGACCGCGTGAACAAGATAGCTGGAGAGGTAGGTCGCCGCGGGAGATGGAGAAGGAAGCGAGGGCTCTAGCGTAATAAAGACCCAACGAAACGCAGTAAGCGGGAGGGTTACCGCGGCAGAATTTAGCGAACAAAAATTTTACCGCGTTACTGTGTTGCCTTTCTTCCGCCTGAAACAAACGCGTCGCGCTCGTTAGAAATAAGCCCGTCGCTGAAATAATCTGCCCCAAACGGGGCCTTACTCTGTTTGTATGACATTGTTTATATATATATAATTCATGTTTTGTCATCTTTTCCTCATGTGTCTTGAGTAGATTTATTTGTATTTCTCCTTTTCATGTGATATGTTGATATTGTGATATGGAAACGACGTCGTCGATTTATTATGGTAGTTCGTGATAACATTTTCACTCGAACTTCATTTACTTTTTCGATTCGGCCAATCAATCAGTAAAACTCTGCTGGAAACATATTTTTCGAATTATGAGTTCCACAACAAAAGTGAGCGTCACATTCAACGTCCACGAACGAGAGATGTAATTCATGGATCGAGCAGCAAATAAATACGAAAATATACTTTGATGGCGTAGAATCGGAGATTTTGGAGTCGACGAGATCGAAATCCTCAATCGGTCCTAATGTTCGGAAATCGAAGCGAGAGTTAGCCTTCAGGTGGCGAAGTGGAGCTTCGGAGTGAGTCAGCTTCTCCAACCTAATCACGATTCGTGGACTAAACTTAGTGATTAGCCTAACGTTCTTTATACTGCTCGAAATATATGTAGCTAATGCGAACGTTCCATTTTAGCACAATACATTTCAGATCATCGATCTATGTCACAATAATCATCACATTACGCATTGAAAGGAGGCGACTCTTCTTCGAATCGAACTTCGTTATAAATTTAGTCTCAGTGTTAGTTTAACTTTACTTTGGTAGAAATAGTAATTAAACTGTTTGTCTTTATTTTAAGAATTAAACTTACATTGCATCGTATCGTGATTCGATAGTTGATTTCCGTGCTTACGTCATAAAATTAAAACTTCGCTTGTGATCGATATCTAGACTCCACTACGAGCTCAGTATTACTTGAGCGATATGTATACTTACGTTTAATTGTGTGAATCATTATAAAACTAAATCAATATATATCTAAATCTGAGTTCATAAATTTTGGCAAATTAAAAAAGTCGCACCAGTGCAACTTTTTTAATTTGCCAAAATTTATGAATTCAGATTCAGATACAGTAGCTTTTTTAATTTGCTAAAATTTATGAACTCAGATTTAGATATATATATTGATTTAGTTTTATAATGAGTCACACAATTGAACGCAAATATACGTATCGCTCAAGTAATACAGGGCTCTAGTGGAGTCCTTGTTATCGATCCCACGAGGAGGCAATTAATTTTATAATGTAGCACAGAAATCACTTCACGAATCACAGCACAATTGCAGGTAATTACTAATAATAAAAGAGGAACAAAGAATTGCGGTTACTAATTCTACCAAAGTACGTTCTAACTTTCTAACAAAGTTCTAACACAAGACTAAAATTATAACAAAAGTTTAATTGTAAGAAAGAATCCTCCTCCTCTCTAATAATAATGTGATGATTTAGTGACATAGATCAATGATGCAAATGTATTGTGCCAAATAAGAGCATTCCTATTATTTACCCTCTTCCAAGCGCATAAAGAAAATTGACTAATCCTAACTTCAGTCCCCAAATCCGTGGTTAGGCTGGGAGGATACTGGCTCTCACTCCAGAGCTCCCACTTCTCTTCGCCTGAAGGCTAACTCTCTCTTGGTTTCCAAACCCTTTCAGCCTGTCACTCTAAAATCTCCAATTCTACGCCCATCAAAATATATTTCTCTATTTATTTGCACCCAACCCCCATGAACTACATCACTCATTCTTGGACATTGAATGTGACCTTCACTTTTGTTGTGGAACTCATAATCCTTTCGGAACATATGTTTCCCAACAAGTTTTAACAATTCAATTGACCTGATCAAAAAGTAAATGAAGTACGAAGTGAAAAGGTCATCACAAATTCTTCATAATAAATTGACACATCATTTCCATATCAAAACATCAACATAATCACATGAAAAGGAGGAAAGATGACAAAAGATGAATTTTATATATAAAAGCAACGTCATACAAACTGAGTAAAGAAAAGACAACTTATCTCAAACTCTTCCCCAAGCGAATCTCAAGGAATTCATTTGACTCCTCTTCTTTCTTCACAACAACACACAATTATCTCTTTAGATTAGTAAGGAAGAAGAAAATCTCTCACTTTTCCTCTCCTCCTACACTCCTTAGAAGAGAACACACACAAACCCTAGATAGACTCTCTACACTAAAACTGTGAAAAGACACTCTTCACTCACACACTCTAAAGACTCTCTTCCCCTCTCTAAACTTGGCTCCAAAACAGTTTGAATTCGACCATAATTGATTTCCAAAGAGTTTCTTCAAGCATCCCTCCAAAATCCGACCAAATACATTGAATCTAGTTTAAAATCGGGATAAGGCGCTATCCGATGCAGGATAGGGCGCCGTCTGCACTATTTTCCGCCTTCTGGTAAAAACTCTATGTAAATTGTCGCGGTACGGCGTTAGTGACAGTGCCGTTCAGCGCTAGTTCAATAAAAGACATTTTGCTTCATTTTGCTCCAAATTTACTCCTATTTGCTTCCTTTTGCTCCAAAGGCCTAAAATCATTGTACCTGCATGAAATCATGAAAATACATTTCTTTAAAGTGCAATATCATTAAAAATAGGTATGAAATAGATATTAAAATGCTATCAAATTTTCAGTGGATCAACAGCGTGAGGAAGAATTTTTTTTTCTACAGAGATCGAGAGTAGCTTCTCTTTGAGCAACGTGGAAGGGCAACTTCTCGGCGAGCAACGTGGAAGGGCAGAGCGGCGACGATGGTAGCGACGGGAGGCGCACTCAAAGTGCTCGAGCGAACGAGAACAACAAGGGAAGACGGGAGGCGCTAGGTGAATACGAAGAGAGGGCGGTGGGGTAAAAGCAGGCTGGCAAACATGGAACGGAGGTTATATGGCCCGATCCGAGTTTAGTTCCAAGAGTAAAACATGGTTTTTAAAAACATTACCAAAACACGTGAAACAAACAGCCACAACGCGATTTAAGGCAAAACACAGGAGAAACTTGATTTAAGATCCTCTAGGATTTAAAGTTGTCATTTTTGTTGCAGTTCTTGTTTTCATTTTTTTTTTTTTCTAAAACAGAGGTATCAATAGTATGGGTAAGTGAAGAAAATGATTTATACTCCTCTAATCTCCTCTTCTTCTAGGTTCTTATTAGATGATCTTTTTCCCCTTAATTCTGTTTAATTTCGTTTGTTGAAGATGCTAACAAAGACAAGACCCGTAAGCAGAAGAGAAAGGAAAGACACTTGCATAAGCGACAAAAGCAGTTCACCTTATGGCTTGGTCATCAGGTTCTCTATTTTTTTTCATCGTGCGATTGGGGATTCTAGGTGGATTTGACAATTGAACACGATGTAAGATGTAATAGAAATGTATTTCTGAAATCGAATTTCAACTATCGGTCTTTATGTTTTGCTTTCATGAAACGTTAGCAATGAGATGATTTTTGAAATTAAACTATGATTTTGTAGAAGCGGAACACTAAAAGGGAGAAGGCCAAAGAGAAAAATAGACAATTCCATAATTCAAAGACAAATTCTAAAGGGATGGCTGTTGAGAAAAAACATAAGGGAAAGAACAGCTATTTAAAAATTTCTTTCTCTACAAGCAGTAAAGTGAAAATGGTTTGGAGAGGAGGCCAAAAAGCAAGTTCCATGAGTACTTGAAGATGGAGATAACCAAAGGCGTTATTAGTGCAGAGGAGGATCTTGAGATAGAAAGGAGAATGGTGAAGAAGCTAAAACTGAAGGAAAGGAAATTTGGTGATCTGAATGATGAATTAAATGTGCTAATTGAAGTAATTCCATCTAAATTGGGCAGCAAGTTTGATGATTTTCTAGTCGTGGAACATGATTATGATCTTGATGGCTTGAAAATTAAAATATGTAAAAGGAAACATGAGGACTTATCTGGCAAAGTTGAGTTAGAGAAGAGTGAGAAGCAGGTTAAGAGTGTTGCTGAAGGTAATAAACAGAAGTGGAGGAAGACTTCTAGGGCAAATGTTAAGCATTTGGAGGAACACTGCCTTGTTGATGAGACAATTGATTCCACCGAATATAATGATACATCAAATGTTGAGGAACCTTCGAATGAGAAACTAAAACCAGATGTAACTGTGAAGTACATTGCTCCTCGCTTAGGAGCTGGCGTTAGAAGTGAATCACAAAAGTATGCACATATTTGTCGCAGGGTGATAGGCAATTGTTATTGATACTGATCTTGTTGATTTGTTTTTGTAGTTCATGAGTTTTCTTCTTCTTAATTGCTTGTTTCAATCTTTTATTCTTCTTATGTTTCGGGATTCTTGAATAAACTTTCTGAATCTAACTTGGAATCAATTGCAAGAGAGGTAGCCACAATTTTTCAAGTAATACTTGTTTCAATATGCATCTTGATTAAACCCAAAGCTTTTTTTTATTCTTCTAGTAAATGTTTTGAGCTAAGCGCTTGTTTGGATTTTTTTAGCTGACTTGACATTTTTATAGTCAGTTACTCGCACTGTTTTTTTGTCAAATAGTTGGTACGGAGATTTTGGCATCTTAAGTTATGGGGCCACGTGGAAATGAACAGTAAGATCCCGTTCCTTTTTAAATGAAAGTAAAGCCACATTTTTACTGTTTTCCTGATCTTATATAAGCCGGATATTGTCAATAAAACTTCTTTGTTTGCTCAATTAAATGATAAAAAGGCTGCTAGTTTCTTAACTTGTCAAGAGTATTCAATTAACAAGTAATTCCAATTTTCTTATTTGAGAAGTGACATGGAAATTATTTGTATATGGTTTGGCTTTCACGTTTTGTCATGATATAGGCAAAGAGGAACTTTATTTGACGCTTGTTTTGTCGAGGTCATTGTTGGATGCTAATTACTTGTTTATAGAGACCTTGATTGAATGCTATACCTTTGAGTGAACAAGGGTATTTTTTGTCATTTGTGTCCTTTGTTTGTATAATTATGAACCTTAATTCCTTTATTGTTTAAAGCTATAGTTAAACTATAAGTTTTGGGAGTTAATCTACTTTCTTTCCATCTTTAAAAACTGATCTCTTAGCCATAGCAACTATTCAAATTTGGTTAATAAAAAAAATCATGCTCAAGGAATTGTTTAAACAAGGAATCTGGTCATATGACTTAGGTTCGTTTGAAGCATATCTGTGTTGCCATTTATTAGTACTACATTGCTATTGCCTATGAAGTTAACTATGGGAAGAATACTCAGGAAATTATTGTCTGTTTTAGTCACGAATTCATGGAAAATAAATACAAGCGTAAAATGACCAGATCGCCTTCGTTTATTGTAGTTCGTTTTAATATTTCAATATATTTATGTAGGATCAATTATTCAAGCGGAATAAATTTTTTTGAAAAATTTTATATTTAAATATACAAGTTAATAAATTTAAATTAGAATTTTTTATTTTTATATTTTTAATATATATTTTCTATATATAGTTGAATTATCGATTCAATTCAATAATTCACTATATAAGTTAAATCGTTTAAGTATATTAACAAAATATTTACGAGCATCGTATATCTTAATTTAATTTAAAAATAAAATATTAACGAACTCTGTTATCTTTTAAATTTAATAAATTATATATATATATATATATATATTAAAAATTTTATAATTTAAAAAGGTTGTTCGTATTAATAAAACATTTACGAGCTATATAAAATATTTTAAATAGATTGCTCAAATTATATTAAAAATT
Organism: Papilionanthe hookeriana x Papilionanthe teres; assembly: GCA_022702705.1. Classification (NCBI taxonomy): domain Eukaryota; kingdom Viridiplantae; phylum Streptophyta; class Magnoliopsida; order Asparagales; family Orchidaceae; genus Papilionanthe; species Papilionanthe hookeriana x Papilionanthe teres. The sequence continues at coordinate 33,232,541 of CM040421.1, forward strand.
TAATAATACAAAGAATAGAACGTATCGAAAATCTCAAAATAACTATGTAGCTTCTACAAAGAAAACATATACTCCTCTCAAACACGTAAGCAGTTATAGTAAGAGAGTGAAAAACTCAGTTAACTATTCCAACAACAACCAACAATATAACGACGTTCACTTTAGCTTTTCGTAATCCGTAACTCCCGTTTCAATCGCGTCTTCCGTCGCGGTCGTACACTCCCAGCCGTCGTACTCGTGAAAATCTGTAAACTATCTCGCCCATCGAAAGAAACGGCGACCGATCCTGAATCGTCTCGAGGACAGTGATAAAACTTTCGTCGAAGCTGATGCGCACGACGTGATGTCAAAAGAGATGCCCGCAACCTACAAGCTGACATAAAGAATCTGGCGAGAGCAGAACCACGTGTCGGAGCTCATTTTTACTCCGAAATGCAAGCACATATGTACAACTTAATTAGCTGAGTGTCAAATTCGTCAAACAAAACGAAAAGAATCAATCTAAAGGTAGCAGATCAGAATAACGTCAAGTAAAGTGTCGAAAGAATCGTAAAAGATCGACATCAGACCGCAAAAAAACACTCACTCTCCAACTAACAATCGAGTAATGTCTCGTCGAAGTGCTCGCCATTTCATTTCGCACCCTCCCTCTCTTTGCATGTATCGTGCACTCATCGTCATCCTCCTCGTGGCCGAGACTCGGCTCAACGCGGTCCCGTAAACCGTCGACCGAGAAGAACCTCGTCAAAATCAACATCACCCCGAGCTGGACGCCGCCTCGATATGCGTTATGCAGTGCCGTAGCTTGCCAACACTATCCGCACTGTCTCGGGAACTGATAAGCGAGGCATATCCCGAAGAATGGCCCACTTCTTCTTCCAAACTCCGAACGTTCTTTCAATAACGCCTCTCGATGACGAATGTCTCTTATTAAACAACACCTTTCTAGTCCTCAGTGCGATTACTAAACTTTTCCAAAATCCTAACGTGATATTCGTGATCGTGACAGTGCGAAGATACCCCTCCGTAGATGTAGAACAAGCATCTACCAAATAATACTTCCCTCAGAATGATAGAAAAGATAGTTAAAGTATACGACCAAAAACATCAACTTTTAATATTATAAATGACCTTTACCGGTAAGAGCGAGGAAGATCAGCATTTACTGGCTTCAGAAGCAACCTTAAAGAGTTCTATCGTCATGCATGCGCTACCCTCCCATCCAACCCAATACAAACGAGACTAATACATCGAAATCACAAACGGCCATAATATTCGAGTCGGTTTCTACGTGAACGACCGATAAAAGCTACTTTCTCGTTATCCCAAGCACTACCGCATGTAACGCTGCGTTCCATCTATCACGACCGACGCAATCCTTAAGCAAAAGTAATCATATCAACATGCAATCCATTCTATTAAAAAATCATTGTAGCTTAACATTCGTACTCTCGAAATATGGCATGTATCGTTCATCATTAAGCACCTCGTCGGGTCCTCGCAGAAGCTGGATCGCCTTGGCTTTAAGATATTATTCGCTAAACTCGACAAGCAGAAGCCAAACCAACCGATGAAATATCGGCTAATCGTTTCCGACGAATGCCGAGGCGTTCCATGGCTCCCTCATCGACTCGTTACGTGACAAGCATGAATAGTGCGATGCCAAGTACTTCACTGCCTGTTGTCCCGTAAGACCTACGAAGTCCATGAGACGTTCTCAGTCAACTAAGATCTCCCGAAAACCTTACGCGACATTCGTAAGATATTACGAAATCTCGTCGGGTGTCCCGAAATCATTTCACCCATCCAATTTTCTCCAACATGAGCCGAAGTGTAGCAAGGTTCACGATCGACGACGTATTATAAGATTGTAAAGATTATATTTATCGCCGCGTTTCTCTTACGACGTTCTGACCTCCTCCGGATCTCACGACTGTGATAAACCGCACCTTTCAAAGAAAAATGTTACTCTCATATAAATCAAGTAGCACTCAAAGAAAGCAAATGAATGAACTACATTAAGAAAGGAAATAACTCAAACATTCAAACATTCAAATATAAATCATTATGACAACATCGCTAACAACAATAACGAAAGATGAAATTAAAGCAACACTTCCATATCATATCACAGGACGCTTGGCCAAAATAATAGCGAATGTAGTCTAAGCGTAGCTCTCTATCAATCGCAATGAAAAAGTCTCATGAGAGAGTCCCGGAGGAGCTAATAAGCAAAGAAGAAAAGATCACGATTCCCTATAATCTCCTGGTCTTCCTTTAAGCCTAACAACCTCCCTGGATAGCTTTTTTCAACTCTATGGGAGCATCATCTGCCGATTCCACAAGTAATGATAATCGCTCTTTCATACTTCCAACGATAGCTTTTCCTCTTCTTATCCAAACAATACGCTTGTGTTCTATTTCAGACTGTATTTCAGCTGATCGTATGTGCGCTAGCTTCATCGAATCGTTCGTAAGTTCCACAATGCTTCCTCGTGAGTTGTATCAACCATTGCTCGTTCAGGTGAACCGCGTATTTCCTCGCGCTATTGTCCCACCAAACATTCGATCGAGTTTCTCCTCGACTCCGGTTCTATCCCAAACTGCTTAACTTCTCACGGTGATAAATCTGTAAGAATAAATAATTTTTGATTAGAAAGTGGTAGCAAACGCAAGCAAAACTAATTCAATGATGCTCTATCGCTAGCCTTTCTCTAACTCACCATTCTTCTCACAGAAGAAGAATAGCTCGCTTCGACGGATCCTACCAAGTTGCCGACGATCCTTGTTTTAGGTCATTCCAAAGCTTTCAATTCTTTCTTTACTGTCCCATTTATTTTTTAATCGGCAGTCGTCGTAATCTCCGCTCGTAAGCTCTCCTAAAATTTGTTACTATATTTTGCCAAATTCTTCTCATCAAGAAAGAAGTTGGCCTATCTGCTCTTTCGATTTCCGCTGACGCATACATCGCGTAAAATTAATTTTACTGTCCTTCTCCCAAAGTAAGCAGAGAGCAGCACATTCCTCGTTCTTACTCGCCATACTAATAATAACACAAGTCAAGAATATCTTTAAATATGAAATAAATCAACAAACATATGAAAGTCCAAACTAATTGCGAAATAATAAATTAAAATGCTACTACAGGTAAAGGAACACATGAATTTACGTGGTTCTAGTCAAATCGACCTACGTCCACTGGAAATGAGCATTATATTTTCATTATCAAACTTTCGAACATTTACATCGTTTTACATTTCGCACCGCTCTACACCTGACCGCACTAAACTACACTACACAACACCGCACTACACTCAACTACACACAAACACAATTTGCACTTCACCGCACCGCACACACCTACACAAGTCACAATTTCACCGCACCGCACTTCACACACCCACACAATTTCACCGCACTTCATTCCCACAAACCGCACTTCACTCCAAACACTTCAATTTCACCGCACCGCACTTCACACAACCACACACACACACAAACACAATTTCCACTTCACCGCACTTCACACACCCACACACACACAAACACACTCTGCACTTCACCGCACTTCGTACACCTACACAAGTTTTGATTTCACCGCACCGCACTTCACGTACCCACACACTTCACCGCACTTCACTCCCATAACCGCACTTCACTTCAAACACTTCAATTTCACGAGCACCGCACTTCACACAACCACACACACACACAAACACAATTTCCACTTCACCGCACTTCACACACCCACACACGTACAAACACAATTTGCACTTCACCGCACTTCACACACCTACACAAGTCACAAATTCACCGCACCGCACTTCACACACCCACACAATTTCACCGCACTTCACACTCCCATACCTCGCACTTCACTCACTCGCTCTTCAATTTCACCGCACCGCACTTCACACACCCACACACACAAACACAATTTCCACTTCACCGCACTTCACACAAAACAACACACACAAACAAACACAATTTCCACTTCACCGCACTTCACACAAAACAACACACACAAACAAACACAATTTCGCACTTCACCGCACCGCACACACCTACACAAGTCATAATTTCACCGCACCGCACTTCACACACCCACACAAGCTCACCGCACTTTACTCCCACATACTCGCACTTCACTCCAAACACTTCAATTTCACTAAGCACCGCACTTCACACAACCACACACACACACAAACACAATTTCCACTTCACCGCACATCACACACCCACACACAGACAAACACACTTGCACTCACTGCACTTCACACACCCACACACAGTAGAAACACAATTTGCACTTCACCGCACTTCACACTCCCACAGCCCGCACTTCACTCATCGCTCTTCACTTCACCGCACCGCACTTCACACACCCACACACACGAACACAATTTCCACTTCACCGCACTTCACACAAAACGAAGACACACAAACAAACACAATTTGCACTTCATCGCACCGCACACACCTACACAAGTCACAATTTCATCGCACCGCACTTCACACACCCACACAATTTCACCGCACTTCACTCCCACAAACTGCACTTCACTCCAAACACTTCAATTCTCATCGCACCGCACTTCACACAACCACACACACACACAAACACAATTTCCACTTCACCGCACATCACACACCCACACACGTACAAACACAACTTGCACTTCACCGCACTTCACACACCCACACACAGAGAAACACAATTTGCACTTCACTCGCATTTCACACTCCCACAAACTCGTACTTCACTCAGCATCGCTCTTCAATTTCACCGCACCGCACTTCACACACCCACACACACAAACACAATTTCCACTTCACCGCACTTCACACAAAACAAAGACACACAAACAAACACAATTTGCATTTCACCGTACCGCACACACCTACACAAGTCACAATTTCACCGCACCGCACTTCACACACCCACACAATTTCACCGCACTTCACTCCCACAAACTCGCACTTCACTCCAAACACTTCACTTTCACTAAGACCGCACTTCACACCACACACACACACAAACATAATTTCCACTTCACCGCACATCACACACCCACACACGTACAAACACAATTTGCACTTCATCGCACTTCACACACCCACACACACACACAAACCGCACTTCAAACACACACAATTTCACTCGCACTTCAAGCCAACGTTTAGCACTTCAAACACACACAATTTCACCGCACTACCGCACCGCACATTTTACACTTCACCGCACTCCACCGCACCGCAAACACACACACACACACACAAGTTTTGCACCGAACCGCACGTCAAAACAAAAACAAGTCCCCAAAACAAAAACAACCACCATTATAAAACTTAAAACCGTAATCATAGTAGCAATGTGGCTATCTGAATTAACCAAAAACAAAACAAAACAAAACACATCCCCAAACCAAATGTCAAAAGTGGCAAACCATAATACTCAAAACATTACAAATAGAGCATCAATGGAGAACACATCATTAGTATCCCCCTATGTTAATCAAATTTTTGCCTAATTAATATTACTAATCAACTTCACATGAACACCATCATGCTAATTATAGAGGCTTCAAACTTGGGGCATGACAATCTAGCATGAATATACATAGCTAAGGCTTCAAAACACTCACCATCAAAATGATTACAAGATTCCCCAATTGACCTTGAAAAGGTGCCTCTCATTTTCACAAATTCACCTTGAGAGGCACCAAATAACCACCAAAAGATTTTAAAAACGAGATAAAGACTACTCTAGCTCCTCCACCAACTAATTAGGGGAGGAAGAACCCACATAAAGCAAAAAAATGAAAGAAAAAATTGAGTAAAGCATGCCGTAAAGCTGCCAGGTTCACCGCAAAAATCGAGTAAAGACGCCGCTGGGAACGGAGCAAACTGGAGCAAAAGCCCAAAAAAAACCACAAGAACATCGTCCGCAAACGGAGCAAAAGCCTCAAAATACCGCATCGAAATCCATACGAGCAGACAGATCTAGGAGGATGGGAACAAGAACTTCTACCCTTCGAGGGACATAGATCGAGAGGAAGGGAGGAAGAAGATAGATCGAAGTCGGTCGAGGAAGAAGAAGACCAGTCGAGTCGCGAGAAGGGATAGGGCAGAGAGGAGTTCGGGGAGAGCAGCGGGGCGAGGGCACCTGCGGGAAGTTTTTCCAGCGAAGCTGGTCGAACGACGGGGCCGCGGGGTATAACCCGCTGTCCGCTTTCACCGCGGATTCGAGGTAGGGCGCCGCGATTCGTCGCTTCGCCAGCGACTTTGCCGTAAATTCGCGGTGCGGGGAAGCGCCGCACCGCGAATTTACTCTTCCAAACAGCGCCTTAGTTGCTTCAGCTATGATATTTGGTTAGAACTGCTAAGATTTGAGTTAGTGGAATTTGAAGTATTAATATCTTTTAAGCCTCCTAGGATTATTGGCTACAATTATCGCATTCCATTTCTTAATTTAAATTGTTCGTACATATTTCCAGTGCCCAACATAGACTAGCTAATGGCTTATTGCCACCCATATCTTTTGTACATCATCTCCAGTAAAGTTCAGAAATTGTGCCAATTTTATAATCATTAGTATGCTACTTTGGTTGGATCATTAATGTACTGAACAAAATTACTTCACTAATTTTTTAATTTAAAATTGAATTTGTTTAATTTGAATAATTATTGTGTTACTGAGAAACAATTTTTTATGATCATCATTTCTGTGCGCTTTTGCTGCAGCTATGTATTTCATCTAGAACTTGAAAGTCATCCCATTGATGTGAAGGTGCACGTTTTGGCTGTTGAAAAATCATTGGTCATATCAAGGAAAAACAAACCTACACTTCCTTTTCTTCGTACCATACAATGTTAATTTTGAGAACCTTACAATAAAGTGAGAGGTTGCCTGAAGGAGTTCCTGAATCTGATCCTATTAAAGAGATGACTTCTAAGGAGGGAGTTGGGTAGAATCCAATTTTCAACCTCTAGTAGTTATTAATATTTATAGAAATGAAAACATTTTTTCATTCTAAGGATTTCTAGAAAAATTCCGCACAACATATATTGGATCATAAGAGGAACTCTGTTTATTCTATGATTGTTAACCTTGGGTCAGTGGGACTAGTACAATTATAAGGTTTATTTATGAAAAGCAACCTAGAAAAATTGATGCTTTGATTTTTATTGTTTAGATTTACTATTGAAAGCTAGTTTTTGATTGATCACTATGAGACATGGTTGTTGCAAGTGTTTTAAATTTATAGAATCCATATATTTTTAAAAAAATAACAGAGGTTTGGCTTTAAATAATTAGTTGGTTTTGAGGTGATAAAAGTGATTTGAACATTTTGTTGTTTTTTAAATTTCAGGTGTTTCTCTAATGTCCGTTTGTGGTAATGAGATATTATTTATAACTGTTGATAATGATGACTATCCCGACAATCTGATACATTGCATTATCGTGATGTTATTGTCTGTTGTCAAGTGGAGCTTATTCCGTAACATCTTATCCGTTATAGCATTGTCGAATAAACGACCAAACCGCCTCGTTGTAGTGCTGTTGCTCACAACAAATCTGTATGAGGAGAATAATATATGAATGAAAAAGTTGAAGTTTTATCCATTAATTCCAAATTATGGGGCTAACATTTTGTATTCGTTTAAATAGAACTTTTCCTTCCTAAGAAGGTTTACATTTCAATGTTAAATGAAAATTTTAATCGGTAATACACCAATTCCAGAATATACCTATAATTAAAAAAAATGTAACATTGAAATGTAAGTGCATAGGGAAAAATATCAACTTATATTTATCTTGAGATGAATTCATTATGTATATTTTGTATGTAAGTGCATAGGAATTGATATGTAAGTGCATAGGGAAAAATACATAGGAATTGCGTGCTAAGTATGTAAATGGCCTATTCAATTTTTTCCCCGTAGTTGATAAAAAAAACATGGAAACTCCTCAAAGATTCATCCAATCTACTCCTTTCTAAACTCATTAACGTTTGTTGCTTTGGTAACTCACCTTCCTCCATGTAGTCACATTACACTGACATCACCTTAGATCGAACACAGTTGATCCTATTCTTACAAAAAATTATAAAAAGTGCAATGTGATCGCTCAAATTGCTGAGCAATTTGTTATTCCAACATTCCCAAGCAATAGAATGAAAAGCAATGTTTCAGATCTATCATCCAAACCAGATCTATCATTCAAACCGGAAAGCAGCGAGGCTCAGTTAAGGGTCGAAAACATATCTCGTCTGAGGCGAGAGTAAAGGAGGAGAAGGAAGATCGGGGAGGGCGAGCGTATCGACCTCCGTGAGAGTGACGAAGCTGAAGGAAGATCGGGGAGGGCAATGGCGATGGTGAGGTTGAGGGAGAGCGGAGAAGGGCATGGGAGGAAATCTTCACCCTAACGCGAGAATCCAACACAGGACGTGGCCCTGATCCCGCTTCGCGCTCTATTAACGAAAATCCTTAAGTGTGTTCGGTGCGTTGGTAATAATTCGGGGCGAATGTGTTTTCTAAACACCAAGGCGGCATCTACATATCGCCACCGCACCCCAATAAGCTGCCCCAAACAGACCTTTAATTATAGTCATACATTATATTGTCATCTCATTAGACTAACTTGCCATGTAAAAGGTGCAATACTGCTCACTTCCATTAAACAATCAGAACATTTAATTTTTTTCACTATTAGGCAAACTAAGTGTTCACTTTATTTCATTCATATTGATGGTTCAGGCTGCCATCCATTCCTTCTTATTCTCTTTGGTTATAGATAATTTAAAACAAAATGTACTTAAGATGCCGGTAATTGGTGTTGTTATGAACAAGTCAGTGTAGGTCCTCCTCATTTCATCTTACCATAGGTTAATTTAAAACAAAATATATGCACTTAAGATGACAGCGAATGGTATTTTTATAAACAATCAAAATGGATTTGTTTTGGCTTCCATAATTCAATGCTTAGTATTTATCTCTTTTTATTTCAATTTTTTACCAATAATGCATATTTGCAACTAGGAATGGCCCGGTGGTTTTTAGTAGTAATAGTAACTTTTACTGTTTCAAGCGCAACTTATTTCAAAATCAAAATTACTTGCAATTGCGTTGGATTTGAATAGTGATTGTCCGTGCTACGCCGTAAATTAATCGCTCCCGTGGATCGATATCTAGGACTCCATCGCAGTCCTTTATTACTTGAGCGATACGTATACTTGCGTTAATCGTGTGCGCTCGTTATGAAAATCTAAATTAATATAAATATAAATCGAGTTCCTAAAATTTAGACAAATTAAAAAGTCGCACTGAGCCATTGGCGCAGGTGATGGAGTGATGAAGGTAAAGAATCGTTAAAATTAATTTCGTAGTATTTGAAATCTTATATTTGAAATACAAGTCATAATTGTGTGTGTTTTTTTATTCTTAGTGTGTTTATTGTGATTGTATGCGTAGTAGTGGATCTATAGATTTATTGCCTTACTATTTAGAGCGTAAGGGTTTAGAAAAATTCGAAAAACAACAAAAAAATTTGAAAATCCTTACAAATTGGCGAACAATTTGAACAATCAAAATGGAAACATTCCAAGACCTTTAAGAGATAATGCTAATCCAACAGCGGATAAAATTCACTTAACTATTCAAAATCCCTGACGATCTGTTAATTCATTTCAACTTAAACCCGCTATTATCCAAATGGTAAAGAATAATCAATTCGGAGTAACACCTAACGAACATCCTAATTTACATCTCTCGCTAGTTTTCTAGAATCATGTGCTACCTTTTTAAATACGACGTTGAGTTTCGAATCGACGCCATAGAACTTAGATTTTTCTTTTCTCTAAGGATAGTAGCTAAGGCATGGTTAAACTCGTTAAGCAGTTTAGATCTATCGAACTCGGGAGAACTTTCCACAAAATTTTCTCATCATAATATCTCCCTCCTAAAAACAGTTAAGCTGAGAAACGATATCACATTTTTTAGTCAGCTTGATTTTGTTAATCTATATATGTTTCGAGAAAGCATTTAAAGATCTTATGTATGAAACGTCCACATCATCGCTTACCAAATCGATTAATAATTCAAATATTTTATAATGGATTAGTGGGATCTTTGAGCATGATTATCGATGTCACTTACATGACGATCATTAAACGTCTAAACCTTTTAATGAAGCATATTCATTACATCGACGGCGTGGCTTACTAATACTAATGTTGATGTTAACCTGCAGTGGGGAAACAATCATATGAATCCAGTTGGAGATCCAAACAACCAAGGAATACCAATTTTAGACCTTCTTATCCTCCAAGTTTTAATAGTAACCCACAATTTAAGAAAAAGAAGTTGTCTACTAAGGAAATAATTCTGAATATGAGAAATCAAATTCAAGCTCAAAATGTTGCAAGTGAAGAACATCGAGAATCAATTAGGACATATCTTTACTGCGCTTAATAATAGATGCATTCGGAAATTTTCCAAGCAATGTCGAGATCAACCTAAAAGATCAAAACAAAGTAGCAAATCAAGGCTATTCAATTAAGAAGTGGAAAAGAATTGGAAACAAGAGTTCAAAAAGAAGTCGAAGTTGAAAGAGAGGAAGTGAACATTGAGAAAGTTTCTAATAAGCCATATCATGACGATTATCCGTTGGAGCCAATGAAGATAACTGTTGAAACACCACCTCATTTTCTTCAAAGACTAAAGAAACAAAACAGGATAATAAATTTGCAAAGTTTTTGGAAATCTTTAAGAAGTAAACGATTAATATTCCCATTGTTGAAGCATTAGAGCAGATGTCTGATTATGCAAAGTTTATGAAGGATATTCTTAAAAGAAAAAGAAAGTTCAAAGACCACGAGTGTTGCACTTAGCGGTGAGTATAGTGCAATTATTCAGAAAAGCTTCCAAAAAACTTAAAGACCCAAGTAGTTTCACTATCTCGTGTGCTATTGGTGAGAAATTTTTCGGAAGAGCTTTATATGATCTTGGAGCTAGTATTAACCTTATGCCTTTATCAACTTTCAAAAGATTGAGAATATGAGAAATTTCACCTACATCTATGACTCTTCAATTAGCTGATTGTTCTATCACTTATCCTAAGAAAGTTGTGGAAGATGTATTAGTAAAGGTGGATAAATTTATCTTCCCTATGAACTTTATTGTATTAGATATAGAGGAAGATAATGAGATTTCAATTATTTTGGGAAGACCATTCCTTGCTTATGGGAGAGCTATGATCAATGTTCAGAAAGAAGAATTAACTATGAGGGTTAATGATCAAGAAGTAACTTTCAATATTATGAAATCTATGAAATACCCTTTAACTGAAAAAGATGATGAGTGTTTTCGAATGGAAGTCTGCGATTATTTGAGAGAATTTCACTTTAAAGAAATATTTGAAGAAAACTTGGAATTTGAGGATGAAGATGGAAGTGAAATTGAAGATGAAATGGACGATATGAAGAATGAAAGGTTAGAATTTGTTCAGGAAAGATTTGAAAGATTAGATATTATGGAAAATGAAGATAAAAGTTTAATTTCATCTATCATTAGATCTCCTGAACTTGAACTAAAAATTCTCCCTAATCATTTAAAGTATATGTTTTTAGGAGAATCATCTACTTTACCAGTCATTGTATCTTCGGATTTAAATGAAAATCAAGAACAAAAATTAGTGGACACCTTAAAAAGATACAAAAAGCATTTTGGTTGGTCCACAGTTGATATTAAAGGAATCAGTTCGTTCATCTGTATGCACAGAATTTTGTTGAATGAACAACATAAACCTAGAGTTGATCCACAAAGGAGACTGATCCCAATAATGAAAGAAGTGGTTAAAAAAGAAGTTTAAAGTGGTTAGATGCTGGAATCATATATCATATTTCTGATAGTGTTTGGGTAAGCCAATTCATTGTGTACCTAAGAAAGGAGGAGTGACGGTTGATGTAACTGAAAGAAATGAAATTATTCCAAAAAGACAAGTCAGTGGTTGGCGAATATGTATTGATTCTAGAAAATTAAACGCCGCCACCAGAAAAGATCACTTTCCTTTACCATTTTTGGACCAAATGCTAGACAGACTTGCGTGACACAAATATTATTGCTTTTTAGATGGATATACCGGTTATCATCAAATACCTATTGCTCCCGATGTTCAAGAGAAGACTACATTTACTAGCATTTATGAAACTTTTGCTTTTAGAAGGATGCCCTTTGGATTATGTAACACACTTGCAATATTTCAAAGATGTATGATGTCCATATTTAGCAAATTAATAGATGACGGAATAGAAGTGTTTATGGACGATTTCTCAATATTTGGATACTCATTTGATGCATGCTTATGGAACTTGGAAAAAGTTTTGGAGGTATGTGAAAGAACAAATTTAGTCCTAAACTGGGAGAAGATCAAGTTATGGTTGCAGGAGGAATTGTGCTTGGGCATAAAATATCTGAATATGACATGAAAGTAGATCCTCCGAAGATTCAAATTATAGAAAATTTACCACCCCAACAACTGTGAGAGGGGTAAGAAGCTTTTTGGGATATGTAGGATTCTACAGGCGATATATTAAAGACTTTTCAAAATTTATCAAGCCTCTATGCCAACTGTTGGAAAAAGATAGGAAGTTTGATTTTAATGATGAATGTGTTAAAGCTTTTGATCTATTAAAGGAAAAATTAATCGCTGCCCCTATAATAGTTTCACCTGACTGGGAGAAACCATTTTAATTAATGTGACGGCTATTAGCGATTATGCTTATTGGAGTGGTTAGGGAAAAGACACGATAAAATGTTTAAAGTTATATCTTATGCTTAGTAAGACTCTTATTTGCTGTCAAATTAGTTATACCACTACCGAAAGAGAGTTGTTAGCTATTGTTTATGTCTTTGAAAAATTTAGATCGTATTTGATTGAACTAAATGCATAAATGTATCATTCGAGTCGTTCTGCTATTAAATATTTAATGCAAAAGAAGGATGTCAAACTAAGATTGATTCGTCGGATACTCGTTAATGCGAAATTTGATTTTGAGATCGTTAATAGAAAAGGGTCGATAATCGAATAGCCGATCATTTATATAGACTTGAACAACCTAATTTGGATGATTTCGAAAGAGATCGAGAGAAACTTTTCACGATGAGTAATTATATAATATCATTGAAGGAAATTTACTGTGGTATGCTGATATTGTGAACTATATTATTAGTAATATTATACCACCTGAATTTACAGTGCAACAGAAAAAAAAATTTATTCATGATGACAAATTTTATTTATTGGACGATCCTTATTTGTACAAACAATGTAAAGATCTGATTATTAGGAGATGTGTGCCTTATGAAGAAACTTAAAAAATTATTAGAGAATGTCATGATTCTGAATTTGGAGGACATTTCAGAGTTGACAGAACTGCACATAAGATTTTGCGATACTGGATTTTATTGGCCTACTATTTTTAGAGATGTTTATAGATTTATCAAAACTTGTGATCGATGTCAAAGAGTAGGCAATATATCTAGAAGAAATGAAATGCCTCTTAACTTTACTTTGGAAGTTAAAATATTTAATACTTGGGGATTAGATTTTATGGGAACATTTATACCTTTATTTGGAAATATTTATATACTGATTAATGTTGATTATGTATCGAAGTGGATTGAAGCAATAGCTTTACCTAGGTGTGATGCTAGAAGTGTTTTGAGGTTCTTAATGAAAAATATTTTCACAAGATATGGAATGCCTAGAGTAATTATCACTGATGGATGATCCCATTTCAAGAATAATCTGATTCAAAGATTGGAGGAAAAATATAATATTATGCATAAAATCTCTACAGCTTATCATCCCCAAACAAATGGTTTAGCAGAGGTATATAATCGTGAAATTAAACGAATTTTGGAGAAAGTTGTTAATCCTGAGAGATTAGATTAGATACTACTTTATGAGCATTCAGAACTGCTTATAAAACTCCTATAGAAATGTCTCCTTATAGATTGATATTTGGAAAAACATGTCACTTCAGTTGAATTAGAATATAAAGCATATTGGGCGATAAAGAAATTAAACTTTAATTTGAAAGATGCTGGTGAGAAGAGACTATTGCAATTGAATGAATTGGAAGAAATCAGTAATGAATCTTATGATAGTGATAAAATATAGAAGGAGAAGAGGAAAATCTGGCATGATCGGAAAATTGTTAAAAAGGAATTTGAACCAGGATAAGTTTTATTATACAATACAAGATTGAAATTATTTCCTGAGAAACTGAAATCTAGATGAACTGGACCTTTCACTGTTACTAAAATTTATCCATTTGGTGCTTATCGAAGACCCCGATTCTGGAAGAAAATTTAAAGTTAATGGACAACGATTAAAACCTTATTTTGAAGGGAATAAACCTAATTTTAAAAATGTTTTAATGTTGGATCAACCTCAATAACTGAAAGTTATGTCGGGCTGACGACGTTAAACTAAACGCTTTGTGAGAGGCAACCCACATTTATTTAGTGTAGTTTGTTTGTTTGTTGTGTTTGTTTGAATTAGCACTGAATAAGTGGATCGAATTGAAGTTTGTAACAAATTTGGATAAAAATGAAGTTCGGTGAAATTTGAACTAGCACTCAATCTGCAGTTGCCATCGTGTCGAATCACACTGTCGATCGGAAAATAGTTTCTAGTCTTTAAATTCAAGTTTTGGTGGTTCTAAGCAGCATTTCTTCCACTTGAACTCCCAAAAACCACCCCTAGACGCAGAAACTACCAAAGGAACGAAAAGGAAGATCCCAAATCTCGTCCCAATGGATTCCGACTCGATTGAAACGGTAAGATTTCAAGTTTTCAACCGTAGGAAGTTTGTGATTTTCGAAGCACAACGTCTTTTCAACAAAACTATCTCAAAAATGAGATTGATCAAGGAGCAAGGCTTTGTGAATCGAGGTTTGAATTCTCCTACTACTCGAATTGAAGAAATAATTCTACAGAGACGTTGAGAAGTGTTATGTTATACTACTACTGCCGTAGTTGTTCCGGTTGTGAAAGAATTCTATGCAAATCTTCATGGAATCAACCAAGGATCAGTTTATGTGCGAGGTAAGTTTGTCACATTTACTCCTGCAAAGATTAATGATTTGTATATGATTGAGAATGTGCTGATCTACCATTATTCTACATTTGCCCTAACGAAGGATAACATGAATGATATATACAGATATTTGACGGATGAATGTAATGATTGGGAGATAAGAGATATCAGGTATGTAAGTTTTTCGACCACACTGTTAAATCCTACATCGAAGCACTTAAATTACTTTATATGTGCAAAATTGCTCCCAACTATGAAAATCAGTAAAATAACTAAGGAGTGTTATTTTGAATTATTGTATTCAAATGAGAATGCATATTGATGTTGGTGCAATAATTGTAAAGTCTGTTTTGAGATTGATAGTTCATGGATCTAAATATGGGCTTGGAAACCCTTCCACCATATTTCTACTCTGCAGTCAATCACAAGTGCCTTATGAGAATTGGGAGAAAGTGCTTCTACCTTGGAAGCCTATCGACTCAACAGATCAGTATAGTAGCCAGGCAATTGGTGATTTGAATGATATGAGTATCATTAAAGATCAACCATCTCAGATATCGACACCTATTCCTCCTTACTTTCCTGAGAGTTCACAGATCATCCTGAAGAAAATTAAGAAATTGGAGAAAGAAGTTCAACACTTGATGAATGCAATCAACAATCTATCTGACTTCTTTGATCATCTTGATTGGAGAATGAAGGAGCACTTTGATCATTCTGGATATCTTGAAGGAAGTTTGGTTCAGTTGATGCGAAAGAAAGGTTGGATTAAAGAGGATTCCACTGAAGAATTCTCGTTTCGTCCATTCTACAACTTGTTCATCATGCTCAGTCCATTGGAGATTTAAGAGTCGAGGATAGTTCTGAGGAAGAGTGAAAGCTTGATTATTGTGTTTATGTGTCTATGTTTGTGTGTTGTTTGCTTTGCTTTGATTAGATGTTATGTTTGTACTCGCTTTCTTGTTCAGTTGTCAGCGTTATTGCGTTGTGGTTATGATCGACGCTAAATCTTAGAGTCTATGGTTTGATTGTGTGTTATGTTGAGTGTTATTAGGATGTGGTTGTAATTTGGATTTTAAATATATCAAAGTGATGTTTTGTGTTGTTTGTGTTATGAATATAGTTTGCAAAAGCTTTAGTACGTTATTCAATGCTTATTTAGACCAATTAGACGTCGGAGCGGGCTTGAAATGATCGAAATTGCAAAAGAAAGTTGGAAACCCAGTTTTTGAACTGGCACCGAATGGCGCCCTATCCAGCGCCGTTCCATGCCCAAAGTCAGAGAGTTTGGCCTGTAATGCAAAAAATTGCGTCGAATGGCGCTAGCGCCTGCGTCGTTCAGCTCTAGGTCAAAAATTTTGCCCAAACTCCAGATTTTTGCGATTTAACCCTGGGACTCACCATTTTTGCCCAAACCAACATCTTCAACGTTCAACCTAGGCTGATTTTCACACCAAGGGCTCACTAGCATTGGGATTGGAAGCGATTTCGTGGCCAGAAAAGTTCAGATTTCGTCTTCTCTCGGTAAGAGCTTCACTTAAACAATTTTTCAATTTTTACCGTGGAAATCTCCTACATTAGAATGATTTGATATTTTAAGATTTTTAGAAAAGATTTGGAGATTTTCCATGAGATTTGAGTTCTTACCTACTTAATTTACTTTGGAGATATTTACATTGTGATTTTGGAATTTATTGGGATTAATTTGAAATTTTTAGACAAATGGCTCCAAGATTGGCTAAGGAGAAGAGGAAGTTTGAATATGATGAGAGCAGATTTGTTAGTTTCATGGCTTATTCGCGCTTTAGTACATCTCTTACTAGCAAGAAATGTATTCAAGAGAGAGCCTTTGAAAATCCTGGAGGAGAAATTAAAGAGTTGATAACGAGTCGTCAATGGGAGATTTTCTGTTGTTTTACTGCTGAAGCGATGATGGGTATTGCTCGAGAATTCTATGCTAACATCTACTATTCAGAGTGCGAGTATATTTTGGTTAGAGGTCAGATGGTTAAGTTTACCCCTGCCTGCATCAATGCAATATTTCAATTGCGAGAACCTTTCCGTTGCGAGTATGAGACTTTTTATGTGACGAACGAAGCATTGGATACGATTCTAAACTTTTTGACTGATGGAAAAGGGGAATGGAAGATTAAGTAGAGGATGAGAATTAATTTCCCCCTTTCTACACTGGATCCTGTATCGAAAGCTTGACACTACTTTATTTCTGTGAGACTGCTACCCACCAACCATCACAACGAGGTGACTGTTGATAGAGCTGTTCTGAATTACTGTATTCAGAACATGAATGAGATAAATATTGGGGTTGTTATTCATAAAAGTAATATGTATATTTCAAAAGGAGAGACTACAGGACGGATGAGACACCCTAGCCTGATTCATACCCTGTGTATTCAGTCAGGTGAAGTAGTTGATGATAATGATGAGGTGATCCACCCCTTGAAGCCCATTAGCAAGCTGAATCTGAAGACCTATGCAACCCATGTGAGTTGGAAATGGAGTAAGACATCTGATGAACCTTCCTCTAGTCGAGATAGACCATCTACATCCAGTGAGCCTACTCTACATGATGTTATGGATTAGTTGGAGAGACTGAACACCAGAGTAGAGGGACTAGAGACACGGAACAAGATTAAAGATGATTATCAAGTGCGGAGGAGAGAGTACGAGATAGCCTACCATGATGCACAAATGAGATTCTTTTGGGGTGATACTAGCACTGTGTTTCCTACATACCACCGACTATACTCCATACACTGCACTGATGAACCGTATGATGGTGATGCTCCTGCCGAGGGTGATTGGTAGTGTTTTTGTTTTGTTTTATGTTTATTTGATGATGTAATTATGTGTTGTACTGTGTTATACCTGGGACTCCTCTGATTTCTGGTTGTATTGTACTTTGTATTTAGTTATGTGTGTGGTGAATGATGCGGACTTTTTTATATGCAAGAATGTATGAACTCAAATTTATATATGTTTATAATGATTTTGTAAAGTCCAAGCACTCAACGCAAGTATACGTATCATATCAAGTAATACAGGGCTTTAATGGAATCCTGGTTATCGATCCCACAAGGAAGTTACGAAGTAGAAGAAAGTGTCTCACAATAGATAATGTAGCACTGAAATCCGATACTCAAATTGCACTTAAAGTTTAATATTTACTTCTACTACCACTATGTAGAAAACAGTAACAATTAATCAAACTACAATTACTTCTAATAACTTTGAAAACATAATTAACTAACAGACACACTAAACTATGTATTTGAACGATTTTTGATATATGAGAAAAGTATCTTTCTTCTTGCAATGAGAATATAATGTGTGTGGATGATATGGAACAAATATCTATGTTATTGTGCCAAATAGAAGCATAAATGTTTCTTTACCCTTAAAAGAGTACCCCCTCTTCCAAGCATGAAAAAAACATTGACATATCCTATGCTTAGTCACTAAATCTAAGGCTAGTGGGAGGATACCGGCTCTCACTATGCAGCTCCCACTCACCCTTCACCCGAAGGCTAACCTTCGAGTTTAGTTACTAATCTTAGACCAATTTCGGGATCTCACCCTGTCACCCTGAAAACTCCAAATTGAAGTCCATCAAAACAAATTTTCCTATTTATTTGCATTCAATTTCCATGAACTACGCAATTCATCCATGGAAATTGAATGGATTCTTCATTATTGTTGTAGGACACTAAATCCTTTCAGATTAATGTTCAACAACATATTCTAACATTTCAATTGGCCAAATAAAAAAGTAAATTAAGTTCGAAATGAAAAACCATCACAATTTCTTCAATACATTAAAAGCATTTCAAATCCACATTAATACATCATCACATCTCTATGCAAGAAGAAAGACAAAGGAGACTACTCAGTATTCATGAAGAAGATACAACAAAACACGGATTTTATATATAAAAGAAAAGTCATACAAACCATAAAAAAATACAACTTATCTCTTTCTCTTCCCCAATGCAATTCCCTTGAAGTTCCTTTGAATTCTTCTTTCTCTTCTTTGCAACACTTGATTCTCTCTTTAGAATGGAAAGAAAGAAATAATCTCTCACTTTACTCCTTCTCCTTCACTCCTTAGAGAAGAATTCCTCTCAAATTTTCACTTCTACACACTCTTCTCCTAAACCCTAACACTTAACACACACCAAGACCTCTACAATACACAAGAAACACTAAAAAACCACACCATTTTATCCAAAAACAGTTACTTATAAATTAGAAACGAAATCCCAAGAGTTTCCATAGGCATCCCTTCAAAAAGTCGCCAAAACTCCTCAAATTTGAATTCTACCGACATTGAGCGCCGGCGGCGCTCTATCGTCTAAATAATTGCAGAAGTCTCTGGAAAATGGTGCCGGCGGCGCCCATTCTGGCGCCGGCGGATCCAGAACCTGTGTTCCTCCTTTTTGCTCATATTTGCTCTGAATTCGTTCATTTTCGCTTCTTTTCGCTCCAATCACCTAAAATCATCATACCTGCAACAAATCATAAAAAATACTTTTCTTTAAAGTGCAATATCACCAAAAATGGGTAAAATTATATAGCAAAAATCGTATATATTTTTTGTGCATCAAAATCCCCCCAAACTTTAACTATTACTTGTCCTTAAGTAATCCTTTCACTACATAAAATATAACTCTAGGCAATGTACTTTTCAACTGTAGGACACTAAAATTTTTCATTCAAAAGAATATATCAGTTAGATTTTCAGAAAGAAATTTAAGAACTCGCAGTCAACACTACTAGTAGAGAATATTCAACAATCAAGTTTCAAGGGTTCAGCTTTCTATTTATTTCAAGATAAACCATAATTTGTCACATTAAGAGTCGTCTCGAAAGACTATGTGAAAAAGGAGTTCATGCAAACTTCATTAGAATGTAGGCCAATATTTTAAATATAAATTCGAAATGAAATCAAGTTCTTCCTTGTGAGTACTCAGCTGACTCAATTTTTTATTAGACATCTCCTCAAGCTTCTCCTCATAAATATTTTTCTTTATTTTTCTTTTCTTTTTCTTTTTTCTCTCTTTCTTTTCGGGATTGTTTTTCAATCCTTCTTTTCTTTTCTTTCATTTTTCTTCTTTCTCTCTTTTTTTTTAATGAGAATTACTATATCTGGATAGCCTTTAATGATTTTGAACTTCACTCTCCTCTTTCTAAAGTTCAAACTTGAGACACTTCCTTACTTTATAATTAAGTACAAGCTTTATTATTCATCATAAAGTCATAATCTTTTCTTAACACACAATACTTTAAGTCTCTTAACATTTTCTTTACTTTAAATAGTTAACTATAATCAAATCCTTTCATACCAAATATCTTACTTCTATAAAATTAACATTTATTACTAAAAATTTTCATCCTATCCTTCCATAATAATCAACTGAAATAAAAAGTTTTAGTTACTTACAGTGAGGTTTAAATGCCAGAAGTTATGCTAATAATTTTTTGAAAATATATTAATTGAGAACAAATAAAAGTTAATATTTCTCTACCCTCCCCCAAACTTAAATTTTTCAATAAATTTGAAACAGTAGAGTAAAAGAAACTAACCTTTTTGTGCCGGGATTTTGAAATCTTAAACCTATCTGGTATTAGTCAAAATTTACAACTAGCAGACATGAAATAGTTAGTAACGGTGATATAAATATTTTAAACATTTGCATGTGTAAAGAGAAATTAACTTTAGACATTTAAACATCCAACTAAACACCATAACTACTAAACAAATTATCACAGTACTACATAGTCCAGCTAACAATTCAATGTTTCAATCCAACATAACAGTACACCAACTGGGTTACACATCACATGAAAAACAAATAACTACTACATCACAGCAGTACAACACAACACAATAAGAACAACAGAAATAAAAACAAACAATCTACCAATCTCTATCACCAGAATCATTAGCAGGGTCATCAGCTGGGTCAAGTTTATATGGTGTATAGCGGCAAGTAGGAAATATCACATCAGACTCCCCCCCCCCATAAATCTGACCTGAGTATCATAATAGGCAATATCGAATTCAACTCTCCTCTGCAGATAATCTTCATTAACATCACTCCTGTCCTCAAACACATCCATCCTACATGGAGTCTATCCACACTAGTACTCTGTAATCTCAGTTGCTCCATAATATCAGATAAGGTAGGCGGCTCAGATGTAGATGGAACATCATAACTCGTAGTAGGAATATCAGCACTCCTACGCTCAACTCGGGCTCCCACATGAGACTCGTAAGTACGAATAATAGTCTTTGTAATTGGTCTCAACGGTATAACAACTTCTTCAGAACTACTGAACTCCACTCCAGACTGAACACACAGGGCATGAACTAAGGCAGGATGTCCTAATCCTCCAGTGGTCTCGCCTCTAGCAATAGTCTGAATGTTCTTGTAGACAATAGTTCCAATATCAATTTTTTTCATCTTCTGAATACAATAGTTCGGAATCGCTCTATCCTCGTAATCTTTGTCTGTGGTGATAAGAAGGTAATAGTCTCGCAGAGATGAAATAATGCCAAACTTTTGATGCAACATTCAATGTGGAAGCGGGGAAGTTAATCAACAATTTTTGACTTAATTTCTATTCCCCTCTTCCATTCGTCAGAAAAGCAATCACTTCTCTCATATTTTCCCCTCGAGTATCAAAATTTTCATATTCACAAACAAATGGTTCCCGAGGCTGATAGAAAGCATTAATACGCTGAGGAGTAAACTCAACCATTTTTCCTCAAACTAGCACATACTCAGTCTCAGTCCAGGGCACATTAGCATAGAACTCTCTAAAAACTCCCATAATAGCATTCGCAGTAAGATAACAAAATCGGTCCTAGTTCCGCTCTGCAATTAACTGTTCTACAGATCCACCGGGACTATCAAAAGCTCGATCTTGGATACTTTTCGTATTGTAAATGTAAGAGTTAAAGTGAAATTGTGCTTTAATATTAACAAATTTTTCTTCATCAAAATCCAATTTCCTCTTCCCTTTACTCATCCTTGGAGCCATGTAAATTTCTAAAATTTGCAAGAAAATTCCAATAAATCCCAAATTCACAATGTAACAAAGTCCAAATACTATTCTAAACAAGTAAGAGCAAATTTCATCATAGAAATCTCAAAATCTCTTTAAAACTCCAAAAATTCCAACCTAAGCAATGTGAAAGATTTTCATGGTGAAAATAAAAAATTTTTAAGAACTAGATTTGTTTTCTCACAAAGCTCCAAAACTTTTGCTAAGATTTCCAAGCAAATTTCAAATGAAAACCCGAATACAGAGAAGTCATCCATAAAAACTTCTATTCCATTATCTATCATACTACTGAAGATAGACATCATACATCTCTGAAATGTTGCAGGTGCGTTACACGGTCCAAAATGCATTCTTCGAAAAGCAAAGGTTCCATAGGGGCTAGTAAATGTTGTATTTTCTTGATCCTCAGGAGCAATAGATATTTGATGGTGACCAATCTATCCATCCAGAAAATAGTAGTACTTGTGTCCAGCAAGTTTATCTAGTATTTGATCGAGAAAAGGAAGAGGAAAGTGATCTTTCTGGTGGCGGCATTTAATTTCATATAGTCAATTCAAATTCGTCATCCATGAATTTGTCTTGTGGGTATGATTTCATTACATTCATTCACTTTAACAATCACTCCTCCCTTTTTCGGTACACAATGTATTAGACTCACCCAAGCACTATCCGAAATAGGATAAATAATTCCAACATCCAGTCATTTTAAAATCTCTTTCTTAACTACTTTCATTATAGGATTCAATCTCCTTTGCGGATCAACTCTCGGTTTATGTTCTTCATCTAATAAAATTCCGTGCATACAAATCGAAGGACTAACTCCTTTAATACCTGCCAAAGTCCATCCAAAAGCTTTCTTGTATCTTTTTAAAGTTTCCAACAACTTCTGTTCTTGATAATCATATAACTCTGAAGATACAATAACTGGCAGGGTAGATGATTCTCCTAAAACATATACTTTAAATGATTAGGGAGAATTTTCATCTAAAGTTCAGGAGGTTTTATTATAGATGGAATTAAGCTTTTATTTCCACATTCTATAGTGTCTAATACTTTGAATCTCTCCTGAACATACTCCAAATCTTCATTCTTGTTACTAGTTAAATTTTTTTCATTTTCAATTTCTTCTTCAAACATATTTTCATAATCCACTTCTTTTTCAAATATATTCTCAAAATGATCATTTCTCAAATATTCATAGACCTCCATCCTAAAACATTCATTATCTTTTTCCATTGAGGGATACTTCATATATTTCAAAATATTAAAGGTCAACTCTTGATCATTAACTCTCATAGTTAATTCTCCCTTTTGAACATCAATTACTGCTCTTCCAGTAGCAAGAAATGGTCTTCCCAAAATGATTGAAGTTTCTTTATCTTCCTCTATATCAAGTACAATAAAATCTACAGGAAAAATAAATTTATTCACTTTAACTAACACATCTTCCACCACTCCTTTAGGGTAAGTAATGGAACGATCGGCCAACTAAAGAGTCACAGATGTAGGAGAAATTTCTCCTATTCCCAACCTTTTGAAAGTTGATAAAGACATAAGATTAATAATAGCTCCCAGATCACATAAGGCTCTTCCGAAAAAAATTTCACCTATAAGCACACGAAATAGTGAAACTACCAGGGATCTTTAAGTTTTTCCGGAAGCTTCTTCTGAATAATTGCACTACACTCTTCGCTAAGTGCAACAATTTCATGATCTGTAAACTTTCTTTTCTTTCTCAGGATATCCTTCATAAACTTGGTATAGTCTGACATATGTTCTAATGCTTCAACAAAAGGAATATTTATCTTTAACTTCTTAAGGATCTCCAAAAAAATTTCAAATCTGTTATCCGTGTTTTGTTTCTTCAATCTTTGAGGAAATGGAGGTGGTGGTTTTTCAACAGTTATCTTCATTGGCTCGAGATGATAATCCAGGTCTGGATAAATCTTGTTTGAACCTTTTTCGATTTCCACCTCATTTTCTATTTCAACTTCTTTTTGCACTCTAGTTTCCAATTCTTTTCCACTCTTTAATTGAATATCCTTAAGTTGTTCCTTGTTTTGATCTTTTGAATTGATCTCAACATTATTTGGAAGTGTTCTAGAAGGTCTATTATTAAGTGTAGTGAAAATATGTTCCAATTGATTTTCAATATTTTTCATAGCAACATCTTGAGCTTGTAATTGATTTCCCATATTCAGAATCATTTATTCAGTAGATAACTTCTTATCCTTAAATTGCGGGTTACTATTGAATCCAAAATTTGTATTTCCTTGATTGTTCAAATTTCCAATTGGATTTATAGAACTATTACCCCAATGTGGGTTAACATTGACATTGCTATTATTCCAATTGAAATTTGGGTGATTCTTCCAACCAGGATTATAATAATTCGAATAAGGATTGTTAGGTCTATTAATAGCATTTAAAGTCCAATAAGGTGTTTAAGATTCTGTTATCTGTCCAAATGAATTTTCGTCCAACACTTGAGGTGGTTGAGAATAATTCATTCCATATTGATCTATTTTCTTAGAAAGAGCTGC
Source organism: Papilionanthe hookeriana x Papilionanthe teres (assembly GCA_022702705.1). Taxonomy (NCBI): domain Eukaryota; kingdom Viridiplantae; phylum Streptophyta; class Magnoliopsida; order Asparagales; family Orchidaceae; genus Papilionanthe; species Papilionanthe hookeriana x Papilionanthe teres. The sequence continues at coordinate 33,257,277 of CM040421.1, forward strand.
AATTTGAGCAACTACCATAGTCATCATATCTGAATCATGAACACTAGTTACTCTCTTAGGATTTACCCGTTCAGAGGACCATTGAAAATTATTAGTATTCATTTCTTCAATTAATGCGTATGCTTCATCAAAAGGTTTTAACATTAACGATCCACCAGCAGCAGCATCTACAATAGATCTCAATGATCTCACTAATCCATTTAAAATGTTTGAATTATTAACAAATCTGGTAAAACATGATGTGGGCACTTCCTAAGAAGATCTTTAAATCTCTCCCAAGCTTCATATATTGACTCTCCTTCAAACTGACAAAAAGATGTAATATCATTTCTTAGTTTAGCAGTCTTTGATGGAGGAAAATATTTTGATAGAAACTTCGAGATAATTCTTCTCAAGTTGTAATAGATCCAGGTGCTAACGAGTTTAACCACGCCTTAGCTTTATCCCTTAATGAAAAAGGAAAAAGTCCAAGTCTGACAGCGTCACTAGACACTTCATCATATTTAAAAGTAGCGCACAGTTCTAAAAAACTAGCGAGATGTAAATTTGGATCCTCATTAGGTGTTCCTCCGAATTTATTATTTTGTACCATTTGGATAATAACAGGTTTAAGTTCAAATGAATTAGCAGCAACATCAGCATTTTGAATAGTTATGTGAATTTCATTTGTTGTTGGGTTAGCATAATCTCTTAAAGGTTTTGACAAATTTCCAGTATCATTTCTCTGATTATCTTAATTATTCACCATTTCACGAGGATTTTCAATTTGTTTTTGTTATTTTCTAATTTTTCTGGCAGTACGCTCTAACTCTGAATCGTAAGGCACTAAACCTATAGATCCACTACGATGCATATACAATCACACAAATACTTTTAAAAAGTAAACAAACACACAATTACACACTACAAAGTAAAGGTTTTCTGTTACTATATTATCAATAAATGCCGTTTATACTTCCTTCCTTACTTAGTTACTTCGTTACCTTCCCGACAACGGCGCCAAAAACTTAATGCAGACTTTTTTATATGCTTGAATGTATGAACTCAAATTTATATATGTTTATAATGATTTTGTAAAGTCGAAGCACTAAACGCAAGTATACGTATCGTATCAAGTAATACATGGCTCTAATAGAGTCCTGCTTATCGATCCCACATGGAAGTTATGAAGTAGAAGAAAGTGTTTCACAATAGATAATGTAGCACTGAAAACCGATACTCAAATTGCACTTAAAGTTTAATACTTCTACTACCACTAGGCAGAAAACAATAACAATTAATCAAACTACAATTACTTCTAATAACTTTGAAAATAGAATTAACTAATAGACACACTAAACTATGTATTTGAAAGGTTTTTGATATATGAGAAAAGTATCTTTCCTCTTGCAATGAGAATATGATGTGTGGATAATATGAAACAAATATCTATGTTATTGTGCAAAATAGGAGCATAAATGTTTCTTTACCCTTTAAAGAGTACCCCTTCTTCCAAGCATGAAAAGAACATTGACATATCCTAAGTTTAGTCACTAAATCTAAGGCTAGGCTGGGAGGATACCGGCTCTCACTACGGAGCTCCTACTCACCATTCACCTGAAGGCTAACCTTCGAGTTTAGTTACTAATCTTAGAACAAATTTAGGGATATCAGTCTGTCACCCTGAAACCTTCAAATTGAAGTCCATCAAAACACATTTCTCTATTTATTTGCACTCAATATCCATGAACTAAGCAATTCATCCAAAGAAATTGAATGGATTCTTCATTATTGTTGTAGGACACTAAATCTTTTCAGAATTAATGTTCAACAACATATTTTAACATTTCAATTGGTCAAATAAAAAAGTAAATTAAGTTCGAAATGAAAAATCATCACAATTTCTTCAATACATTAAAAGCACTTCAAATTCACATCAATCCATCATCACATCTCTATGCAAGAAGAAAGACAAAGGAGACTACTCAGAATTCATGAAGAAGATACAACAAAACACGGATTTTATATATAAAAGAAAGTCATACAAACCACAAAAGAAAATACAACTTATCTCTTTCTCTTCCCCAATGCAATTCCCTCAAGTTCCTTTTCAATCCTTTTTCTCTTCTTCGCAACACTTCGATTCTCTCTTTAGAATTGAAAAGGAAGAAGCAATCTCTCACTTACTCCTTCTCCTTCACTCCTGTAGAAGAATTCCTCTCAAATTCTCACTTCTACACACTCTTCTCCTAAACCCTAACACTTAACACACACCAAGACCTCTACAATACACAAGACACACTCAAAAACTACACCATTTTCGTCCAAAAACATTTACTTATAAGTTAGAAATGAAATCTCCAGAGTTTCCATAGGCATCCCTTCAAAAAGTCACCAAAACTCCTCAAATTTGAATTCCACCGACATTGGGCGCCGGCGGCGCTCTATCGTCCAAATAATTGCATAAATCTCTGGAAAATGACACCGACGGCGCCAGAACTTGTTTTCCTCCTTTTTGCTCCTTTTTACTCCTTTTTGCTCCTAATTCGTTCCTTTTTGCTTCTTTTCACTCCAATCACCTAAAATCATCATACCTGCAACAAATCATGAAAAATATATTTCTTTAAAGTGCAATATCACCAAAAATGGGTAAAATTATATAGTAAAAATCGTATATATTTTTGGTGCATCAGTTAATTTGATGCTGAATTATGATTTTTGTGATGAGATAGTATAGTTTACCTGTGTTTAGTTTGTTAGTTACTCTGTGATAGTACTTGTTGAATGTTTGTGATTTGTGTTTGATTTATGATAGTACCTGTTGAGATATGTGTTTATTTTGTTAGTTGTTATGTGGTAGTACCTGTTAGATTTTTGTGTTCTGTTTAGTTGATGTTGTGTGTTTTTAGATTTCCTCATTTGAAAATTTCTAACCCATATTTGTGTATAGAAATGCTCTTAAATATTTCAGGCCTGCTGTTCTAATATCTAAAGATAAACCTGCTTAAACTCAAAAGTATGAAAAGCTCAGATTATGAGGTATGAATTAAATATGTTTATGTGTTTTCTTTCTTCCCATGTTAATTGTATTGATATTTAAAAATTTAAGTTTTTGGGAGGTAAAGAATTAATTGTTAATTGTCCTCAATTAAATATATTTAAAAAAAAAATTATTAACATGATTTCCTGTGATAGAACTCAATTTCAGATAACTGTATTTTGGTTTTATATAAGTATTTATGTGAAATTGAATGGAAGTATTTGGTAATGAAAAGTAGTTTTGTAGGCTAATATATTTGGTATAAGAGAATAAGACTATGTCAACTATTCAAAGTAAGAAAAATTGTATGTTTGATATAATAAGAATCATAGAACTTTATGTGAATAGAAAAGATTGAGACTCTATGATGAATCAATAATAAACCAATGAAATGCCTATAAGGTAAAGGATTGTGATAAGTTTCAATTTTAGAGTGAGAAGGGTGAAGTTCAAAATCATTAAAAGCTATCCAGATACAGCAATCCTCAATTGAAAAAGAAAATAAAAAAAAAACAAAAAGAAAAAAAATGAAAAGAAAAGAAAAGTGAGGAGAAGCTGGAAGAAATGCCTAATAAAAAATTGGTTTCACTTGGACCTACCTAAAGGGAAAAACTTATTTACTTTCCTGAACTTATATGTGTGGAATAATATCCTTACTTCTCATGAACTTCTTTTCATGAAATGTTTTTGAGTGTCTTAATAGAACAATCTACAGTCATTTCTGAAATGAATAGAAGGCTAGAACTCTTTGACTTGATTACTAGATATTCCTACACCTGTAGAATCTACTTGAATTATTCAAAGATCTTTCTGAAAGTTTCCTTATTGTACTTATCTAATTCATAATATTAGTATTCTAGAAAGGAAAGTTCATTACAGTGGATCATAATTTTATGTATTAACTAAAATTACTTGAGGACAAGTAATAGTTAAGTTTGGGGGATCTTGATCCACTGAAAATTTGATAGCTTTTTACTATCCATTTCATACCTGTTTTTGATGATATTGCACTTTAAAGGAATGTATTTTTCATGATTTCATGCAGGTACAGTGATTAGAGGCCTTTAGAGCAAAAGGAAGAAAAAAGGAGCAAATTTAGAGCAAAAAGGAGCCAAAGTGTAAAAGTTGAACTGGCGCCGAACCGCGCCCATTTCCAGAGAGTTATTGTCCAAATGGCGGAAAATAGCACCAAACCGCGCCCTATCCCGATTTCAAACTTGATACAATGTATTTGGGCAGATTTTGGAGGGATGCATGCAAAAACTCTTGGGAAATCAGTTATGAGAGATTTCAGAGAGGGGTGTGTGTTTAGTGAGTGGTAGAGAGTAGAGAGTGTTAGGGAAGTTTAGAGAGAGTGATCTAGGGTTTGTAAATTCTCTTCCAAGGAGTGTAGGAGAAGAGGGAAAGTGAGAGATTTCTTCTTCCTTGCTTTTCTAAAGAGAGAAAAGTGTGTTGTTGTGAAGAAAGAAGAGGAGTCAAAGGAATTCCTTGAGATTCGCTTGGGGAAGAGTTTGAGATAAGTAGTCTTTTCTTTACTCTAATTGTATGACATTTCTTTTATATATAAAATCCATGTTGTGTCATCCTTTTCTCATGAGTCTTGAGTAGATTTCTTTGTCTTTCTCCTTCTCATGTGATGTGTTGATGTTGTGAAATGGAAATGATGTGCCAATTAATTATGGATAATTTGTGATGAACTTTTCACTTGTAACTTCATTTACTTTTCGATTCGTCAATTGAATTGTTAAAACTTGTTGGGAAACTTATGTTCCGAAAGGATTATGATTTTCACAACTTAAGTGAAGATCACATTCGATGTCCATGAATTAGGAACGTAATTCATGGGGGTTGAGTGCAAATAAATAGAGAAATATACTTTGATGGGCGTAAAATTAGAGATTTTAGAGTGACAGGCTAAAATCCCCAATTTGGTCTTAAGATTTGGAAACCAAAGCGAGAGTTAGCCTTCAGGGGAAAGGAAGTGGGAGCTCTGGAGTGAGAGCCAGTATTCTCCTAGCCTAGCCACAGATTTGGGGACTAAACTTAAGACTAGTCATTATTCTTTATAAACTGAAATATGTGTAAAGAATAAGATTGCTTCTATTTAGCACAATACATTTCAGATCACCGATCTATGTCACAATAATCAACATATTAACATTGAAAAGGAGGAAGACTATTTCTCGCAATCGTGTTTAGTTATAAATTTAGTGTTGTGTGTTAGTTTAACTTGTTGTTGCGTACTTTAGTAGTAATAGTAACTTTTATTGTTTGCATCTATTTCAAAAATCAAAATTACTTGTAATTGTGTTGTGATTTGAATAGTGATTTCTGTGCTACGCCTTGAAATTAATTACCTTCCTGTGGGATCTATATCTAGGACGCCATTAGAGCCCTTTATTACTTGAGCGATATGTAAACTTACGTTAGTTGTGTGACTCATTTTGAAAATCTAAATTAATATAAATATAAATCTGAGTTCATAAATTTTGGTAAATTAAAAAAGGCGCACCACCATGGCTCAAGAATGGTATTCAATGCTTAATTAGACTAATTAGACGTTGGAGTGGGCTTGAACATTGCAAAAGTAAGTCAGAAGCCCAGTTTTTGAGCTGGCACCGAACGACGCTGTCACCAGCGCCGGACCGCGCCAAAAGATAGAGAGTTTGGCCATAAGAGCAGAAAAATGTGCTGAATGGTGTTGTCGCTAGCGCCAGACAGCTCTAGACCAGAAAAAAGTCCTGAAACTCCAAATTTTTGCGATTTAACCCTGAGACCCGCCATTTTTTGCCCAAACCATCGTCTTATACCTCTAGATAAGGCTTATTTTCGCACTTAGGGCTCACTAGCATTTGAATTTGAAGCGATTTTGTGGCCGAAAAAGTTCAGATTTCATCTTCTCTTGGTAAGAGCTACACTTCAACCTAAATTTTTTCGATTTTGACTGTGGAAATCTCCTACATTAGGAAGATTTGAAATTTTGAAGTTTTTAGAGAAACTTTGGAGATTTTTCATGTATTTTGAGTTCTTATCTTTTTAAATTTACCTTGGAGTCCATTACTTTGCAATTTTAAAACTGATTTGGATAAATTTGATATTTTTATGCAAATTGCTCCAAGAATTTCAAAGGGGAAGAGAAAATTTGAGTATGATGAAAGCAAATTTATGAATTTTAAGGCTTATTCATGCTTTAGTACGTTTCTTAGCAATAAGAAATGTATTCAAGAGAAAGCCTTTGAAAATCCTGGAGGTATACTTGAAGAACTTATTGCGAATCGTTAATGGGATATTTTATGTTATTTCACTGCTGAAGCGATGCTGGGAATTGTTAGAGAATTTTATGCAAACCTGTATTATTCTGAGAGTGAATATATATTGGTTAGAGGACAAATGGTTGAAATCACCCTTGCTCGCATTAATGCATTTTATCAGTTAAGAGCACATTTTTCTTATGAATACGAAAATTTTCCTATTACGAATGAAGCATTGGATACGATTTTGAACTTTTTGACTGATGGAAAAGGGGAATGGAAGGTTAAACAAAGACTAAAAGTTAACTTCCCCCTTTCTACTTTGAATCATGTATCAAAAGCCTGACAATATTTCATTTCTGCAAGACTTTTGCCTACCAACCATCACAATGAGGTTACTGTAGATAGAGCTATTTTGAATTACTGTATTCAAAACATGAAGAATATTAATATTGGGGCAATTATTCATAAAAGTATTTTGACAAGTTCAAATGGAGAGACTACAGATGGACTAGGACACCCCGTACCTAATTCATACCTTGTGTATTCAGTCAGGTGTAGCAATTGAAGATAATGATGAGGTAGTCTATCTCCTGAAGCCCATTACTAAACTAAATTTGAAAACTTATGAAGCCCATGTAGGATGGAAGTGGAGTAAGAAAGCCGATGAGCCTTCTTCTAGTCATGAGAGACCATCTACATCTAGAGAGCCTACTCTGCATGATGTTATGGATCAGTTGGAAAGGTTGAACACCAGATAAGAGGGACTAGAAGTAAGGAACAAAATAAATGATGATTATCAAGTGCGGTGGAGAGAATATGAGATAGCTTATCATGACGCACAGTTGAGATTTTTCAGTGAAGACAATAGTGTTGTATTTCCTACTTACCCTTAGTATACTTCATACCAGCCTGAAGAACCTGATGATGGTGGAGCTTCTGCAGATGAAGATTGGTAGTTTTATAGTTTTATTTTCATTTTATTTTGTATTTGTGTTTTGTATGTGTTGTACCTGAGACTCTTTCTGATTAGTATCTGTGATGTAATGTGTATTTGGTGTACTTGTAGCAGACTTTATGTTAATTTGTGATGTATGTGATGTGATAATAAAGATTTCATGTGTTTGGTTTGTTAGTTTAATCTGTGATAGTAACAGTTGGATGTTAATGTTGTGTGCATAGTTTATGTTGCATGTTTCTAAACTTCTTCCCTTATAAATTTCTAACCCAAATTTGTGTATAGAAATGTTCTTAATTATTTCAGGCCTACTGTTCTACTTTATGAAAAAAAATCTGCTTAAACTCGAAGGTATGAAAAGCTCAAAATATTGAGTTATGAGTTATATATGTTTGAATCTTTTCTTTCTTCCCATGTTAATTGTATTGATATTCAAAAACCTAAGTTTAGGGGAGGGAAAGAATTAACTATTAATTGTTCTCATTTAAAAGTATTTTCAAAATTATCAACATGATTACCTGTAATAGAACTCAATTTCAGATAATTGTATTTTGATTTTATTTACGTATTTTGTAAAGTTGAATGAAAGTATTTGGTAATGGAAAGTAATTTTGTAGGCTAAGATATTTGGTATAAAAGAATATGACTATAGTCAACTATTCATAGTAAGAAAAACTGTATGTTTGAGATATTAAGAATCATAAAACTTTATGTGAAGGGAAAGGATTGAGACTTTATGATGAATCATTAATACGCTAAAGAAATGCCTTTAAGATAAATGATTGTGGTAAGTTTCAAATTTAGGGTGAGAAGGGTGAAGTTTAAAATTATTAAAGACTATCCGATAACAATAATCCTCACTTAAAAGAAAAGAAAAGAAAAGAAAAGAAAAGAAAACAAAAGCAAAAGAAAATAAAAGAAAGAAATGTGACGAGAAAATTAAGGAGATGCCTGGCTTCACTTAGACCTAGCTAAAGGGAAAAACTTAATTACTTTTCTGAACTTATATGTATGGATTAGCATCTTTACTAGTAGTGTTCTCATAAACTTCTTTTCATGTAATACTTTAAGTGCCTTAATAGGATAATCTACAATCATTTTTGAAATGAATAGAGGCTAGAGCTCTTGGACTCGATTATTCAGATAATCTTACACTTGAGAATTTACTTGAATTATTCAAAGATCTTTCCGAAAATCTTACTATCGTACTTATCTAAATCAAAATTATAGGTATTTTAGAAAGAAACTTCATTACAAATGGATCGTTATTTTATGTATTAACTAAAATTACTTGAGGACAAGTAATAGTTAAATTTGGGGGATCTTGATCCACTGAAAATTTGATAGCTTTTTACTTTTTATTTCATATCTGTTTTTTATGATATTGATCTTTAAAGAAATGTATTTTTAATGATTTCATGGAGCCATGCAGGTACAATGATTTTAGGCCTTTGGAGCAAAAGGAAGCAAAAAGAAGCAAATTTGGAGCAAAAAGGGACAAAAATGCATTTTATTGAACTAGCGCCGAACGACGCTGTCACCAGTGCCGGACCGCGCTATTTTACAGAGAGTTGCGACCGAATTGGCAGAATAATGCACCGAACGGCGCCCTATTCAGTGTCGGACCGCACCCTATCCCGATTTCAAACTGGACTCAATGTATTTGGCCGAATTTTGGAGGGTTGCTTGAGGAAACTCTTGGGAAATCAGTTTTGGCTGAATTTAAACGCCTTTTTAGCCAAGTTTAGAGAGGAGAGAAGAGTTATAGTGTAGAGAGAGTGTAGAGAGAGTGTAGAGAGAGTGTCTTTTCATTTAGTTTAGGAAATCAAGATTTTGTGTATTCTCTTCTAAGGAGTATAAGAGGAGAGGGAAAGTGAGAGATTTCTTCTTTCCTACTTATCTAAAGAGAGAATTGTGTGTTATTGTGAAGAAAGAAGAGGAGTCGAAAGGAATTCCTTGAGATTCACTGGAAGAGCTTTGAGATAAGTTTTCTTTACTTTACTCTGTTTGTATGACGTTGTTTTTATATATAAAATCCATGTTTCGTTATCTTTTCCTCATGAGTCTTGAGTAGATTTCTTTGTCTTTCTTTTTTTCATGTGATATGATGATGTGATATGAAAATGATGTGCTGATTTATTATAGAAAATTTGTGATGACCTTTTCACTTCGAACTTAATTTACTTTTTAATCTGGCCAACTGAATTGTTAAACTAGTTGGGAAACATATGTTCCGAAAGGATTATGAGTTCCACAATAAAAGTGAAGGTCACATTCAATGTCAATGAATGAGATACGTAGTTCATGGGGTTTGAGTACAAATAAATAGGGAAATATACTTTGATGGGTGTAGAATTGGAGATTTCAGAGTGACTGACTAAAATTCTCAATTTGGTCCTAATGTTTGGAAACTAAAGCGAGAGTTAGCCTTCAGGCAAAGGGAAGTATGAGCTCTGGAGTGAGACCCAGTATCCTCCCAGCCTAACCACGGATTTGGGGATTAAAATTAGGATTAGTCAATGTTCTTTATACGCTTAAAAATGTGTAAAGAATATGAATGCTCTTATTTGGCACATACAATATTTAATCCATCTTATTCCTTTACATTATCCAATTCATTACTTGAGAATAGTAGTTTTATTATCTCAAAATTCTCCAAACCAATTTATCCAAAAAGGGTTATCTTTAGTATTAATATTTTCCTTTAGAAATAGTTATTAGTTATTTTAAACATAAGCTTACCTTTAGGAGTAGTTGCTAGATAAAACACCACTTATATCGACCATCCAATCTAAAGTCTGATAATAGTAGATTAGAATTTGACTAAGAACCTCGTACCTCGCTTCCGTGTGGAATCGATAAACAGGACTCCACTAGAGTGTCGGCATATTTTTAGGTTTGTGTGTTGTATTTTTGAAAAGTGGTAGCCTACAGAAATTGTCGGTGAAATTTAAATTTTAAATTTAATTTAAATATATATATAATTTAGAAAGTAGTATTTGATTTTGAAAATAATTTTAAGTTTGAAAATTTTAAAATATGAAATCAAACCGATCTCACATCTCGAATAGCTTATATAAACGAGCACCGCACCACAAACCGTGTATATATCCCGAAGAATAGACACACTGCTTGACGATAGGGCTCGATTAAATAAACTAGAAGATTTGTGACATCCGTTTGGTTTGCGAACCAATTTTATAAGCTGAGCAGTTCCCCGCTTAATTAAGCGAGGTTTATATTACCCGGGTTCTTAAAGTTCCCTATGAAGTGCAAGCCCCTATAGCTTAATTACATCTTAAATGACGGGAATCATTTAAGAAAACTCTCGATAATGATCGTTGGTTTTGCTCTCAAGAATTTCAAAGTTTAAGGTTTTCAAAGGATTGAATTTTGGAAATTTCAATAGGGATTAGCTCAAATTCGTGAATCAGTTATTTCAAGAATCCAAAGGAAGAGAAGTAGGAGAAGTCGAGGATCCAAGAAGAATCTTGGCAACTTCTCAAACTATCCTATTGTTTGGCTTCAATTTGAGAGTTTATTTAATGTTTCAATCCTGCCAATTTTAATTAATTAGGACTTATATTCATATGACATAATCATACAAATAACCTCGAAGATGTGATGGTTTATGTCGTACCGAACGACTACCTCGGACTCCTAAGACCGGTTAGGGCTTAGTCTGCATAACATGATTATGCAAATGTCTAACGAAGAGTTGAGGATTTTTGTTGCACTAGACAAACTACCTCGAAGTCCTATGGCTTGGTTATTTAATTCTAAGGAATGTTTCATTGAGTAGACCTAAGTTTCATTGACGAAGATGACCGTGTCTGCCCACTATGCTCCAAGCTCCTTGTTGCTCTGCAGAGGTTTGGTTTGTAGTCATAAATCGAGGAGATGAGATGAGTGTTTTGGTTGTGAAAATCTTAAAATCCAGAGTGTTTTTAATATTTTAATTAAAACAAATCTTAAAGTTGTTTAAACGAACCGATTAAGATCCCACCGGCTCCGTCATCCCAAGCATCGTTATTTTCATCGAATTCACTTAGTCCGTGATGAATTTGCTAAACTCAATCGAATGAGTTCCACACTTTCATTTAGACTGCTGAAATCCGCTTAGTAACACGTGGGTTACGTCATCCGAGTATTTCCGATCATTCAATGAGACGTTTTAATTTAGTTGTGATTGTAGTTTTGTTGTTTTATTTACGATTAAATTTTGAGTTGTTTTATATCGTGTAACGTTGTGGCGATGAATTTTATCTCGCAATGACTTTTAATTTAGTTTTGGTTTCAATTTAGGGACTATCCTAAAGGTTTTGGTTTTCATGCACAGCTTTATTTATCATGCAAGAAAAGTAAAGTACAGTAACATGTAGGTAAATTGCAATAAAGTAAATTGCAATTAAAATAAAAACGTACCTTATGGTCTTCCCGTCATCCCAAGCTACACTTAAAACACATGTTAAGGCATTAAATATTTTGCAGAAAATACTTTGAGTAAAGTTCTAAGCGAAAGGATCTCGTTGTCTACCAAATTCCTAATCCTATAACTAGTCATTTCCTATGACGTCTAGGTTGTTGGTTTGGTTTAAGGATGATCTTCTTCATCGAAGAACAACTAGATTCAATTGTTCTTCTAAAACATCCCGTCATATCGAGGAAGTGCTTGGACGAGTCCTAAACATCTTTTCAATATTTTTGGGATTGTTTTGAGTCCGAGTAAACTTAGTTGCATATGTGAATTAATCATCCGGAGTTTAGCTAAACTTTGTCTCTTGCTCGAGTGAACTTAGGTATTTGATTACCTTATGAATGAAGTGACATTTCACTTAATACTCTATTCAAGAGTTATAATAATTAAAGCCTTTGAGCGGCAAGTTGGTTTGTTGAGAATTTTAATCAAATTAAAAGTTCGAGTTAATGGTTTAAAGTGTTTTAATTTAATTATGAGGTTTTAATTAATAATTTTAAGTTCAAATAATGTTCAAATTTAATTCTTAATGATTTCATTTAGGTTTGTTGTTAAATGATTTTAATTCAATTTGATTTTAATTTAATTTAATTTTAATTTAATTTTAAATTAAATTTAATTTAATTTAATTTTAATTTAATTTAATTTAATTGGATTCAACTTAATTTAAATTTTGATTTTAATTTTAATTTTAATTGTTAGTTTTTGCTTAACTTTAATTTTAATTTGATTTTAATTTAATTTGTTTTAATTTTAGTTTTAATTATTAATATAGGTTATTATTTTAATTTTTTAATTAAGAATTAAATATTGTTAAAGTGACTCATTTAGGGATTTTTAAATTAAGGAATAAATGTATTCATAATAATATCCTTATTTTAATGATCCAAATTTAAATATATTCTTTTCCAAAATTTAAATTATTTAATTAATTAAAGTTTCATTTTGATATTTTCAAAGTGTTTAATGGGTTTCTTCCCTTTTAATTTCCCTAAGTTTCAATCATCCAAGAGAAAATTAAAATCAAATATTTTACCCCCCATCTCGATTAAACCTAAAGTTTTTTAATTAAGGGTTAAAATTTTTTAATTACCTTTATGCCCTTTTAAGCTTATTTATTTCATAACTCACTAAATCGAGCTCAACTCGAATTTGAAATTTTTATATCATCTCACTCACACGTCAATTAAGACATTGTATGAGAAAATACGATTTTTTCGAATTTAATTTATTTATATAATTATTTTTAGTAGAAAATGTGGGTATTCAAGGAAAATTCGACAATACGACTACAGTAAGGTCATTGTCCTCCAAGTAAAATTACGAGATATTCCTAATTACCAGAGAACCACTTGACCGATTTCGGTGATTTTTTGAATTATATTTTATTTATTATAATTATTTTGAGTTTTAGAGTATTAATTAATTATAAAATAAAATTAAAGTTGAAAAATGGATTTTATATTTTTTCTTAAATTTCTCTCGACCTTAAGGAGTTCGAGAAACAAATTTTATAATTTTCTCGATTTTTCGTCGATTTATTAGAATTATTTTAGTGAAAAGCGTTGGTAAATACATTTTTTAATATTAAAAGTTGTTTTAAGCATTTGAAATTCAATATCTTACCCTGGACTTTGAAAAATATTCGTTTGTTCCTAAACGATTAGTGAGTCAAAATGTGACATTTTCATGATTTTTAATATTTTTGCGATTTTTATTATTTTTTAATTATTAAAATATTAAAATATTGCTGGAAAATCAACTTTTTTAGAAAATTCCAATCTTAATTTTCCCGAACTCCCCGATATCGCAGAAGCTCCAAAATCATTTTTGTGAATTTTTGAAAAGTATTTTTGAGTTATGGATTTTTAAAGTTTAATTTTAAGCTATGCGACTTAATTAATCCATTTAGTGCAGGTTAAACATTTCCAATTGATTCCAAATTTTTACGCGAGGTCTCTCTGATCCTAAAGATCAATGGAGAATTGTTTTCAAGTCAATTGGATGCTGGTTAACCCTAATTAATTCAAATTCAATTTTAGGGGTTTAGTGCCAATTAAGGTTATTATGAATGAATTAACTCAAAATATATTTTTCATAGGCATCCTCTCATCATAAGTTAAACATCACCAAATTTTCCTATAATTTATTTTGCAACATACGCTAATTATTGGAATTAAAATACCTAAAACAGCTGACTCGAAATCGAAAATTCAATAACTTTTCACAAAGATGGCCTCCGACCTCAAAAATTCAGTGAATGTTCCCAAGATCGCAGGCTTCAAAAGCCCCCATGTTCTCATGCTACTGGTGAATCGTCTATGCGTGATAAAGAATCAAAATACCGAAAACAAGAAATAAATTATTAAAAATAAAATACTCATCCAATTAACTCGATTTCTTTTCCACATTATTCTCCTCTCGTTCACCGAGCAAGAAGGTATTTTTATTTTATTTTTGTGATTTTTCTATGCAAAGATATGGATTTTCAAGTTCCGTAATTAAATAAATCCAAAAATATCCTAATTATCTACTTATCCACGCGGCGCCAGCGCAACATCGGCAGCTCCGAAAGCCCATGCGGCGCATTCCTATTCGACGCCGCCATCCGACTCAGTGCTCCAGGGGCCCGCGGTTCATGTACCATTGCGCCATTTGACTTGATCTCGACCGTCCGCTCGATACACGCGCGATCCAACGGCTCCTGGTCATAGTCTATGGCTGGTGGCACCCGTGACCGTCCACACTAAAACCCTAAGATCTCACTCGATTCTCAATGGATTTTCGTGTTCTTATGCTCTATGGATTCGTCTCGAAGAGACGAACACATCCATACTGGCGTATGTGCTATGAAATTAACTTAAACAAAATGAAGAATCACCGGAAGCTTCGGGAGGAAGAGTGAGTTCATACCTTTGCTCGTAGCAGTGAAGCTTCGATCCGAGAGTTGTTTCACCTTCGATCGGGTCCGTGCAAGCTCCGCATGAAGTCTCCGTCTCGTGGAAATGCCTAAGTATGAAAGTGCCCACGACCGATCACAAAGCTTCGGAGGCTAGAAGCAATGGCCGGCCCGGGTGAGGGGCTTTTGCCAGGGAACTTCTCCTCTGGTCCGGTGAAGGTGTAGGACCAATCAATTTGGGGATTGGCTCACCGTGGTGAAGTGTCCCGTTTGGGTGGATTTTCAACTCGAAATCGAGTTCGTCAACGGGGATTAGTGCAAAGGAACACCGGGGATCAACTCGCTTCCGGGTTAGGAGAGGGTCCCGGAGCAATTTTGCGCAGTTTCCTTAAGGTCTCGTTCTTCTTCTTCTTGGCCGAGAGGTGGTGGTGTTTAAACAGCATGGCCGAGGGCTTCCCGCAGGGGTTCGATGGCTGGATTAGCTGCTCAGGGGAGGAGAAGAACAGCTTCAGTGGCCATTTGGGTTGGGACAGCTCAGCCAGGGAGAATTGCAAATTTGGCTCACATGGGTGCTCTCAAGTGTGGTGTTTTCCGACGGCTGTGGTGGCTGGTCGGCCAGGGTCAGGTCACCCTCAAGGTCAGGAGACCAGTGCTGGAGGTTTGTGCAAGCAATTGTCTAATGCCAAGTGTAAAGGGTTGGATTTAAGTGGTAAAGGAAGAAGAGTAATTTTGGGTTCACATGTGTCAACCCATGTATTTGGCTTGGTTCACCTCCCTATGGTCCGATTTCGGCCAGAGGACTCACTGGTCTACTGCCATGGAGTGGTGAAGTCCCCATCAAAATAGTTTAAGTTAATTTTCGGGTTATGGTGTTGCATTAAAGAGGTTAAAATGGCTTAAGGAAGGCTTAGGAAATGACTCCCTCTTCTTGCCATTAATGGCTTGGTGACAAGTCAAACCCCGCATGGCTTCATGTGGCTTGTCCATGGCTTCGCATGTGGCTCCATTTGGCTCATCCTCGCTTAGGAAAAGTGGATTCATTTATATGAAAAAGGAATTTGGAGATTTTGGTAATTTAGTGAAAAATTTAGATGGTGCTTGATTTAGGTTGATTTGATTATGGATTTAGAACTTAGGGAATGATTTTAATTGAATGGATGATGTAGAGAAATTCATGTGGGCTTAGGTTTAAAAAATTGGGCTTTTGGACTTATATAAATGGGCTTTTGGAATGGCTTAAGGAAGTGGGTTTTTTAGGTTTTTCAAATGAATTTTTGGATAAAAATTTGGTGAAAGGTTGGGTCAAATAAATGTTGGGATTGGTTTAGGGATGTATCATGAGTGATTTGGAATAAGTGTGAAGTGATTTTGAATTGAATCGGGTTTAATGTGAGTCTTCTGGCAAAGGGGCCAAGGTGGGTCGAATCGGGCTAACTTGGGCTAAAGTTGGGCTAAAGTTAGATTTGATGTAAAATTAATGTCGAGAAATGTTCATAGAGTGTCACAAAGAGTTTTCAATTTTGATTGAGCTTGATTTTGGGGTTCGGGTCCATTCAGGTTAGGTTTGGGCTCGGGTCAATTCTAAGGGATTTTGGTTTTGGGTTAGGTTTGGGTGGAGTTTAGGTTCAAATTTGTGAAAAATCTTGTTAGTTTTTTGTTTACGGGATGTTAGAAGGCTTTAGAAAGATTTGGGGCCAATCGAGTCGAATCGCTAAGCATGGCTAGGTTTAGAGTCATGGCTAAAATTCGGGCCTTAAGCCCCAAATTGAAATTAGGCTCAAATGTCAATCAAATCGACTCGTATTTGGTATAAATTGATGTCGGGATGTTTAATTGAATTTTAGAATTGAATTGACCAAAATCGAGGTACGATCGTGTGTTTGGTTTGACATCGGGTTCACTCGGGTTAAAATTGGTCAATGGGGTTTTGATAAAAGTGGGGTAAATTGGTAAAATTGACCCATGGTGTAGTTGAACAAAATGAAATTGGGAATATTCTGGATTTTCTCCGGAATTTTTTTGGGAATTTTCTCGAATTTTTGGATTTTGCGGCTAAGAAGGGCATTTTGGGTATTCTGGAGGGTATCAGTGTACTTTTCGGAATTTTTGGTATTTTTGGTAATGGATGATCAATTTGAGTGGGGGAAATGTTTAGGACCGATTTTGAGGAATTTTGGGTAATTTAGGTGATTTTCGCAAATTTCTGGGTAGCTCTGAAGGTATTTGGTAGGTTTGGTGGGTCCGGCTCTGGGTCAAAAATTGAAATTTTGAAAAAAGGAAGATTGATCAAATGTGAGTGAAATGGAATCACTTTGGTTGAGCCATGAAGCCATATGAAGCCCATATGAAGTATGAGAGGACTCATTTGAGTGCATTCACTACGTTGTTCCTAACCCTCTTAGCCAGTGGGCTTGGGGTTAAGGACCATCCATATGAATTACCTACATGAGTCGGAAGTCAAGTTGGGTGAGAGTGTGGTTTTAGGACTTAGAATGTGTGTGAGAGTGTAGATATGTGCAAGTCAACCCTCACTGCACTGTGCCACCTGTGCAGGTCCCGAGGCCAAAAAGGTCCTATAGGAACTTATACTTTAAACCTCCACATTTGATTTCAACCCTCTAGGTGATTAGGGGTCTACAATCAAGCTTCGTGGGCTCATAGGAGTTAAGAGGTGCTCGAACTTCTAAGAGGGTGGGTTCCACTTCTAGTCCTCTAAGATTAGTCAAAGTAAGTTCTCAAGGCCAGATCCTAAGTACTAAAGAGAGAGAAAAAGACACTCATAAAAAATGAGGTCAACATGAGCTCCGTATTACTTGAGTGATACATATATTGCGTATTAAATCGCGAATTTACAAAATCATTATAAATATATAAATTTCGTTCATAAATTTCGCATATAAAAAGTCGCATCAAGTTTTTAGCGCACGTTGTTGTATAGTCTTCGTGTAGAATTTTAGAGAATTTTAGTTGAAGTAATTAGGCTTATAATTGGAAAAATTTAGTGTCGTAAAATTATTTTTGTGTGGAAAGTGTTTTTTGTATGAAAAAGTGTTGTGAAAAAACTGTTTGTGTGAAAAATAAGGTGTTTGTGAAAATATTTTGTTGTGTTGAATATATTTTCGTTTTATTTATTTTGTTGTTAATATATTTTTTGCTGTGTTATGTATGCAAATAAAGGATTTGTAGGATTTGTGCCTTTTGTTCCCGAGTCAGAAAAATGGAAGAAAATCAAAAAACAGAAATTACTTGAAAAACTAGAATTGTAAATGAAAAACATTCAAAATCGTAATTTAGAAAATCATCATAAATCATTGAGGGATTATGTAAATCCTACGATAGATGTAATTCACTCAAGTATACAAAATCCTGTCGTAGTGTTCGACTCGTTTGAACTAAATCCTGCGATTCTCTAAGTAATTCAAAACAACAAGTTTGGGGGAACTCCTTCGGAGGATCCCTATTTACACTTATCTAGTTTTCTAGAATTTTGTGCTACATTTTGTTATAACGACATGTCAGACAATGCTGTTAGGCTAAAGATTTTTTTCCTTTCTCACTAAGGGATAAGGCTAAAATGTGGTTATACTCATTACCACCTGGTTCTATTAAAAATTGGGAGGAGTTAACTTAGAAATTCCTAGCTAAGTATTTTCCACCTTCAAGGACTACTAAACTTAGAAACGATATTATCTCATTTTGCCAGTATGAAGGGGAACCAATATACGAAGCCTGGGAAAGATTTAAGGAACTCCTAAGAAAGTGTCCACATCATTCTTTGCCAGATTGGTTAATCATTCAAACTTTTTATAATGGGTTAGTAGGATCCCTTAGGATAATTATTGATGCCGCTCGGTGGTTCATTAATGTCAAAATCATTCGACGAAGCATATGCATTAATCAAGAAATGGCTACAAATGAATTTCAATGGCTCACCGTAAGGGTAAATCCTAAAAAGGTAGCTAGTTGTTTATGATACGATATGTGATTCAGCAATTCTTGCAATTCCAAAGTTCGCCGTAATATCAAGGAGGTTGGACCAATTTAAATGAACCAGCCTCAATTTACTCGTGTAAGTGAGGAAAGTTCATTAGGGAATATGATTGATTCCAATTTATTATATGAGACTTTAAATACCATAAACAACCCGTATTCTAACTTTTACAACCCAGATTAGAAGAACCATTAATTTTAACTGGAATCATACTACTGAGGTTGGAAACCAACAATGGGAAAACAATCATGCAAATCCTAATGGAAGTTGGAATAGTCAGGGTAACACAAGCTATAGACCTTAATATCCACTGGACTTTAACAATGATCAATAATTTAAGGATAAGAAGATGTCTATAGACGAAGTAATATTGCAAATGGGAAACCAGTTGCAAAGTCAAAATGCTGCGATTAGAAACATAGAGAATCAACTGGGACAAATTGCTAATTCACTTAGCAATAAACCCCATGGAACACTTCCTAATAATTTTGAGATCAAACCTAAAGAAAAAAAATGATCCAGCTGAGAGAAAATATGATGATTGTTTTTGGATGAATGAAATTGATTATTTAAGTAAAGACCATTTCCAAAAAGTTTTGAGAGTAAGTTAACAGATGAGATCGGAATGGATTTTCATGATGAGTTGAAAACATTGTCAAAAGAAGACTATATGTATGTTCAGGAGAGGTGTGAAATGATGGACGCTACAAAAAATAGTAAACTTTTAATTCCATCTGTTGAAAAATTTCATGAACTTAAGATGGATGTACCTCATACAATTTTAAAGCCTACCTATTTAGGGAATTCATCTACACCATCAGTCTTTATATCTTTAGATTCGACTCAATCACAAGAAAAACCTGAAATGAATGATGAATAAGATAAATATATTGAACTAAGACTTGGAAGAAAATTTGAGGATATATTTCAAAAGAATTTTGAGTTGAGAAAAGAGGATAAAGATACTGAAAGACCATTGGAAGAAATTCCTAAGGAATTAGAAAAAACATATTTCATCTACTGAGATAGATATAGAAAGACCACCTCCATCATTTACTTATTACCAAGGGGAAGAATTGGAAGATTACTTGAAACAAAAACAGAAGAGTAACATAGAAGATTTTGATTTTGAATCTGAATTATCTAGAGAAAATTCGATCCAAAATTTGGGAGATCCTGAATTATCTTATAAAGATCCATTTTTTATAAATTTCAAGGATGATATTAATATGCAAATTCAAAAAATCAATAGAAGAATATTGGATCTTGAAAGAAATATGAGGAACAATGGTATGAATCAATCTGAAAAGGAAGAGCTGAATGAAAAATTAAAATTTGAGGATTTTGTAGGAATCCCTGGATCTAAAAAAGACGTGCGATTGATCGAGGATTACTTAATTAGAATTTGATCCAAGAGGAATCATTTGTCGGGCTAGTGACGTTAAACCAAGCTCTTTATGGGAGGTAACTCATAATTATCAGTGTGCTTTGATTTAGTATGCTTGAGAGTCGTGATTGTTAGTGTTGTATTGTGTTTTCTTTAGAGTGGATTAACTTGATCTTTCTATGTTATTATGGATCATTCAGTTTGATTTTTGATTGGTAGATGTTTGGATTGTTAGTAGTTTGATTTGATCTTTGTGTGTCATGAGGGAGGTGATTCCTTAACTTCTTATTATGGTTAGATTTTTATGTTTTCGTGTAGTAGTTGGATTGACGAGTCTACTACAACTCGGGTCTTACTCAGACTTAGAGTTTTACAAGAGATATCATGAATTTGAGAAGTGATAGATTCATCTTAATTTTGTTATATCCTTTCTCTAACTTTGCTTTCATTTGA
The DNA here is from genome assembly GCA_022702705.1 of Papilionanthe hookeriana x Papilionanthe teres. Taxonomy (NCBI): domain Eukaryota; kingdom Viridiplantae; phylum Streptophyta; class Magnoliopsida; order Asparagales; family Orchidaceae; genus Papilionanthe; species Papilionanthe hookeriana x Papilionanthe teres. Next base: position 33,277,712 of record CM040421.1, read on the forward strand.
TAGGAGTCGCGAACCTTTTTGATGAGTAACTTGAGGATAATCTTACACTATGATTTATAAATGTTAGAGGTGCTTAATTAAGAGGATTAGATGATGCCTGAGATTGGTGCCTGGGAGCCAATATATCAGGGATAATCTTATCTTTGGGAATATAATCTGTAAAATCATTCTAAAGTACCTAATTTATTAGTGTAGTGATTCCGTTAGAAATTGGAGGTAAATTAGTGAGATGTGATGAGTTAAAGGAAGAATTGACCTCATTTATCATGTGTGTTTGTGTTTGTGTTACAACTTTATATAAGACTTTAATAACATTTTTATATTCCATTGCTGATAACTGCTATGTTAATTAAATTTTTATTTAGTGAATTTCATTCTGGCATGATTAGTTTAGATTTACTTTTTGCCTCATATTTTTCTATCATGATTAATAATTGAAGATGTTTTCGATAAACATTTGTGTAGATAGAATTTCTAAACTGTTTTTCTTTCTGCTTATATTTTTTATACTAAATGCTATATATTTTAAAATTTATGTTTGGGGGTCGGAAGAAAAATAAAATTTTAAAGTGATAATTTTCCTTTTAGTGTAATTTTATTGCAAGCATGTTTTAGGCTAGATTTACTTTCTTCTACGAATGCTCTATCCCCGTTATGCATGTATATGAATTTGATAGGATGTTGTAGTAGTAAGTAGATTCAACCTTTACTTTTTCTTCCTACTACATTTTATGGAATTAATTATAAAATATTTCAAAATTTTAAGTTTTAGGGTGAGAAAGAATTAACTACTAGATGTTATCATTTAAAAGAATTTTCAAAATTATTAACATGATTTCTTGTGATATAACTCAATTTCAGATAATCGTATTTTGATTTTATTTGAGTACTTTTGTGGACTTGAATGAAAGTTTTTGGTAATAAAAAGTGATTTTGTAGGCTAAGATATTTTGTATAAGAGAATATGACTATAGTCAACTATTCAATATAAGAAAAACTGTATGTTTGAAATATTAAGAATCTTAAAACTTTATGTAAAAGAAAATGATTAGGACTCTATGATGTATCAATAATAAGCTAAAGAAATTCCTATAAGGTAAAGGATTGTGGTAAGTTTCAAATTTAGGGTAAGATGGATGAAGTTCAAAATTATTAAAGGCTATCCTGATATAGTAATCCTCACTTGAAAAAACAAAAAACAAAAGAAGAAAAAAAAAGAAGAAATAAAAAAGAAAGAAAAGAGAAAAAGAACAAAAAAGAAAAGAAAAGTGAGGAGAAGCTTGAGGAGATGCCTAATAAAAAATTGGCTTTACTTGGATCTACCTAAAGGGAAGAACTTAATTACTTTCCTGAACTTATATATATACATTAGCATCTTTATTAGTAGTGTTCTCATAAACTTCTTTCACGTAATCTTTTAAGTGTCTTAATAGATACCCATAATTACTTAAACGAATATAATCGCGTAACTCCTTAGATTGACGACTAGATAAATTTTATACCCGCAGAATTTACTTGAATTATTCACAGATGTTTTTGAAAATTTACTATTATATTTATTTAAGTCAAAATCATGATATTTTAGAAAGACAGTTCATTGCAGTGGATCATTATTTTATGTATTAACTAAATTACTTGAGGACAAGTAATAGTTAAGTTTGTGGGATCTTGATCCATTAAAAATTTGATAGCTTTTTAATGTCTATTTCATACTTATTTTTGATGATATTGCACTATAAATGAAGGTATTTTGTATATTTTTTGGTTTTAGATATAGGAAATGACTTTTGGAGAAAAGGAAATAAAAATGGTGCAATTTGGAGCAAAAAAATAAATTTTGGCTTGACACATTTTGATAAGTCTTTCTTTGTTTAATTTCTTTTACACTTTTTGCATATTTTTGAATGATATTACGCTTTAAATAAAGGTTGTTTTTATGTTTATTTTGTAGGGCTATCTGTTACAACGTAACGCAACTGAAATTGAGCAAAGAGCTGAAACCGAGTCAAACGATGCAAAACGGTAGAGTTGTACAGTACTAGTGCGGTCCGGTGCCCTATCCAGCGCCGGACCGCGCCAGAAGACAGAGAACGATGAAAATTTCATGGAAAATTGCGTCGAACTGCGCCCAAACAGTGTCGGACCGCTCCAGAAGCAGTTATGGGTCATATACATCGAATTGGGACGCTTTTTGGAATGTTTCTTCAAGCACCTTTTGAGAAATTCATCCCTACACTATTTTAAAGCGAATTTAAAGCCAAAAAATGGTGATAGATGTACGGCTTATTTTTTTAGGTTGTGTTTTGAAAAGGGGGTCGCCTACAGAAATTGTCGGCGAATTTTAGGTTTTAATTATATAATTTGAAAGTACTATTTGATTTTGAAAATAATTTTCGACTTGAAAATTTTAAGATATGAAATCAAACTGATCTCACATTTCAAATAAGCTTATATAAACGAGCACCACACCACGAACCGTGTATCTATCCCGAAGAATAGGCACACTCGCTGATGATGCGGCTCGATTAAATAAACTAGAAGATTTGTGACATCTGCTTCGTCCGCGAACCAATTTTATAAGCCGATGAGTTCCCTCGCTTAATATAAAGGAATTAAGTGTGGTTTATATTACCCCGGTTCTTAAAGCTTCCCTATAAGGCGAGCTCCTATAGCTTAATTACATCTTAAATGACGTGAATCACTTAAGAAAACTCTCGATAATGATAAGTGGTTTTGCTCTCAAGAATTTCAAAGTTTATGGTTTTCAAAGGATTGAATTTTGGAATTTCAAAAAGGATTAGCTCAAATTTGGAACAATTAATTTGTGAGTCCAAAGAAGAGAAGTAGAGAAGCTCGAGGATCCAAGAAGAATCTCGGCAACTTCCCAAACTATCCTATTATTCGACTTCAATTTAAGAGTATATTTAATGTTTCAATCTCGCCAATTTTAATTAATTAGGACTTATATTTGTATGACATAATCATACAAATAAATTTCGAAGATGCGAGGGTTTATGTCGTACCAAACAACTACCTCGAGTCCTAAGACCGGTTAGGGCTTAATTTGCATAAGGACAATTATACAAATGCCTAACAAAAAGGTCGAGGTTTATGTTTCACTGAGCAAACTACCTCAAAATCCTATGGCTCGTTATTTAAAACTAGTGAAAGGTTTTGTTGATGTAGATTCCAGCTTGCCGATCGCGATGGCCGTGCCGCCCACTATGCTCCAAGCTCCGTATCGTTGCAGAGCTTTAGTTTTAGAAAGTGAAAATCGTGAGATGAGAGAAGTGTTTTGGTTTAGAAAAGTCTTAAAGTCCAAATGTTTTTAATGTTTTAATTAAAACAAATCTTAAAGTTGGTTAAACATAACTGACTAAGATTCACTTAGTCCAAAATCCCACGGTTCTGTCATCCCGACACTATTATTTTCATCGGATTCACTTAGTCGAGATGAATTCTGCTAAACTCAACTCGAATGAGTTCCACACTTTCATTTAGATCGTGCAAAATCCCGTTAAGAACACTCGGGTTATATCATCCGATAGTATTTCCGATCATCCAACGAGACGTTTTAATTTAGCTTAGCATTGTAGTTTTATCGTTCGTTTGCGATTAAAATTTGAGTTGCTTTATATTTCGAATGTCGTGGCGTGTGAATTTTATCTTGTTGTGACTTTTAATTTAGTTTTGGGTTTCAATTTTGGCGGCTATCCTGTAGGTTCCAGGCTTTCATGCACTGTGACATTTTTATTTAACATGAAGAAAAGTAAAGTGCAAGACGGTAAGTAATCGCAATAAAGTAAAAGCGTACCCTGAGGGTCTTCTCGTCATTCCCACCGCACTTAAAACACATGTTAGAGCATTTATGTATTTGCAAGAAAACACCTAGGTAAAGCTAAGGGAAGGCTTTGGTTGTCTACCAAGATCCTAATCCTATAGCTAGTCAATTCCTACGACGTCTGTGTTCTTATAGCTTGCTAAGGATGATTTTCTTCACCAAAGAACAATTAAGTTCAAATTGTTCTTCTAAAACATTTCATCATATTGAGAAAGTGCTTATGACGAATCCTAAACATCTTTTCAATACTTCGAGCATTATTTTTAGTCCAAATGAATTTTATTAGTATCGGTAAATTGATCATCCAAGAATTTAGTTAATTTTATTTCTGTTCAGCTGAACTGGGTGTTTGATTATCCTATGAAGCGAAGCTGACATTTCACTTAATGCTTTATTTAAGAGTTATGATAATGAAAGCCTTTGAGGCAAATTAATTTGTTAAAGGTTTTAACAATTCTTAATTGAAAATCGAAATCGATGATCTGAAATGATTTCGTTTAGCTTATAAAATTTTAATTAACGATTTTAAGTTTAGTAATGTTGTTCAGTTGCTTTCAATTCAATTAAATCTTTATATTTTAATGATCTTGATATTTCAAATTAGTTTTAATTTTTTAAATTTGTTTAAGTTGAAAGAGGTGTTTAAATCATTTATTTTTATTAAATTTTAATGACTTTATTTGGATTAATTGTAATATTTTATGTTTATTTTAATTAGTTTAATTTTTTTTATACATTTTTATTATAAATTGTTTTGATATTGATTTTTAATGTTTGAAATTTGTTTTAGGTTTGTTTTCAAATGATAAATTAATTTTAATGTTCTCAATTTAATTTAATTAGGTTATTAAATCACTTAATGTTTTAAGCTTTAATTTAATTAAGGGTTATTTTATTTTTAATCATTAATTTCAATTATCATTTTAAGTTTAATTAAGAATTGAAATATTATTAAAGTGATTCATTTAGGGATTTTAAATTAAAGAATTGGTATCTTCTTAAGTCACATCCCTAATAATCCAAAATTTTAATTATCCTCCCAAAATTTAAATGATTTAATTAATTAAAGTTCCATTTTGATATTTTCAAAGTGACTAATGAATTTCTACCCCTTTATTCCCTAAGTTTCAATCATCCAAGAGAAAGTTAAAATTAGATATTTTACCCTCCCTTTTGATTAGACCTAACTATTAATTAGGGTTGAAATCCTTAATTATCTTTATGCCCTTTTAAGCTTATTCAATTCATAACTCACTAAATTAAGCTCAAATGAATTAAGATTTTTATATTACTTCACTCACATGTCAATTAAGACATTAGAGAAAAAATGTGATTTTTCTGTTTTTAATTTAATTTATATATTTATTTTAGTGGAAAGTAATGATTTTCATTGAAAATTCAACAACATGACCAAGGTAAAGTTTTTGTCCTTAAAAAAATTATGGGATGTTTCTACTGACCAGAAGACCACCTAGACCAATTTTGGTGATTTTTTTAATTATATTTTATTTATTATAATTATTTTGAGTTTTATGGTATTAATTAATCATAAAATAAAATTAAAGTTGAAAATTAAGTTTTATATTTTTCTTAAATCCTTCTAACCTCAAGGAGTCCAGAGAAGCAAATTTTGGATTTTTCTGATTTTTCTTTGATTTATTAGAGTTAATTTAGTAAAAATGTTAGGAAATTCATTTTTTAATATTAAAAATTGTCTTAAGCCTTTAAAATTCAATTTCTAACCTAGAGACTCGAGAAAAATATTTGGTTTGTTCTTAGCTGATTAGGAGGCAAAATGTGACATTTTTGTGATTTTTTTAATATTTTTGTGATTTTTATTATTTTTTAATTATTAAAATATTAAAAATATGATTAAAAATGAAAATTTTTAGAAAATTCCAATTTTAATTTTCTTAGACTCCTCTGATATCAGAGAGCCCACAAAACAATTTTGGTAAATTTTTTAAGTGTATTTTAGGTTTTATGAATTTTTAAAGTTTAAAAATGACCATACAACCTAAATGATCCATTTAGTGGGTTAAATTACTTCCAATTGACTTCAAATTTCTTTGTTAGGTTCTCTGTATCCTAAATGATAGTGTAGTGTTGATTTCAAGTGATTTTGATGTGTGGTTACTCCTAATTAATTAGAATTCAATTTTAGGTGTTTAGGCTAATTAGGGTTATTCTTAAGGAATTAAACCAAACCATAATTTTCCTAGGGTCCTCTGGTCCTAAGATACTTCCCCTAATTTTCCTAGAATTTTTTAAGCAACATGCTAATTACTGGAATTAAAATGACAAAACAGACACATAAATTTAGAAAATCAATATCTTGCCATAGAAATAGACTCTGGCCTTGGAAAATTCAGAGAATGTACCCAAGAATAGAGGCTACAAAAACCCTATATTCTCATGCCATGGTGAATTGTATGCATGCATGGAGAATTAAAACACTGAATTCAGTAAATAATTAATTAAAAATAAAATACTTAGCAAAACAACTTAATTCTTTTTCCACATTATTCTCCTCTGTTCACTGAGCAAGAGGATATTTTTATTTTATTTTTGTGATTTTTCTACACAAAGATATGAATTTTTGAAGTTTCTGGTATTTAAATAAATCAAAAATACCCTATTTTTCTATTTAAACCAGTCAACGCCGCGTCAACCTCGGCAGCTCCGAAGCTCCACATGGCGCATTCCCATTCGGTGCCGCCATCTGACTCGGCGCCACGCGGCCCGCGGTTCCTGCCCCGTTTCCTGGTTCGACGCGATCTGGGCCGTTCATTCGATACACGCGCGAATGGACGACATCCGTTCATCGTCCCCGAGCGCCCTAACCGGAGAGCCGTCCACACTAAAATTTTAAGATCTCCCTCATTTCTTCACCAAATTTCATGTTCTTATGCTCTATGGATTCGTCTTAACAAGACGCACACATCTATACGGCTAACATGTTATGAAATTGAGCCAAACAAAATGGAGAATTCACAGAAGCTCGAGAGGAAGAAGAGATCCATACCTTTGCTCTGAGAAGTGAAGCTTCAATCAGAGAGTTGTGGCACCTTCGATTGAACCCAGAGGAAGCTCCAGATTAAGTCTTCGGTTCCGGTGAATCGCCTGACCCGATTTCCACCAAGTCCTATTTCAAAGCTTGGCCGATAGAGAGAATGACTTGCCCGAGAGGGGGCTTTACCGGGGAACTTCTTCTCGTGGTCCGGGGAAGGTGTAGAGTCAATCAATTTGGGGATCGGCTCACCGTGGTGAAGTGTCCCGGTTTTAGGCTTGAAATCGAACTCGAAATCGAGCTCAGCAGAGGGAAATTAAGGCCGGATTTCGGCCGGGGATCAATTGCTCTATGCTAGGAGAAGGGTCCGGAATGATTTTGGCGCAGTTTTGGTATGGTTTGGTTCCGGCACCTTCTTGGCCGAAAGGTGGTGGTGTTTAAATAGACATGGCCGGAGGGCTTCCCGTGGGGAGTTAGGGCTCGGGATCGCTCGCTCTATGCAAGGGAAGAACATCCATGGAGTCCAATTGAGTTGGGACAACTCAGAAAGGAAGAATTTGAAAGTTTGGCTCACATGGAGCTCTCGGCCATGGCGTTTTCCGGCGGCTGTGGTGGCTGGCCGGCCACGCATGGGTCACCATCTTGACTAGTGAGGTCAGGGCTGGGGTTTGATGAACTCAATTAGCTTTGGCCATGTGTAAAGTGGTTTGATTAAAATGGAAAGGGGGAGGGGCTATTTTAAGCTTGATTTGGGTAACCCATGGAAATGGGCTTGGTGCACCCACCAAGGCTCCGGTTTCGGGCCGAAAGGAATCATTTGGGTCGACCAAGAGAAGGCGGTGAGGCCTCTATCCATGGTGAGGTGGCTAAGCTTGGTTTAGAGGTGTAGCATAAATGGGGTTAAAAGGTTTAGTGAAGGGTTAAGAAAGAACCCCCTCTTCTTGCCATTAATGGCTTCGGGTGAGGTGTCAAAGCTCTCATGGCTTCATATGGCTTGTGAATGGCTTCATTTGGCTTGCCCATGGCTTGGGAAAAGGGTGGCTTATTTTCATAAAAATGGGTTTTGGCATTTTTGATGAATTTATGGGAGATTGGCATGTGTCTTGATTTAGAATAATTTGATGATTAATTGGAACTTAGGGATGGTTTTAATTGAATGCATGATGAAGAAGAGTGTCATATGGATTTTAGAATGGATTTTTGGGCTTTTTAAATTTGGTGAAGATGGGCTTTTAAAATGCTTTAGGAAGGTGGGCTTTTAGGTTTTTAAAACAAATTGATGGATGAAAATTTGGTGAAGGGTTGTGTCAAATAAATGTTGCAATTGGTTTAAGAATGTGCCATGAGTAATTTGGAACAAGTTTGGGATGATTTTGAGTTGAATTAGATTTAATTTGGGTCTTTTTGGTAATGGGGCCAAAGTGGGTCATATTGGGCTAACTTGGGCTAAGGTTGGGCTAGTGTTGGTTTTGATGTAAATTAATGTTGAGAAATATTTATGGGGGTGTGACAAAGAGTTTTTTTAACTTTGGTTGGGTTTTGATCTTGAGATTTGGGCCCATTTGGGTTCATGATTGATTTAGGCCAAATTGGAGATTTTTGGTTTGGGTTAGGCTTGGGTGGAGTTTGGTTTCAAATTTGAGGCAAATCATGTTAGTGTTTTGTTTCGTGGGGATATTAGGAAGGTTTTAGAAAAGATTCGGGGCTAATCGAGTTAAGTTGGGTTGGTTTTGGCTAAGTTTAGGTCATGGGCCAAAATTGGGCTTTAAGCTGCAAATTGAAATTATATCCACATGTTGATAAAATTGAGTTTGGATTTGGTTTAAATTGATATTGGGGATATTAAATTGAAGTTTAGGATTGAATTGGATCAAAATTGAGGTCAATTGGAGCGGTTTAGTTGGACATTGGGCTCTCTTAGGTTAAAAATAGGTCAAATTGGGGGTTTTGGTAAAAGTGGGCTAGATTGACAAAATTTGCTTATGGTGTAGTTGAACAAAATGAAATTTTTGGAATTTTTGGGTTAAAAGGGTATTTTGGATATTTGGAGGGTATTGGGGGTATTTTGAAAATTTTGGTATATTTGACCAAGGATGATCAATTTGAGTGGTGGGAAATGTTTAGGACTGATTTTGAGGAATTTGGGGTAATTTAGGCAATTTTGCAACTTTTGGGCAATTTCAAGGGCATTTGGTAGGCTTGGTGGGTTTAGGGTCCTGGGGGTCAAAAATTGAAATTTTAGAAAAATGAAGGTTGATCAAGTGTGAGTGAAATTAAATCATTTTGGTTGAGCCATGAAGCCATGTTAAACTCACAAGAGCCATGAGAGGACTCATTTTAGACATTCACTATGTTGTTCCTAACCCCCAGCCGAGGGCTTAGGGGTTAAGGTCCATCCATATGAATTACCTACATGAGTCGAGAAGTCAAATGGGTATAGGTGTGGTTTTAGGGTTTTGGAATGTGTGTAGAGTGGTGTGTGCAAGCTTACCCTCACCGAGACCGGACCACCTGGGGTAACCCTAAGGCCAAAGAGTCCTATAGAAACTCATCCTTTTAACCTCCACATTCGATCTTAACCCTCCAAGTGGTTTAGGGTTTACAATCAAACTTGTGGGGTTTAAAGGGAGTCAAGAAGTGATTTGAATTTCTAAGTGGTGGTGGGTTCCATTTCTAGTCCTCTAGGATAGTCAAAGGGAAAACCTATGGCTAGATCCTAAGCACTAAGGAGAGAAAAGACCTCACCAAAAATGAGGTCAACAAATGGACCCCCAATAGGTGTGGTGGGCTAACCAAGCACACCGCGCGTATTGGCGTTGACCGAAGAGATCAACAAAAACCAACACAGATGTCTAAGTGACACACTTAGAACAAAGCGTAGAAAATTTCCGCTAGGGAGTATCAGATAAATCTTCAAGACTAAAGATTCCAGAACTTTCACTGGGGAAAAGGAGCTGGATTCCAAATCACAAGATCTGGGGAGATTTGATTTTAGATTCGTTTTTTTTTCAAGTTTTAACTTTGGAGTCTGAGTTTTGATTTAATCAGAGTTCCGATTCCGATTGAAGTTTGATATATGAAAGAGAACTAGAAGTTAGGCTCTAGCCTCGAAGAGAACTGGAAGTTATGCTCCAGCCTCGAAAGTTTGAGAGCGAACTAGAAGTTAGGCTCTAGCCTCGAAGAGAACTGGAAGTTAGGCTCCAGCCTCGAAAATTTGAAAGAGAACTGGAAGTTAGGCTCCAGCCTCGAAAATTTGAAAGAGAACTAGAAGTTAGGCTCTAGCCTCGTAGAGAACTGGAAGTTAGGCTCCAGCCTCGAAAATTCGAAAGAGGACTAGAAGTTAGGCTCTAGCCTCAAAGAGAACTGGAAGTTAGGCTCCAACCTCGAAAATTTGAAAGAGAATTGAAGGAAGCAGGTAAGCATATTGATCCATAAAAAAATACCCATTTTTATGTCTTGATTTTTATCAAATTTTTAAGGATATTATGCTTTAATGAAAGGTATTTTTGTGTTTTTGGATATAGGTGATGAAAAATGTTCAAGAAGATCAAAAAAGTGAAAAGGAGCTAAAAGGAGCAAAAATGGATCCAAAATGCAAAATTGTCAAAATTATTGGTCTGGTGTCTAGGCGCCAGAATCCGGCGCCTAAGCGCAGGTTGATACGGGATCTGTCAAGATTTTTGATGACTTTTAGACGGTTATTTTGACGGTGTTAGCGGTTATTGGACCTTCTAGAAGACTGACAGTTTTTCCTGGTTTATAAGACATTTGGTACTATGTATTTGGACGCTTGGAAACGGTTTTAATCACGAAGAGGTGCGAAGAACTGGAGGCAGAGTCCGGCGCCTAGGCGCCAGACACACCTTCTAGAAGATTCATTGAATGTGGACACATTTTGAAGAGGTGCCTTGAGGCAACCCTTGAAGCCTATAAATAGGAGGGTACTCCTTCAGAAAAAATAGCCCCCATATCTAGAGCCCCATCTAGAGAGAGAATTTAGAGATACTTTAGGGCCACATTTTACTATCCTTCATAAATTAGTTAGTTATTTTATTTAGAGTTTGTATTGAGAATTTAAAGAGTTGGTGCTTTTGAAGTTTATTTGCTTTGGAGTCAGAAGAATTCAGAGGTTCAGTAGGAGATACACTTGAGATAAGTATTTGTAATTTTATTCAAAGTTTTATTATCATGTTTTGTTGTTTAAATTCAATATGTTCTGAGTAGTTAGTTTACTTTCTCCTTTAAATTATGAAAAGATAAATAAGATAATATAAAACTCCTTGGAGAATTAAAAACTATTTATATTTTAAAACATTGTGATGATATTAATACCAGATCTTAATTTACTATTTAAATTGGGCATTTAAATTGTTAAAATCTGTTGAAGAGTTTTGATACCTAGAAGGAGATGAATTCTTAACTAGTAGATATCACATGAATCATTGGGTAGTCGAAGGCCTTGTGCGGGTTATTCAAGATGAAATGCAAATAAATAGGAAGATATTATATAATGGGCGTGGAATTGATAAGTTTTTAGAGTGACAGACTAAATTCTTGTGATTTGGTTTATAGAGAAGGAAAGGGTCACTAGTAGGGCCGACCATACCACCCTCGACATCTAAGTAGTGTGAGCTCAGATTAACCCATTCTACTAACAATACATCCGGACTCGATCTATAAAGCTAGCCAATGTTCTTTGCACTCTGGATCAAATGGTAAAGAATATGAATGCTTCTATTCGCACAATACCATAAATTTATATTCTCCACGAATATTATCATTATCTTAGAAAATCTTGGATTAATTGAAGGGAAAAAAGTTGTTTTTCTTATTGCTTATTTACATCAATCATTTCATTACCTGCTTTATTATTGCATCTAAGTAAATTAAAAATATCAAATTTATAACTATAAAAGAAATACTTAAAAATAAAATTAAAATATTTAAAAATCCATAACTCATTCCTCGTGGGATCGATACCGGGATCTTTGTTTCAAAGCCCTATATTACTTGATACGATACGTATACTTGCGTAATACCCCTAGTGTGTAAAATATTTTCGATAAAATTATATTTGTATACACTAGCCGCTATTATTATCTATTACATATATTTGAAAGCATTAATTATTATATTTGTCATCAGTGGATTACGGGTCAAGTTTTTGGCACCGTTGCCGGGGATTGAATTTTTAGTACGCATATATTTAGTGTGGGTCACGTATCAAGCTGAAAAGACTCGACCTAGCAAAAAAAAGGTCGAAGAGGGAATTTAGATTTCAATAGACTTTCAAACAGATTTCGATTTGAAGGAGAGTTGAAAGATTCGAATTGGAGGATTCAGATCGAAATTCAATTCAAGATTTAGATTCATTTTGTTTGTTCTTAGTGACTCGATTTCATTTTTGTTCGATTAGAGTTCATGTTAATTTGGAATTCGTTTCGACATTCAGATTCTTAAGAAGAATTCTTATTCATTTTCTTTCTCTCTTTCTCTTTTGTTTTCATTTTCTTTTTATTTTCTTTTTCATTTTCTTTTTATTCTATTTTTTTTATTTCCTTTTCTCTCCGTTCTTAGTTCGAAGTTCATTTAACTTAATGACGTTTCCCAGTCAATTTGCACAAAAGAGGTGAAGGCAAAACACGACATGGTCATTTCCATTTCACTTTGTTGAAAATACATCATATAGTCTGATCCAAAACATGATAATATTTTCCTTGAATACTAAGCATCTCATACAATCCACATAAATCCAAAGCGAATTGTGTAAGATTCTTCTAAGTTTCTTCCAAAAAGCATCTGTCAAAATCCATGTCTGAATAGTAAGATAAATGGACAATAACATCACCTTCCAAGTCATCCTTGGCAGGAAATGTCGTGCAAATGTGCATTGGAGGTGTGCTATCTCCCATGTAACTCACAGCTCATAGGGCCGGAGACTCTCTAGTTATGGATCTGGTTGAAAGTGGAAAGACATTTTTTTGTCGTCCATCCTCCTAAAAGTGACGGAGATCCGCTCCACAGTCACTCCTGGAATACAATGTTTTGCTATATCCGCTCCATTTCCCTTCAACACCAAGACGGAACCTACCGGTAGTGGTATCTCCACCAGCCCTCAGAATTTTCTGGGGCCTGCTATCCGGAGGTCAGATCCGAACATGATATTACATCGGTTAACGAAAGACACCGTGCGTAAGGGTCCGACGAAGTCATGATGATCTATGTGTGGCGGTATGCGGTCGCCCTCTTTGTATATGTTAATGATGCAAATGTTGGGTATGCAATCCGCAGCGATACCCTCCATGTCACCATCCTTTTTACCATTCTCTTGATGATTCTCGGCATCAGATCCACCTCACTACGACGGAGTATCCCTGGTGGATTTCCTTTTCTGTCATCTGCGAAGTTGTAGCAACACCCGCACTGAATCGTAACTCTTCCTTTCCCTTTCATCCATTTTCGGGGTTCAAAGTAGGTCTTCTCCCTTAAGCGACTAGCTCGGCCCATTTTCTGGAGCTCGATGACACAGTCCACAATATGCTGCTGCTCGTAATCTGAGAACACATCTGTGTACAACTCAAGGCCTTCCAATATGTTGATCCTTCTACCTCAAATTCTTTCAAAATATTCAAAAGTTTTCTTCTCAACATTCTACATCCTCTCCAGCTCATATTTCAGAATTATTTGCAATCGGCGAGGCCTGGTGACGTACTGGGGAATGTATGGTTCAACCCCAGCACGCTCTCCTGTATGTCTTGGCTCCTCGGGGATAGTTTATGTCGGAACATCCTCCGGGGTTGCTTTCGTAACAAGAATCTTCAGAACTGGTGCATCTGTCTGGCGTCGTAGCACCGATTCTGTCTCTGACCTTCTCGGAATTTCTTTCATCTTTTCTGTTGTTCTTGGAGTTGATTTCCTCTTTTATGGTTCCTGATGAACCGGTTTCCTCGGGATATTTGCATTGACGGTAACAACTGTCTCTTCATGCTGATCTGCTGCTAGCTTGGTTAGCATCTTGCGAATGCGACAGTTCTTGTTTATTCATTGGGTAGTAGTGAGAGTAGCTCTCCTCACCTCTTGAACTCCTGTGGGCACGGCGTCGACGAGTATGCCCTCTCGCCGTAGCAACCATGGACTTAACCTTCTTGTCTTCTCCTGTTGCATGAGCGGTGTTTGCTTTTCTCTTCTTGCTGGTGGACTGCTGACTTGGGCCACCCAATTTCATCACTGTCTAGCTGCTGAATTCCTCCCGGTCAACCGGAGTCCAATCAATTTCTTCATATTGTTGCCCGGCTGGTGTGAAGTCAGAGTCGATCTCAATCACGGCTCCATCCATTACCCTCTTTTCATCGAGTGATAGACTCACTCCATTTTTAAAGTTCAGAACCAACCGCCCGTTCGACATTTCCCTGTGAAAAATAAGGAAAGGATCAGGGGTTGTACTAAGAACAAGAACAAATAGGAGAAAATCATTTATCAATGGAAAATTTTATTCATTTATTTTAAATTTTAATAAGAGTAGGAAAAGATGAGGAACAATCAGGAATGAGCTGATTTAAAAGGAAGGATCAACATTTTATTATTATGATTTCACATTTTTTAACACATTTTTGTTAATGATTTTTATCATCCATTTTATTTTTTGGGGTTGGACCCAGTCACAAATGATTACTCTTCCCGTGCTTCTAGGAATGAGTCCTCATTTTTAAATTTCATCATTCGAAACATCAAGCTGCGTAATATTTCTTCAAATATCGTCCATTAATTGGAAGCATAGGTCGTTCTCCACGGCAATCCACCAGTTGGTAGGAACCCTCAGAGTAGACTGTCTCGGCCACGAATGGCCCCTCCCAAGTCGGTTCAAATTTACCTCCTATCTTGGGGTGTGCAAGAATAGGCCTCTTGAGAACTAAAACCAAGTCACCGACTTTGAACACCCTCGGGCGGACCAGTTTATCGTGGGCCTGGATCATCTTGGCTTGATACAGTTCCAAATTCTGCTGTGCTGAAATCGCTTTTCTTCTAATCTTTCTAATTCTTCTAGTCGTAATTTGGCATTTTCTTCTGTAGTGATCTTGTTCGCAACTGCAATTCTGAGTGAGGGAAGCTGTACCTCTAAGGGAAAGACGGCCTCGAACCCGTACACTAGAGCGTAGGGTGTAGACTGAGTAGGAGTTCTGAAAGTTGTCCTGTAGGCCCATAAGGCTTCTAACAACTTCTCGTGCCAATTTCTTTTGTTATCGTCCAAGGTTTTCTTTAGAATTTGGACGAGAGTTTTACTAAAAGCCTCGGCCAGGCCGTTCGCTCTTGGGTAGTAAATCGTCGAATAGCGCCAGTCGATCCCGTGTCTTCTGACAAAATTGTTGATCTTCGTACTTCTGAACGCAGACCCATTATCTGAGATAATTTTGCGCGGTACCCCAAAATGGTAGACGATTTGATTCTTGAATAATTGTAGCACGTGGTGTGCTTTCACTTCTCTGAGCGGTACTGCTTCTGCCCATTTGGAAAAGTAATCTGTAGCTGCAAGAATGAAGTGATGTCCTCTTGAAGAAGGCGGTTCTATCGGACCCACTATATCTGTGCCCCAACGCTCAAATGGCCATGAAGCGATTGTCAGATGTAGCACATTTGGAGGTTGATGTAGAACCACTCCATGCACTTGGCACTGATGACAACTTTTGGCGACCTTCATGCAGTCGGTCATCATTGAGGGCCAGTAGTACCCTAGTCTTTTAATCTTTATTTTCGTTTTCGGACCTGACTGATGAGCGCCACAAAGTCCTGAGTGTACCTCTTTAATGATTTGCCTCGGACCCACTCAGGCACCTTAGCCACATCTGATCAAAAAATCTTCTGTATAACATACTGTTTATTAATGCGTAAGACAGAGTTCTTTTCTTGATTTAATGGGCTAACGACTTATCGTCTGGTAGGTTTCCTGTTTGTAGGTAGTCTATTAGCGGTTGACGCCAGTCTTCTGCATTTTCTGTTACTGCCGCAATTGATTCTTCTTCTTTTTCTGATCGGTGCATTGCATCCACATCGAGTTGTGACAGGACCTGTCGTCCCTGAACTGTCATTTCAACTGATTCATCTTGTAAGCAGGAAAATTCCTTTGCAAGGCGGGCTAACGCATCTGCGAGAGCATTTTCTTTTCTGGGGATCTTATAGATCGTTACATTCAGAATATGCTCTAACAATTTCATCGCATACTGAAAATACTGCTCGAGCCTTGGCTTCAAAATTCTATACTGTCCGGCGACCTATTCAATGATCAACTGAGAATCCTCGTAGATGTTGATGTCTGTTATCCCCATCTGAATAGTTAACTCTAATTCGGTTATAAGGGCTTCATATTTTACTTCGTTGTTCATACACGGCTCTGTTAAATGGTAGGAATACCTTAACATTCCCCGCTCCGGTGTTATAAAAATTAGTCTGATTCCTGCATTACCGGGCACTATCGTTTGCGATTCTTTATCTTTACGTGTCTGAAGATGCTCCATCGAAGTACGGTCTCCCAACGTTGATCATCGGGGTCTTCTAGGCTCATTATCTGCTCGTCAGGCGAGTCGTCATTAAGAGGTGATTCTGCCGGTAAAGGGTGTGCTGGTAGGAAGTCTGCTAGGACTTGTCCCTTTACGGCACGAAGAGGAACGAAAGTTATATCGAAAGAAATAGTATCATCGACTACCTGGCAAGTCTGCCGGAAAGCGTCGGTCGGGTCATCAAATATTGCAACGGATTAAACTTCGAAATAAGGTTGACCTTATGAGAAAGCATGTAGTGCCTGAGCTTTTGAGCGGCAAAGATCAGAGCCAAACAATGCTTCTCGATCGGAGGGTACTTTACTTTTGTATGAATCAGACGACGACTTAAGTAGTAGAGAGCGTTTTCTTTTCTCTCGTCATTGACCTGAGCTAGCAGGGCTCCAAGGGAGTCGTCTAAAGCCGCGGTATAAAGTATTAACGGTCGACCTGAGACTGGGGCTGCTAAGACAGGAGGTGTCATTAAATATCGTTTAATGTCCTCAAAGGCCTGCTGGCATTTTTCTTCCCAAATGAATTTGGCGTCCCTTTTAACCAATGTCGAGAAGGGCTGACACCTACCCGACAAGTTCGAGATAAAGCGTCGAAGATATGCCAACTTCACTTGAAAGGATCGTAGTTGTTTCAAAGTTTTGGGAGGAGGCATTTCTAAGATAGCTTTAATCTTCTCTGGATCAATTTCAATTTCGCGATGTCGGACAACAAATCCTAAGAATTTCCCAGAGGCGACGCCGAAGGCTCATTTCAGGGGATTCATCTTAAGGTTAAATTGTCTTAGTCGCTCGAAAACAATTCTCAAATCATACAGGTGATCTTCCTTCAGTTTGCTTTTGATGACCACATTATCCACGTAGCACTCGACTTGGTTGTGAATGAGATCATCAAAAATCCTCGTCATTGCTCTTTGGTAAGTTGCTCCTGCATTCTTCAATCCAAAAGGCATGATTGTGTAGCAGTATACTCCAATTGGGGTTCTGAAGGCTGTGAGCTTCTCATCTTCTAGTGCCATTTTTATCTGATTGTATCCTGATGATCCATCTATGAAAGAGAAGATTTCATGTGTCGAAGCGATGTCGATCATCAATTCCAGAATTGGTAGCGGGAATTCATCCTTTGGACATGCTTTGTTCAAATCCCTGAAATCCACGCAGATTCTGATCTGACCATTCTTCTTTCTGACAGGTACCACATTGGCTAACCAAGTCGGAGATTGCTCTTCACGGACAAATTTAACGTCTATTAGCTTCTTAACTTCAGCTATTACTTGTTGTTCAATCTCTAGACGCATTCTTCTGGGAGCTTGTCTGACTGGAACGGCAGTGTGATCCACTCCTAGCTTGTGAACTGCGACCTCTAGAGCCAATCATGGCATTTCATCATAACTCCAAGCAAAACAGTCCTTGAATTCCATTAACAGCTTGATCATCTCTTCGGAGTCTTCTTTATTGAGTAAGGAGCTAACAAAGGTCGGCCTAGGCTCTTCGCTAGTACCTAAGTTAACTTCCATTAACTCGTCTATTGTAGATTTAATTTCTTCTTTAAATTCTGGCGGAGCATTTTCGATTTGCAAATCTTCAAGATCATCTGAGGCTTCTAAGCAGACTTCATTAGGCTTGCAAGTGACAACTAAGCAGAATCCGTATCATCAACTGATCCTACTGTGTTGAATCCACGACCATGCTTTGAATTGGAAGGCCGACTGAAATTGTTCCATAATTTCGCAAAGCGCTGTGATTGACCTTTTGTCCACTGTTTAGGTAAGATACCACGTTGAATTAAATTTTGAACAGAGGGAGAGTACCACTCAAAAGGCAGTTCCATTAATTCGAAAAAAGTAACATCAAATTGTACATCATTTTTAGTTTTGGAAGAAGAAGCACCACGGTAGAATTTGATCGGTTTAGTACCGCCACCATGCACTTCCTTGACCACCATACCCTCGACCTTATTAGAATGGATCGGGGTCAGGGTCATGGTATGTACATAGTGGTTAATCTTCTCGTACATTGATTTGTATTCTTCATTCTTTTCATCTTCGAGAGAGATCTTGAACTGGGGTTTCTTTTGATTTACTGTTACTGCTTCTTTCTTGATTTTTCTTCTTCAGAACTGTTCTCCCAATCAACGTAGATGACTGGTTTCTTCTGTCCAACTGTTCCACTATTTCTTCCTCGTCCTCGTCCCCGGCCTCGACCTCGGGTGCGAGTTCTGGAGAAACCTTCACCATCTCGCCGTAAGGGAGTGGTGAGTAACTGTTGGACTAGAATTTCAGGTTCTTCATCGTGTCGAACTTCTTTTGCTTCATTTGGTACGGTATTTCTAGAGAAGATTGTTTTCTTCGGAGGCGCGTAGTAGGCTGCATCTTCATGAATTCCGATTTCGTGCACGGAGAATGGTTGCAAATCACCTTTGATACACTATTCTCCTCCTTCATAATATTTTATGCATTGGTGTAGAGACGACGGTACCATCCAGTTCTCATGGATCCACGGTCGACCGAGTAGAGCGTTGAACGATGTCTCAGAATCAATTATATGGAATTTTGCGGTTGTCTTTGCTAAATCACCAGTCTTCATTAATAGTGTTATCGATCCCAGAGCTCTTTCTCCTTTCTGGTTGAAGCCTCTTAATAACATCTTGTCTGCTTCGAGTTCGCGAGCATCAATTTCTAAATATGCTAGTGTCCAAAGATTCATTATGTTGATTGATGCTCCTGGATCAACCAACACTCTGGAGAGCGTAACTTTCCAATAGTGACTGAAATGTATAAAGATCGATTGTGATCAGCTGTTCCAAGTAGTAAATCATTGTCCATGAAGGTAACAACTCGCTGTTCTTTTAACGAGCAAACCTCGTCTAAGGAATTACCGGCCATTTGAGCTAAGCAATTTTCTGGATCAAGTCAAGCCTTGATTAGAGTTTCCCTCATCTCCTTTGACAGGATCAGAGCATCGTAGATGCTCAGTTTGGCTGGTAGCTTCCTAAGATGGGCTAGCACGTTATAGTCCACTTTATTACCAGGTTCTTCAGTTTCTTCCCGAATGGGCAATTCTTCTGTTGGGGTTGGCTCTTCCTGAGCAACCACCTGGTTTCATTTATCCTTTGGACCCATTCTCGGGGGTAGAATTCTGTTATTTCTTCTACATCTTCAGGTGTCTCCTCTTAAATCAGAACGACTGGCTCTTCTGGAGTTGTTTCGGAATCTGACGGCTCTAACTCTATTGCAATCGGAGCTCCTCGAAATTCACAAATAGACTCGTCACTTGTTGAGCTTTTGTAGCCATCCTTGTGAACGCCTTCTCCTTCGTCGTGGTCATCGAGGTTTAGTATGATTTGAGAATCGTTATTCATATTTAAATCGATATCCAGGTTAGAACGGTTATCGCTAGTTACGTAATTGTTAGAAACAGTCAGAACGTAGCCAACACCATAACTCTTATCATTATAAGATCTCGCCGGGTGAGCAAATAATCATACAGAGTCAGAGGTCCGAGGAATTTCTCCCCCGAATTAGAAACAACCATCCTAGGAAAAGTAGCCCCTAGTCTAGCCTTTGGAGCCTCGGTCTTCTCTTTTTTCACGATCTTCTCCTCCTTCTGGGGCGGTTCTTCAATCGCAAGCGATAGTGCCGGCTCGACAGGTTTCAAACTTTGAGTTGAAGCGCGCACCGAAGCGATCAAGATTTGACCCAAAATTTTCTTTGAAGACTTTGTCCAGACAGTACTCCAGCCATCGTTGGTCGTGTACGGGACCTCCTTTTTGGAGTTCTTTCATGTATTCCTTCGAGATTGTTATGTTGCCTCTCCGGAGATTATCTTCGAGCCAATTCATAAAAGTGAAGCAGTCTTCAATCTTATGTCCAAGCATCTTGTGGTAAGGGCAGTAGTTCGGATGATCTTTCTTGTCGACTTCTTCTGGCCTCCTGGGCTCTGGCAACTAAAAATCGGGTGTCTTCATCAAACTGCGAAACATTTTAGCCATTGCTTCAGTTTTAAAGGGGTAATCCTTGTTCAGAAGTTCCTCAGGGGACGTGACGGACGAGGCAGTGGTTGATCATGCTGCCATGGCTGATAGCTCGGTCGAGGCTGTTGATAGCCCTGCTGAGGCTGTTGATAAATCTGTTGTGGTTGTTGGTAAGTCCGTTGCGGTGGTTGATAACTAGGCTGTGGCCGCTCTGGCTGTATTTGCACCGGCTGCTTACCTTTATCGACTGCCGCGACGATCCCGGATTTCTTTTCGAATGCTTTCACGGGCTTCTGCTTATCGGTCTTGTCGATGAAACTAAGCTGTTTTGCTTCCTCCTGCAAGCTCCCGGCCTTGCTAAGCAACTTCTCGAAAGTCTTAATTGTAAATCCTTTAAGGAGAAGTGCTATCGGGCCATGGATACTCTTAAGTAGGATACCAACTGCATGTTGTTCCTGTAGCTGTGGTTCACACTTCATGCTTAAATTCCTCCATTGAAGTATGTAATCCACCAAAGATTCGTTCGGTTTCTGTTGCTCCACCACTAGATCACCGATAGTGATATGGTGCCGAGCCCCGGCAAACCGCTTAATAAAGAGGTTTTCTAACTCTGAGAAGGTTTTAACTGAACCGTTCGGCAATTCTGCGTACCAGTCGAAGGCAATCCCTGACAAACTGCTGACAAAATGACGGAAGAGTAAAGCATCGCTCCCTCCGGCGTTGCAGCAACTAGCATGAAAATGTGCGACATGCTGTCGAGGGTTTCACGTAGCATCAAAAATCTTGAACAGAGGTGATACAAAGCCCTTCGGGTATTGGACTACATCAAATTCTTCAGGGTAAGGTCTACCCGTCTGAATAGATGCTCCGCTCTTAGACTGTGCTAAGGCTTCTCGCACCTACTGTTCTACCATGTTCTTGATATCCTTCTCGGGAATCATGCTCTGTGCAGAATCCTTCTTTGGCTGTTCATCTCCATTGACAGACGTAATCTCTTTCCCTCCATCTGCAATGTGAATGATCTCTGGGGGTGTCTCCTTTTGTGGTTGAAGCTGACTCTAGAGAGTGGCTAAGGCGGCAGCCATCTCTTCCATTTTCTTTGCTATTTGAGAAATCGTATCATCTTTCTCTTGAAGACGTGCTCTCATTACTTCTGGCTCATCTATTTCTGAAGTTGGCGGAACTCCTTGCAAAGCTGACGATGCTCCGGTCTCAACCATGTTGATCTCGGCATACTCTTCATCCATAAATTCTGATGAATCAACTTCAGTTCCTAAATTTTCTCCTCTTTCTCTTGCTAACTGTCGGATGTCCGTTCTTAGCTTTCCTATAGCATCCTTAAGCGGTCTCTTCCAAACGGTTTCGCGGATGTCACGTGATGACTGTTGAATTTCCTTTTCAAGAGTTTCCTTTAATGCAGTAGCACTTTCTTCTGATTCAGGTCTCCTGACGAGATTCTTCTTCCCAGAACACTGCGCCCGTATCGGTTCAGCAATAATAGGTTGCCACACCATCCTTCTTGTAGTAGAAGGCATAGGACTAGATGGTCTGTCGGCTGTGCGTCGGTATGTGGTGTCCTCCCTAATATAGTGACCTGATATGACAACAGGCGAACTTCTTTCACTATCGCACCTTCTTCCTCGGTCTCCTGTGTGCGCAACGAGTCACTCGCGGTCCGAGGCAGGATCTAGGCGGCACTCGTCCCATTCTTCTTAGGATCTCCGATACGGGGCATCTTTCTTTCTTAGCTAGTTTCTTTATCACAACTGCAGTAGGTCAAATGGCGTAGTCTTGACCCTCTTCCTCTCGCGATCACTATAGTATGTAGATCGGGGTAATGCGGCGGCGATCCTCCGGACATCTTCCTCATCCGATGCGAGCGGAGAGGGGGTGAAACCTGCTTCCTTCCAACGGAGGTGAATACTCGGCGGTTCTTCCTCTTTCTCGAAATCTTTTCCAGAAAGGCCACTTCAGCAGCCTTGGCCTTCTCGATTCTGGCGATCTTTCTGCTTCTATTTCTCCTTTGAGTCCTAGTTAAGGGTGCAATTCTTGAACTGGACCCTATCTCGAAGACAAAAGGTATTGTAGCAAAATCTGTCCACGGTGACAGGCTCATCACAGATTTGGATTTCCTTCCCCTTTAGTTTGGCAGGAGCCAAGGTAGGTGCAGAGATGACTAGACCGGTGAGGGTAGAGACAACAGTCCTCCTATGAATAGCAGTATTTCTTTCAGTTGGGACCATTTGCAGGGGAGGGAATTCTTGAGTCGACTTCAGGTTAAACTCAATTACAGGCTCCTCAGTTTCTGATACTTTGTTCATTAGGGTGAACAGAGTAACATCTGCGAACTTAACGTCCGTATTGTCGAATCCTCATCCAAAGTGAATGATCCAATTGTCAAGCAGCTCATCCTTGTAGACAGCTAAGTCTAGTCCGTTGGTGAAGGATAAAATCAGATTTGGTGCAGATATTTTCTGCAGGGTAGATTCTAAGCGTCAATTTCGATTTATGCTTCCTTTCGTCGGGACGAAAAAAGAGAGGAAATTCTTAAAAAGAGTCCGAACACAATACTATTTATCTTTTCTTTTCCTTAATTTTATTTATAAGGTATTTTAGATTTTGTCTTTATTCGTGCATTTGTGAAAAAGAGTTCATTAGAGGATTGACTCGTTAAGAACGAGATAATTAAAGGAAGAGGTTTAGGAAAGGTAAAGGACCCAATCCAGAACTTGGAAAGGAAGAGAAAGTCTCGTAAGACTTCTTAACTTGAAGGACCACTCCTAAGCTAACACCTATTGGGGTTTACCTCGCCTCTTTGGAGAGGTAACAAAAAAGGAGGATTTCGGAACCTCTCTGTTTAGGGATGTCTAAACAGTGGCTCCAAAATCCAAAGGAGTTGATTATACCCGCTCAAGACAGAAGTGAACGTGGTATTTCAACGAAAGAATGGTAGCTTGGTCCACTGGGGGTATGGACTCACTACCGATTTATGAAAGCAAAACCATTTGATCAAAATGGAGAGAGGAACTAGTCCCCAGTGGAGTCGCCAGAAATTGTACGGCTTATTTTTTAGGTTGTGTTTTGAAAAGGGGCCGCCTACAGAAATTGTCGGCGAATTTTAGGTTTTAATTATATAATTTGAAATTACTATTTGATTTTGAAAATAATTTTAAGTTTGAAAATTTTAAGATATGAAATCAAACCGATCTCACATTTCAAATAGTTTATATAAACGAGCACCACACCACGAACCGTGTATCTATCCCGAAGAATAGGCACACTGCTTGATGATGGGGCTCGAATGAATAAACTAGAAGATTTGTGACATCCGTTTGGTCTGCGAACCAATTTTATAAGCCAACAAGTTCCCCTGCTTAATATAAAGAAATTAAGCAGGGTTTATATTACCTGGGTTCTTAAAGTTCCCTATAAGAGCAAGCCCCTATAGTTAATTACATCTTAAATGACGGGAATCACTTAAGAAAACTCTCGATAATGATCAGTGGTTTTGTTCTCAAGAATTTCAAAGTTTAAGGTTTTCAAAGGATTGAATTTTGGAATTTCAAAAGGGATTAGCTCAAAATTGGAACAATTAATTTTAGGAGCCAAAGGAAGAGAAGTAGGAGAAGCTGAGGATCCAAGAAGAATCTTGGCAACTTCCTAAACTATCCTATTGTTTGGCTTCAATTTAGGAGTATATTTTTTATTTCAATCCTGCCAATTTTAATTAATTAGGACCTATATTTGTATGACATAATCATATAAATAGCCTCGAAGATGTGAGGGTTTATATCATACCAAACGACTACCTCGGAGTCCTAAGACCGGTTAGGGTTTAATTTGCATAACACAATTATACAAATGTCTAACAAAAAGGTTGAGGGTTTATGTTGCACTAGGCAAACTACCTCGAAATCCTATGGCTTGATATTTAAAACTAGGAAAGGTTTTGTTGATGTAGATTCCAGTTCTTGTCGATGACGATGCGTCGTGATGCCCACTATGCTCCAAGCTCCGTATTGTTGCAAAGGTTTAGTTTTAGAAAGTGAAAATCAGGAGATGAGAGAAGTGTTTTGGTTTAGAAAAGTCTGAAAGTCCAAATGTTTTTAATGTTTTAATTAAAACAAATCTTAAAGTTGGTTAAACAGAATCGATTAAGATCCCACGGTTCTGTCATCCCGGCACTATTATTTTCATCGGATTCACTTAGTCCAAATGAATTTGCTAAACTTAACTGAATGAGTTCAACACTTTCATTTGGACCGTGGGAAATCCCGTTAGCAACACATGGGTTACATCATCCGAGGTATTCCCGATCATCCAACGAGACGTTTTAATTTAGTTGTAGTTGTAGTTTTGTTGTTCTGTTTGTGATTAAATTTTGAGTTATTTTATATTTTGAATGTTGTGGCGGTAAATTTTATCTTGTTGTGAATTTAGTTTTGGGTTTCAGTTTTATGACTATATTAGAAGTTCCAGTTTTCATGCAGGGTGACATTTTTGTTTAACATGCATGAAAAGTAAAGTGCAGTACGGGTAAGTAAATTGTAATAAAGTAAAAGCGTACCTGGAGGGTCTTCTCGTCATTCCCGACTGCACTTAAAACACATGTTAGAGCATTTATATATTTGTAAGAAAACACCTAGGTAAAGCTAAGGGAAGGCTTTGGTTGTCTACCAAAATCCTAGTTCTATAGCTAGTCAATTCCTATGACGTCTAGGTTCTTCTCTTTTGTTAAGGATGATTTTCTTCACCAAAGAACAATTAAGTTCAATTGTTCTTCTAAAACATTTCATCATATTGAGAAAGTGCTTAGGACGAATCCTAAACATCTTTTCAATACTTCTGAGATTATTTTGAGTCCAAATGAATTTTATTGTATTGGTAAATTGATCATCCAAAAATTTAGTTAAGTTTTATTTCTTGCTCAGTGAACTAGGGTGTTTGATTATCCTATGAGTGAAGTGACATTTCACTTAATGGTTTATTTAAGAGTTATGATAATGAAAGCCTTTAGGGGCAAATTAATTTGTTGAAGGTTTTAACAATTCCTAGTTAGAAAATTTGAATTGATGATTTGAAATGATTTGGTTTAGTTATAAAATTTTAATTAATGATTTTAAGTTTGGAATAGTGTTCAAGTTGTTTCAATTCAATTAAATCTTTATATTTTAATGATCTTAATATTTCAAATTAGTTTTAATGTTTTAAATTTGTTTAAGTTAAAAGAGGTGTTTAAATCATTTATTTTTATTAAATTTTAATGACTTTATTTGGATTAATTGTAATATTTTATGTTGATTTTAATTAGTTTAATTTTTTTATACATTTTTATTATAAATTGTTTTGATATTGATTTTTAATGTTTCAAATTTGTTTTAGGTTTGTTTTCAAATGATAAATTAATTTTAATGTTCTCAATTTAATTTAATTAGAGTTATTAAATCACTTAATGTTTTAAGCTTTAATTTAATTAAGGGTTATTTTCTTTTTAATCATTAATTTCAATTATCATTTTAAGTTTAATTAAGAATTGAAATGTTATTAAAGTGATTCATTTAGGGATTTTAAATTAAAGAATTGGTATCTTCTTAAGTCACACCCTAATAATCCAAAATTTTAATTATCCTCCCAAAATTTAAATGATTTAATTAATTAAAGTTCCATTTTGATATTTTCAAAGTGACTAATGGATTTCTACCCCTTTATTCCCTAAGTTTCAATCATCCAAGAGAAAGTTAAAATTAGATATTTTACCCTCCCTTTTGATTAGACCTAACTATTAATTAGGGTTGAAATCCTTAATTACCTTTATGCCCTTTTAAGCTTATTCAATTCATAACTCACTAAATTGAGCTCAAATGAACATGAGATTTTTATATCACTTCACTCACATGTCAATTAAGACATTAGAGGAGAAAATGTGATTTTTCTGTTTTTAATTTAATTTATTTATTTATTTTAGTGGAAAGTAATGATTTTCAATGAAAATTCAACAACATAGCCAAGGTAAAGTTTCTGTCCTTAAGAAAATTATGGGATGTTCATACTGACCAGAGGACCACATAGACCAATTTTGGTGATTTTTTGAATTATATTTTATTTATTATAATTATTTTGATTTTTATGGTATTAATTAATTATAAAATAAAATTAAAGTTGAAAATTAAGTTTTATATTTTTCTTAAATCCTTCTGACCTCAAGGAGTCCAGAGAAACAAATTTTGGATTTTTCTGATTTTTCTTTGATTTATTAGAATTAATTTAGTGAAAATGTTGGGAAATTCATTTTTTAATATTAAAAATTGTCTTAAGCCTTTAAAATTCAATTTCTTAACCTAGAGACTTGAGAAAAATATTTGGTTCCTTCCTAAGTGATTAAGAGGCAAAATGTGATATTTTTGTGATTTTTTAATATTTTTGTGATTTTTATTATTTTTTAATTATTAAAATATTAGAAATATGATTAAAATGAAAATTTTTAGAAAATTCCAATTTTAATTTTCTTAGACTCTCCGATATCGTAGAGCCCACAAAACCATTTTGGTGAATTTTGAAGTGTATTTTAGGTTTTATGTATTTTTTAAGTTTAAAAATGACCATACAATCTAAATGATCCATTTAGTGGGTTAAATTACTTCCAATTGACTTCAAATTTTTATGTGAGGTTCTCTGTATCCTAAATGACAGTGTAGTGTTGATTTCAAGTGATTTTGATGTGTGGTTACTCCTAATTAATTAGAATTCAATTTTAGGTGTTTAGGCTAATTAGGGTTATTCTTAAGGAATTAAACCAAACCATAATTTTCCTAGGGTTCTCTAGTCCTAAGATACTTCCCTAATTTTCCTAAAATTTTCTAAGCAACATGCTAATTACTGGAATTAAAATGGCAAAACAAACACATAAATTTAGAAAATCAATATCTTGCCATAAAAATGGACTCTGGCCTTCGAAAATTTAGGGAATATACCCAAGAATAGAGGCTACAAAAGCGCTATAGTCTCATGCCATGGTGAATTGTATGCATGCATGGAGAATTATAACACTAAAATCAGTAAATAATTAATTAAAAATAAAATACTTAGTAAAACAACTTAATTCTTTTTCCACATTATTCTCCTCTGTTCACTGAGCAAAAGGATATTTTTATTTTATTTTTGTGATTTTTCTACACAAAGATATGAATTTTTGAAGTTTCTGGTATTTAAATAAATCAAAAATACCCTATTTTTCTATTTATACTAGTCAGCGCTGCGTCAACCTCGTCAGCTCTGAAGCTCCACATGGCGCATTCCCATTCGGCGCCACCATCTGACTCAGCGCCATGCGGCCCGCGGTTCCTGTCCCATTTCCTGGTTCGACGCGATCTGGGCCGTTCATTCGATACACGCGCGAATGGACGACATCCTTTCATCGTCCCCGAACGCCCTAACCGGAGAGCCGTCCACACTAAAACCTTAAGATCTCCCTCATTTCTCCACCAAATTTAATGTTCTTATACTCTATGGATTTGTCTTAACAAGACGCACACATCTATACGGCTAACATGCTCTGAAATTTAGCCAAACAAAATGGAGAATTCACAGAAGCTCGAGAGGAAGAATAGATCCATACATTTGCTCTGAGAAGTGAAGCTTCAATCAAAGAGTTGTGGCACCTTTGATTGAACCCAAGGAAGCTCCAGATTAAGTCTCTGGCTCTGGTGAATTGCCAAGGCTCGATGTCCACCAAGCCCGATTTCAAAGCTTGGCCGATAGAGAGAATGGCTGGCCTGGAGAGGGGCTTTTGCTGGGGAACTTCTTCTCTTCGTGCAGGGAAGGTGTAGAGTCAATCAATTTGGGGATCGGCTCACCGTGGTGAAGTGTCCCGGTTTTAGGCTTCGAAATCGAACTCGAAATCGAGCTCGCAGAGGGAAATTAAGGCCGGATTTCGACGGGGATCAATCGCTCTCATGCTAGGAGAAGGGTCCGGAATGATTTTGGCGAGTTTTGGTATGGTTTGGTTCAAGACCTTCTTTGGCCGAAAGGTGGTGGTGTTTAAATAGACATGGCTCGAGGGCTTCCCGTGGGGAGTTAGGGCTTGGGATCGAGCTCGC
This sequence comes from Papilionanthe hookeriana x Papilionanthe teres, assembly GCA_022702705.1. Lineage (NCBI taxonomy): Eukaryota > Viridiplantae > Streptophyta > Magnoliopsida > Asparagales > Orchidaceae > Papilionanthe > Papilionanthe hookeriana x Papilionanthe teres. The sequence continues at coordinate 33,306,173 of CM040421.1, forward strand.
TCTATGCAAGGGAAGAACAGCCATGGAGTCCAATTGAGTTGGGACAACTCAGCAAGGAAGAATTTGAAAGTTTGGCTCACATGGAGCTCTCGGCCATGGCGTTTTCCGGTGGCTGTGGTGGCTGGCCTGCCAGACATGGGTCACCATCTTAACCAGTGAGGTCAGGGTTGGGGTTTGGTGAACTCAATTAGCTTTGGCCATGTGTAAAGTGGTTTGATTAAAATGGAAAGGGGGAGGGGCTATTTTGAGCTTGATTTGGTCAACCCATGGAAATGGGCTTGGCGCACCCACCAAGGCCTGGTTTTGGGCTGAAAGGAATCATTTGGGTCAGCCAAGAGAAGGTGGTGAGGCCTCTATCCATGTTGAGGTGGCTAAGCTTGGTTTAGAGTGTAGCATAAATGGGGTTAAAAAGGTTTGGTGAAGGGTTAAGAAAGAACCCCCTCTTCTTGCCATTAATGGCTTGGTGAGGTGTCAAAGCTCTCATGGCTTCATATGGCTTGTGAATGGCTTCATTTGGCTTGCCCATGGCTTGGGAAAAAGGTTGGTTTATTTTCATAAAAATGGGTTTTGGCATTTTTGATGAATTTAGGGGAGATTGGCATGTGTCTTGATTTAGAATAATTTGATGATTAATTGGAACTTAGGGATGGTTTTAATTGAATGCATGATGAAGAAGAGTGTCATATGGATTTTAGAATGGATTTTTGGGCTTTTTAAATTTGGTGAAGATGGGCTTTTAAAATGCTTTAGGAGGTGGGCTTTTAGGATTTTAAAACAAATTGATGGATGAAAATTTGGTGAAGGGTTGTGTCAAATAAATGTTGCAATTGGTTTAAGAATGTGTCATGAGTAATTTGGAACAAGTTTGGGATGATTTTGAGTTGAATTAGATTTAATTTGGGTCTTTTTGGTAATGGGGCCAAAGTGGGTCATATTGGGCTAACTTGGGCTAAGGTTGGGCTAGTGTTGGTTTTGATGTAAAATTAATGTTGAGAAATGTTTATGGGGGTGTGACAAAGAGTTTTTTTAACTTTGGTTGGGTTTTGATCTTGGGATTTGGGCCCATTTGAGTTCATGATTGATTTAGGCCAAATTGGGGATTTTTGGTTTGGGTTAGGCTTGGGTGGAGTTTGGTTTTAAATTTGGGGCAAATCATGTTAGTGTTTTGTTTGTGGGGATATTAGGAAGATTTTAGAAAAGATTTGAGGCTAATTGGAGTTAAGTTGGGTTGGTTTGGACTAAGTTTAGGTCATGGGCCAAAATTGGGCTTTAAGCTACAAATTGAAATTATATCCACATGTTGATAAAAATGAGTTTAGATTTGGTTTAAATTGATATTGGGGATATTAAATTGAAGTTTAGGATTGAATTGGATCAAAATTGAGGTCAATTGGAGCAGTTTAGTTGGACATTGGGCTCTCTTAGGTTAAAAATAGGTCAAATTAGGGGTTTTGGTAAAAGTTGGCTAAATTGACAAAATTGGCTTATGGTGTAGTTGAACAAAATGAAATTGGGGATATTTGCGATTTTCTGGAATTTTTTGGGAATTTTCTGAATTTTTGGAATTTTGGGGTTAAAAGGGTATTTTGGATATTTGGAGGTTATTGGGGGGTATTTTGAAAATTTTGGTATATTTGACCAAGGATGATCAATTTGAGTGGTGGGAAATGTTTAGGACTGATTTTGAAGAATTTTGGGTAATTTAGGCAATTTTGCAACTTTTGGGCAATTTCAAGAGCATTTGGCAGACTTGGTGGGTTTAGGGTCCTGGGTCAAAAATTGAAATTTTAAAAAAATGAAGGTTGATCAAGTGTGAGTGAAATGAAATCATTCTAGTTGAGCCATGAAGCCATGTTAAGCTCACAAGAGCCATGAGAGGACTCATTTTAGACATTCACTATGTTGTTCCTAACCCTCTTAGCTAGGGGCTTAGGGGTTAAGGTCCATCCATATGAATTAACTACATGAGTCAGGAAGTCAAATTGGGTATAGGTGTGGTTTTAGGGTTTTGGAATGTGTGTGAGAGTGGTGTGTGCAATCTTACCCTCACCAGGACCAGACCACCCAGGGTAACCCTAAGGCCAAAGACTCCTATAGGAAACTCATCCTTTAAACCTCCACATTTGATCTTAACCCTCCAAGTGGTTTAGGGGTTTACAATCAAACTTGTGGGGTTTGAAGGGAGTCAAGAAGTGATTTGAATTTCTAAGTGGTTGTGGGTTCCATTTCTAGTCCTCTAGGATAGTCAAAGGGAAAACCTATGGCTAGATCCTAAGCACTAAGGAGAGAGAAGACCTCACCAAAAATGAGGTCAACAAATGGACCCCCAATAGGTGTGGTGGGCTAACCAAGCACACCGCGCGTATTGGCGTTGACCGAAGAGATCAACAAAAACCAACACAGATGTCTAAGTGACACACTTAGAACAAAGCGTAGAAAATTTCTGCTGGAGAGTATCAGGTAAATCTTCAAGACTGAAGATTCCAGAACTTTCGCTGGGGAAAAGGAGGTGGATTCCAAATCACAAGGTCTGAGGAGATTTTATTTTAGATTCATTTTTTTTTTCAAGTTTCAATTTCAAGTTTTAACTTTGGAGTCTGAGTTTTGATTTAATCAGAGTTCTGATTCCAATTGAAGTTCGATTTATGAAAGAAAACTAGAAGTTAGGCTCTAGCCTCGAAGAGAACAGGAAGTTAGGCTCCAGCCTCGAAAATTTGAAAGAGAACTAGAAGTTAGGCTCTAACCTCGAAGAGAACTGGAAGTTAGGCTCCAGCCTCGAAAGTTTGAGAGAGAACTAGAAGTTAGGCTCTAGCCTCGAAGAGAACTGGAAGTGAGGGTCCAGCCTCAAAAGTTTGAGAGAGAACTAGAAGTTAAGCTCTAGCCTCGAAGAGAACTGGAAGTTAGGCTCCAGCCTTGAAAGTTTGAGAGAGAACTAGAAGTTAGGCTCTAGCCTCGAAGAGAACTGGAAGTTAGGCTCCAGCCTCGAAAATTTGAAGGAGAACTGGAAGTTAGGCTCTAGCCTCGAAAATTTGAAAGAGAACTAGAAGTTAGGCTCTAGCCTCGAAGAGAACTGGAAGTTAGGCTCCAGCCTCGAAAATTTTAAAGAGGACTAGAAGTTAGGCTCTAGCCTCGAAGAGAACTGGAAGTTAGGCTCCAGCCTCGAAAATTTGAAAGAGAATTGAAGGAAGCAGGTAAGCGTATTGATCCATAAAAAAATACTCATTTTTATGCCTTGATTTTTATCAAATTTTTAAGGATATTATGCTTTAATTAAAGGCATTTTTGTGTTTTTGGATATAGGTGATAAAAAATGTTCAAGAAGGAAAAAAGAGTGAAAAAGGAGCAAAAAGGAGCAAAAATGGAGCCAAAATGCAAAATTGTCAAAATTATTGGTCTGGCGCCTGAGCGCAGAATCCAGGCGCCTAGCGCCGAGTCGATACGGGATCCGTCAAGATTTTTGACGACTTTTGGACAGATTATTTTGACGAGTGTTAGCGATTATTGGACCTTCAGAAGACGCGCGATTGTTCCCGATTTATAGGACATTTGATACAATGTATTTGGACGCTTAGAAACGGTTTTAATCGCGAAGAGGTGCGATCGAAAGTGAAGAGGTGCGAAGAATCGGACGCGAGTCCGGCGCCGAGCTCCGGACACACCTTCAGAAGATTCATTGAATGTGGACACATTTTGAAGAGGTGCCTCGAGGCAACCCTTGAAGCCAATAAATAGGAGGGTACTCCTTCAGAAAAAAATCGCTCCCCTATCTAGAGCCTCATCTAGAGAGAGAATTAGAGAGATACTTTAGTGCCACATTTTACTATCCTTCATAAATTAGTTAGTTATTTTATTTAGAGTTTATATTGAGAGTTTAAAGAGTTTGTGCTTTTGAAGTTTATTTGCTTTGGAGTCGGAAGAATTCGGAGGTTCGAGTAGGAGATACACTCGAGATAAGTATTTGTAATTTTATTCAAAGTTTTATTATCATGTTTTGTTGTTTAAATTCAATGTGTTCTGAGTAGTTAGTTTACTTTCTCATTTAAATTATAAAAAGATAAATAAGATAATATAAAATTCGTTAGAGAATTAACTATTTATATTTTAAAACATTGTGATGATATTAATACCGGATCTTAATTTACTATTTAAATTGGTCATTTAAATTGTTAAAATCTGTTGAAGAGTTTTGATACCTAGAAGGAGATGAATTCTTAACTAGTAGATATCACATGAATCCTTGGGTAGTCGAAGGCCTTGTGCGGGTTATTCAAGTGAAGTGCAAATAAATAAGAAGATATTATATAATGGGCGTAGAATTGATAAGTTTTTAGAGTGACGGACTAAATTCTCGTGATTTGGTTTATAGAGAAGGAAAGGGTCACTAAGTAGGGCCGACTATACCACCCTGGACATCTAAGTAGTATGGCTAGATTAACCCATTCTACTAACAATACATCCGGACTCGATCTATAAAGCTAGCTAATGTTCTTTGCACCTTGATCAAAGGGTAAAGAATATGAATGCTTCTATTTGGCACAATACCATAAATTTATATTATCCACGAATATTATCATTATCTTAGAAAATCTTGGGTTAATTGAAAGGAAGAAAGTTGTTTTCTTATTGCTAATTACATCAATTATTTCATTACTGCTTTATTATTGCATCTAGTAAATTAAAATATCAAATTTATAACTATAAAAGAAATACTTAAAATTAAAATTAAAATATTTAAAAATCCATAACTCACTCCTCGTGGGATCGATACTCGGGGTCTTTATTTAAAAGTCCTATATTACTTCGATATGATACGTATACTCTGCGTAGTACTCTTCAATGTGTAAAATATTTTCGATAAAATTATATTTATATACACTATCCGCTATTATTATCTATTACATATATTTGAAAGCATTAATTATTATATTTGTCATCAGCGGATTACGGGTCAAGTTTTTGGCACCGTTGCCGGGGATTAAATTTTTAGTACACATATATTTAGCGTGGGTCACGTATCAAGCTAAAAAGACTCGACCTAGCAAAAAAAGGTCGAGGAGGGAATTTAGATTTCAAAAGACTTTCAAACGGATTTTGATTTGAAGGAGAGTTGAAAGATTCGAGTTGGAGGATTCAGATCGGAATTCAATTCGAGATTTAGATTCATTTTGTTTGTTCTTAGTGACTCGATTTCATTTTTGTTCGATTAGAGTTCATGTTAATTTGGAATTCGTTTCGACATTCAGATTCTTAAGAAGAATTCTTATTCATTTTCTTTCTCTCTTTCTCTTTCGTTTTCATTTTCTTTTTATTTTCTTTTTCATTTTCCTTTTATTCTATTTTTTTTATTTCCTTTTCTCTCCGTTCTTTGTTCGAAGTTCATTTAACTTAATGGCGTTTCCTAGTCAATTTGCACAAAAGAGGTGAAGGCAAAACACGACACGGTCGTTTCCATTTTAGTTTGTTGAAAATACATCACATAGTCTGATCCAAAACATGATAATATTTTCCTTGAAAACTAAGCATCTCATACAATCCACATAAATCCAAAGCGGATTGTGTAAGATTCTTCTAAGTTTCTTTCAAAAGCATCCGTCAAAATCCATGTCCGAATAGTAAGATACATGGACAATAACATCACCTTCCAAGTCATCCTCGCGTGGAAATGTCGTGCGGATGTGCATTGGAGGTGTGCTATCTCCCATGTAACTCACAGCTCATAGGGTCGGAGACTCTCTAGTTCTGGATCTGGTTGGAAGTGGAAAGGCATTTTTTTTTCGTCCATCCTCCTAAAAGTGACGGAGATCCGCTCCACAGGCACTCCTGAAATACAATGTTTTGCTATATCCGCTCCATTTTTCTTCAACACCAAGACGGAACCTACCGGTAGTGGTATCTCCACCGGCCCTCGGAATTCTCCTGGGCCTGCTATCCGAAGGTCAGATCCGAACATGATATTACACTGGTTAACGAAAGACACCATGCGAATGGGTCCGACGAAGTCGTGATGATCTATGTGTGGCGGTATGCAGTCGCCATCTTTGTATATGTTAATGATGCAGCTGTTGGGTATGCAATCTGCAGGCAATACCCTCCATGTCACCATCCTTTTTACCATTCTCTTGATGATTCTCAGCATCGGATTCACCTCACTACGACGGAGTATCCCTGGTGGATTTCCTTTTTACCATTAGCTTTGTTAGCATCTTGCGAATGCGACAGTTCTTGTTTCTTCGTTGGGTATGAGTGAGAGTAGCTCTCCTCACCTCTTGAACTCCTGTAGGCACGGCGATGACAAGTCTGCCCTCTGCTGTAGCAACCATGGACTTAACCTTCTTGTCTTCTCCTATTGCATGAACGGTGTTTGCTTTTCTCTTCTTGCTGGTGGACTGTTGACTTGGGCCACCCAATTTCATCACTCTGTCCGTCGCGAATTCTCCCGGTCAACCGGAGTCCAATCGCTTCTTCATATCGTAGCCCTGTCGGTGTGAAGTCAGAGTCGATCTCAATCACGGCTTTATCCTTTACCCTCTTTTCATCGAGTGCTAGACTCACGCCATTTTTGAAGTTCAAAACCAACCGCCCGTTCGACATTTCCCTGTGAAAAACAAGGAAATGATCAGGGGTTGTACTAAGAACAAGAACAAATAGGAGAAAATCATTTATCAATGGAAAATTTTATTCATTTCTTTTAAATTTTAATAAGAATAGGAAAATATGAGGAACGATCAGGAATGAGCTGATTTAAAAGGAAGGATCAACATTTTATTATTATGTTTTCACATATTTTTTTAACACATTTTTGTTAATGATTTTTATCATCCATTTTATTTTTTGGGTTCGGACCTAGTCACAAATGATTACTCTACCCGTGCTTCTAGGAATGAGACCTCATTTTTAAAGTTCATCCTTCGAAACATCAAGTCTGCGTAATATTTCTTCAAATATCGTCCATTAATCGGAAGCATAGGTCGTTCTCCACGGCAATCCACCGGCTGGTAGAACCCCCAGAGTAGACTGTCTCGACCACGAATAGCCCCTCCCAAGTCGGTTCAAATTTACTTCCTATCTTGCGGTGTGCAAGAATAGGCCTCTTGAGAGCTAGAACCAAGTCACTGACTTTGAACACCGTCGGGCGGACCAGTTTATCGTAGGCCTGGATCATCTTGGCTTGATACAGTTCCAAATTCTGTTGTGCTGAAATTCGCTTTCCTTCTAAGCTTTCCAATTCTTCTAGTCGTAATTTGGCATTTTCTTCTGTAGTGATCTTGTTCGCAATTGCAATTCTGAGTGAGGGAAGCTGTACCTCTAAGGGCAAGACGGCCTCGGACCCGTACACTAGAGCGTAGGGTGTAGACTGAGTAGGAGTTCTGAAAGTTGTCATGTAGGCCCATAAGGCTTCTAACAACTTCTCGTGTCAATTTTTTTTTGTTATCGTCCAAGGTTTTCTTTATAATTTGGACGATTGTTTTATTAAAAGCCTCGGCCAGGCCGTTCGCTCTTGGGTAGTAAATCAACGAATAGCGCCAGTCGATTCCGTGCCTTCTGACAAAAATTGTTGATCTTCGTACTTCTGAATGTGGACCCATTATCTGAGGTAATTCTGCGCGGTACCCCAAAACGGTAGATGACTTGATTCTTGAAGAATTGTAGCACGTGGTGTGTTTTCACTTCTCTGAGCGGATCGCTTCGCCCATTTGGAAAAGTAATCTGTAGCTGCAAGAATGAAGCAATGTCCTCTTGAAGAAGGCAGTTCTATCGGACCCACTATATCTGTGCCCCAACACTCAAATGGCAATGACGCGATTGTCGGATGTAGCACATTTGGAGGTTGATGTAGAACCACTCCATGCACTTGGCACTGGTGACAACTTTTGGCGACCTTCATGCAGTCGGTCATCATTGAGGGCCAGTAGTACCCTAGTCTTTTAATCTTTATGTTCATTTTCGACCTGACTGATGAGCGCCACAAAGTCCTGAGTGTACCTCTTTAATGATTTAACGAGCCTCGGACCCGCTCAGGCACCTTAGCCACATCTGATCAAAAGATCTTCTGTATAACATATTGTTTATTAATGCGTAAGACAGAGTTCTTTTCTTGATTTGATGGGCTAACGACTTATCGTCTGGTAGATTTCCTGTTTGCAGGTAGTCTATTAGCAGTTGACGCCAGTCTTCTGCATTTTCTGTTAATTCCGCAATTGATTCTTCTTCTTTCTCTGATCAGTGCATTGCATCCACATCGAGTTGTGACAGGACCTGTCGTCCCTAAACTGTCATTTCAACTGATTCATATTGTAAGCAGGCAAATTCCTTTGCAAGGAGGGCTAACGCATCTGCGAGAGCATTTTCTTTTCTGGGGATCTTATAGATCGTTACATTCAGAATCTGCTCTAACAATTTCATCGCATACTGAAAATACTGCTCGAGCCTTGGCTTCATAATTATATACTGTCCGGCGACCTGTTCAATGATCAACTGAGAATCCCCGTAGATGTTGATGTCCGTTATCCCCATCTGAATAGTTAACTCTAATTCGGTTATAAGGGCTTCGTATTCTACTTCGTTGTTCGCACACGGCTCTGTTAAATGGTAGGAATATCTTAACATTCCCCGCTCCGGTGTTATAAATATTAGTCTGATTCCTGCCTTACCGGGCACTATCGTTTGCGATTCTTTATCTTTCTGTGCTGAAGATGCTCCATCGAAGTACAGCTCCCAACGTTGATCATCGGGGTCTTCTAGGCTCATTATCTGCTCGTCAGGCAAGTCGTCGTTAAGAGGCGATTCTGCTGGTAAAGGGTGTGCTGCGAGGAAGTCTGCTAGGACTTGTCCCTTTACGGCACAAAGAGGAACAAAAGTTATATCGAATTGAAATAGTATCATCGAATTCCTGGCAAGTCTGCCAGAAAGCGTCGGTCGGGTCATCAAATATTGCAACGGATTAAACTTCGAAATAAGGTTGACCTTATGAAAAAGCATGTAGTGTCTGAGCTTCTGAGCGGCAAAGATCAAGGCCAAACAATGCTTCTCGATCGGAGGGTACTTTACTTCCGTCGGAACCAAACGACGACTTAAGTAGTAGAGAGCGTTTTCTTTTCACTCGTCATTGACCTGGGCTAGCAGGGCTCCAAGGGAGTCGTTTAAAGCCGCGGTATAAAGTATTAACGGTCGACCCGAGACTGGGGCTGCTAAGACAGGAGGTGTCATTAAATATAGTTTAATGTCCTTGAAGGCCTGCTGACATTTTTCTTCCCAAATGAATTTGACATCCTTTTTAACCAATGCCGAGAAGGGCTGACACCTACCCGACAAGTTCGAGATAAAGCGTCGAAGATATGCCAAGTTCCCTTGAAAGGATCGTAGTTGTTTCAAGATTTTGGGAGGAGGCATTTCTAAGATAGCTTTAATCTTCTCTGGATCAATTTCAATTCCGCGATGTCGGATAACAAATCCTAAGAATTTCCCAGAGGCGACACCGATGGCGCATTTCAGGGGATTCATCTTAAGGTTAAATTGTCTTAGTCGCTCGAAAACAATTCTCAAATCATACAGGTGATCTTCCTTCAGTTTGCTTTTGATGACCACATCATCCACGTAGCACTCAACTTGGTTGTGAATGAGATCATCAAAAATCCTCGTCATTGCTCTTTGGTAAGTTGCTCCTGCGTTCTTCAATCCAAAAGACATGACTGTGTAGCAGTATACTCCAATTGGCGTTCTGAAGGCTGTGAGCTTCTCATCTTCTGGTGTCATTTTTATCTGATTGTATCCTGATGATCCATCCATGAAAGAGAAGATTTCATGTGTCAAAGCGATGTCGATCATCAATTCAAGAATTGGTAGTGGGAATTCATTCTTTAGACATGCTTTGTTCAAATCCTTGAAATCCATGCAGATTCTGATCTGACCATTCTTCTTTCTGACCGGTACCACGTTGGCTAACCAAGTCGGATATTGCTCTTCACGGACAAATTTAGCGTCTATTAGCTTCTTAACTTCAGCTATTACTTATTATTCAATCTCTAGACGCATTCTTCTGGGAGCTTGTTCGATCGGAACTAGCAGTGTGATCCACTCCTAGCTTGTGAATCGCGACCTCCGGAGCCAATCCCGGCATTTCATCGTAACTCCAAGCAAAATGAGTCTTCGAATTCTATTAATAGCTTGATCATCTCTTCGTAGTCTTCTTTATTGAGTAAGGAGCTAACAAAGGTCGGCCTAGGCTCTTCGCTAGTACCTAAGTTAACTTCCATTAACTCGTCTATTGTAGATTTAATTTCTTCTTCAAATTATGGTGGAGCATTTCTGATTTGCAGATCTTCGAGATCATCTGAGGCTTATAAACAGACTTCATTAGGCTTGCAAGTGACAACCAAGAAGAATCTCGTATCATCAACTGATCCTACTGTGTCAAATCCAAGACCATGCTTTGAATTGGGAGGCTGACTGGCATTGTTCCATAATTTCTCAAAGCACTGTGATTGACATTTTGTCCACCGTTTAGGTAAGATACCACATTGAATTAAATTTTGAACACAGGGAGAGTACCACTCAAAATGCAGTTCCATTAATTCGGAAGAAGTAACATCTTCAAATTGTACATCATTTTTAGTTTTGGAAGAAGAAGCACCACGGTAGAATTTGATCGGTTTAGTACCGCCACCATGCACTTCCTTGACCACCATACCCTCGACCTTATTAGAACGGATCGGGGTCAGGGTCATGGTATGTACATAGTGGTTAATCTTCTCGTACATTGATTTGTATTCTTCATTCTTTTCATCTTCGAGAGAGATCTTGAACTAGGGTTTCTTTTGATTTACTTTTGCTGCTTCTTTCTTGATTTCTTCTTCTTCGGAACTGTTCTCCTAATCAACGTCGATGACTGGTTTCTTCTGTCCAACTGTTCTACTGTTTCTTCCTCGTCCTCGTCCCCGGCCTCGACCTCGGGTGCGAGTTCTGGAGAAACCTTCACCATCTCGCCGTAAGGGAGTGGTGAGTAATTGTTGAACTAGAATTTCAAGTTCTTCATCATCTCTAACTTCTTTTGCTTCATTTGGTACATCATTTCTGGAGAAGATTGTTTTCTTCGGAGGCGCGTAGTAGGCTGCATCTTCGTGAATTCTGATTTCATGCACGGAGAATGGTTGCAAATCACCTTTGATACACTGTTCTCCTCCTTCATAATATTTTATGCATTGGTGCAGAGACGACGGTACCATCTGGTTCTCCTGGATCCACAGCCGACCCAGTAGAGCGTTGAACGATGTCTTAGAATCAATTATATGGAATTCTGCGGTTGTCTTTACTAAATCACCGGTCTTCATTAATAGTGTTATCGATCCCAGAGCTCTTTCTCCTTTCTGGTTGAAGCCTCTTAATAACATCTTGTCTGCTTCGAGTTCGCGATCATCAATTTCCAAATATGCTAGTGTCCGAAGATTCATTATGTTGATTGATGCTCCCGGATCAACCAACACTCTGGAGAGCGTAAACTTTCCAATAGAGACTGAAATGTATAACGGTCGGTTGTGATCAGCTGTTCCAAGTAGTAGATCATTGTCCGTGAAGGTAACACATCGCTATTCTTTTAACGAGCAAAACTCGTCTAAGAAATTACCGGCCATTTGAGCTAAGCAAATTTCTGGATCAAGTAAAGCCTTGATCAGAGTTTCCCTCATCTCCTTTAACGGGATCAGAGCGTCGTAGATGCTCGGCTCGTCGGTAGCTTCCTAAGATGGGCTAACACGTTATAGTCCACTTTATTACCGAGTTCTTCGGTTTCTTCCCGAACCGGCAATTCTTCCGCCGGGGTTGGCTCTTCCCGAGGAACCACCTGCTTTCATTTATCCTTTGGACCCATTCTCGGGGGTAGAATTCTGTTATTTCTTCTGCATCTTCTGGTGTCTTCTCTTGAATCGGAACGACTAGCTTTTCTGGAGTTGTTTCGAAATCTGACGGCTCTAACTCTATCGCAATCAGAGCTCCTCGAAATTCACAAATAGACTCGTCGCTTGTTAGGTTGGTTATAGCTAGTTACGTAATTGTTAGAACAGTCAGAACGTAGCCAACGCCATAACTCTTATCATTATAAGATCTCGCCGGGGTGAGCAAACAATCATACAGAGTCAGAGGTCCGAGGAATTTCTCCCCCAAATCAGAAACAACCATCCTAGGAAAAGTAGCCCCTAGTCTAGCCTTTGGAGCCTCGGTCTTCTCTTTTTTCACGATCTTCTCCTCCTTCTGGGGCGGTTCTTCAATCGCAAGCGATAGTGCCGGCTCGACAGGTTTCAAACTTTGAGTTGAAGCGCGCACCGAAGCGGTCTGGATGTGACCCAAAATTTTCTTTGAAGACTTTGTCCAGACAGTACTCCATCCATCGTTGGTCGTGTACGGGTCTATCGGAACAATAGGATCCGTTGAAATAACATTGACGGAACTTCTTTTTTGGGGTTCTTTCATGTATTCCTTCGGGATCGTTATGTTCCCTCTCCGGAGATTATCTTCGAGCCAATTCTTAAAAGTGAAGCAGTCTTCAATCTTATGTCCAAGCATCCTGTGGTAAGGGCAGTAGTTCGGATGATCTTTCTTGTCGACTTCCTCTGGCCACCTGGGCTCTGGCAACTAAAAATCGGGTGTCTTCATCAAACTGCGAAACATTTTAGCCACTCGCTCTTGGCCAAGGGTAATCTTTGTTCGAAGTTCCTCGGGGACGCGACGGACGAGGCGAGTGGTCGATCATGCCGCCATGGCTGATAGCCTCGGTCGAGGCCGTTGATAGCCCCGTTGAGGCTGTTGATAAATCTGATGTGGTTGTTGGTAAGTCCGTTGCGGTGGTTGATAACTAGGTTGTGGCCGCTCTGGCTGTATTTTCACCGGCTGCTTACCTTTATCGACTGCCGCGATGATCCCAGATTTCCTATTGAATGCTTTCACGGGCTTCGCTTATCGGTCTCGTCGATGAAACTAAGCCGTTTTGCTTCCTCCCGCAAGCTCCCGCCTTGCTAAGCAACTTCTCGAAAGTCTTAATTGTAAATCCTTTAAGGAGAAGTGCTATCGGGTCATGGATACTCTTAAGTAGGATACCAACTGCATGCTGTTCCTGTAGCTGTGGTTCACACTTCATGCTTAAATTCCTCCATCAAAGTATGTAATCCACCAAAGATTCGTTCGGTTTCTGTTGCTCCACCACTAGATCACCGATAGTGATGTGGTGCTGAGCCCCGGCAAACCGCTTAATGAAGAGGTTTTTTAACTCTGAGAAGGTTTTAACTGAACCGTTCGGCAATTCTACGTACCAGTCGAAGGCAATCCTTGACAAACTGCTGACGAACTGACGGAAGAGTAAAGCATCGCTCCCACCGGCGTTGCAGCAACTAGCACAAAAATGTGCGACATGCTGTCGGGGTTTCCCGTACCATCAAAAGTCTTGAACATAGGTGGTACAAAGCCCTTCGGTATCGGACTACATCAAATTCTTCGGTGTAAGGTCTACCCGTTCGAATAGATGCTCCGCTCTTGGGATCGTGCTAAGGCTTCTCGCACCTGTTGTTCTACCATGTTCTTGATATCCTTCTCGGGAATCATGCTCTGTGCAGAATCCTTCTTCGGTTGTTCATCTCCATTGACAGATATAATCTCTTTCCCTCCATCTGCAATGTGAATGATCTTTGGGGGTGTCTCCTTTTGTGGTTGAAGCTGACTCTAGAGAGTGGCTAAGGCGGCAGCCATCACTTCCATTTTCTTTGCCATCTGAGAAATCGTATCATCTTTCTCTTGAAGACGTGCTCTCATTACTTCTGGCTCATCTCTTTCTGAAGTTGGCGGAACTCCTTGCAAAGCTGACGATGCTCGGGTCTCAACCATGTTGATCTCGGCATACTCTTCATCCATAAATTCTGATGAATCAACTTCAGTTCCTAAATTTTCTCCTCTTTCTCTTGCTAACTGTCGGATGTCCGTTCTTAGCTTTCCTATAGCATCCTCATGCGGTCTCTTCCGAACGGTTTCGCGGTTGTCACGTGATGACTGTTGAATTTCCTTTTCAGGAGTTTCCTTTAATGCAGTAGCACTTTCTTCTGATTCAAGTCTCCTGACGAGATTCTTCTTCCCAGAACACTACACCGGTATCGGCTCGACGAATAATAGGTTGCCACACCATCCTTCTTGCGGTAGAAGGCCTGAGACCGGATGGTCTGTCTGCTGTGTGTCGGTAGGTGGTGTCCTCCCTAATATGGTGACCTGATATGACAACAGGCGAACTTCTTTCACTAGCTCGCACCTTCTTCCTTGGTCTCTCTGGGGCAGTAACGGGGTCACCTCGCAGTCCGAGGCAGGATCTAGCTGGCACTCGTCCCATTCTTCTTAGGATCTCTGATACGGGTCATCTTTCTTTCTTAGCTAGTTTCTTTATCACAGCTTGCAGCCGGTCAAATGGCGTAGTCTTGACCCTCTTCCTCTTGCAGTCACTATAGTATGCAGGTCGGGGTAATGCGGCAGCGATCCTCCCGACATCTTCCTCATTCGATGCAGCAGAGAGGGGGTGAAACCTACTTCCTTCCAACAGAGGTGAATACTCGGGCAGTTCTTCCTCTTTCTCAGAAATCTTTTCCAGAAAGGCCACTTCAGCAGCCTTGGCCTTCTCGATCCTGGTGATCTTTCTGCTTCTATTTCTCCTTTGAGTCCGAGTTAAGGGTGCAATCTCGAACCGGACCCTATCTCGAAGACGAAGGTATTGTAGCAAAATCTGTACCCTCCACGGTGACGTGCTCATCACAGATTTAGATTTCTTTCCCTTTAGTTCGCGGCAGAGCCGGTGTAGGTGCAGAGATGACTAGACTGGTGGGGGTAGAGACAACAGTCCTCCTATGAACAACAGTATTTCTTTCAGTTGGGACCCTTTACAGGGGAGGGAATTCTTGAGTCGACTTCAGGTTAAACTCAATTACAGGCTCCTCAATTTCCGATACTTTGTTCATTAGAGTGAACAGAGTAACATCTGCGAACTTAATGTCAGTATTGTCAAATCCTCGTCCAAAGCGAATGGTCCAATTGTCAGGCAGCTCGTCCTTGTAGACAACTAAGTCTAGTCCGTTGGTGAAGGAGAAAATCAGCTTTGGTGCAGATATTTTCTGCAGGGTAGATTCTAAGCGTCAATTTCGATTTATGCTTCCTTTCGTCGGGATGAAGAAAGAGAGGAAATTCTTAAAAAGAGTCCGAACACAATACTATTTATCTTTTCTTTTCCTTAATTTTATTTACAAGGTATTTTAGATTCTGTCTTTATTCGTGCATTTGTGAAAAGAGTTCATTAGAGGATTAACTCGTTAAGAACGAGATAATTAAAGGAAGAGGTTTAGGAAAGGTAAAGGACCCAATCCAGAACTTGAAAAGGAAGAGAAAGTCTCGTAAGACTTCTCAACTCGAAGGTCCGCTCCTAAGCTAACACCTATTGGGGTTTACCTGGCCTCTTTGGAGAGGTAAAGGAGGATTTTGGAACCTCTCTCGTTTAGTGGATGTCTAAACAAAGGCTCCAAAATCCAAGGGAGCTGATTATACCCGCTCAAGACTAGAAATGAACGTGGTATTTCAACCAAGAATGGTAGCTCGGTCCACCTGGGTATGGACTCACTACCGATTTATGAAAGCAAAATCATCCGATCAAAATGAGAGAGGAACTAGTCCTCACGGAGTTGCTGTAAATTGTACGGCTTATTTTTTAGGTTGTTTTTTGAAAAGGGGTCGCCATGTAATTGTCTGGCGAATTTTAGGTTTTAATTATATAATTTGAAAGTACTATTCGATTTTGAAAATAATTTTAAGTTTGAAAATTTTAAGATATAAAATCAAACCGATCTCACATTTCAAATAGTTTAGATAAACGAGCATCACACCACGAACCGTGTATCTATCCCGAAGAATAGGCACACTGCTTGATGATGGGGCTCGATTAAATAAACTAGAAGATTTGTGACATCTGTTTGGTCTGCGAACCAATTTTATAAGCCGACAAGTTCCCCTGCTTAATATAAAAAAATTAAGCAAGGTTTATTTTACCTGGGTTTTTAAAGTTCTCTATAAGGGCAAGCCCCTATAGTTAATTATATCTTAAATGACGGGAATCACTTAAGAAAACTCTCGATAATTATCAGTGGTTTTACTCTCAAGAATTTCAAAGTTTAAGGTTTTCAAAGGATTAAATTTTGGAATCTCAAAAGGGATTAGCTCAAATTTGGAACAATTAATTTTAGGAGTCCAAAGGAAGAGAAGTAGGAGAAGCTGAGGATCCAAGAAGAATCTTGGCAACTTCCCAAACTATCATATAGTTTGGCTTCAATTTAAGAGTATATTTATTGTTTCAATCCTGCCAATTTTAATTAATTAGGAATTATATTTGTATGACATAATCATATAAATAGCCTCGAAGATGTGAGGGTTTATTTCATACCAAACGACTACCTCGGAGTCCTAATACCGGTTAGGGCTTAATTTGCATAACTCAATTATACAAATGTCTAAAAAAGGTTGAGGGTTTATGTTGCACTAGGCAAACTACCTCGAAATCCTATGGTTTGTTATTTAAAACTAAGAAAGGTTTTGTTGATGTAGATTCAAGTTTTGCTGACGACGATGGTCGTGCTGCCCACTATGCTCCAAGCTCCGTATTGTTGCAAAGGTTTAATTTTAGAAAGTGAAAATCAGGAGATGAGAAAAGTTTTTTGGTTTAGAAAGTCCGAAAGTCCAAATGTTTTTAATGTTTTAATTAAAACAAATCTTAAAGTCAAGTTAAACGTAACCGATTAAGATCCCACGCTTCCGTCATCCCGCACTATTATTTTCATCTGATTCACTTACTCCGCATGAATTTGCTAAACTTAATCGAATGAGTTCAACACTTTCATTTAAACCGCGGGAAATCCTGTTAAGAACACTGGTTACATCATCCGAGGTATTCCCGATCATCCAACGAGACGTTTTAATTTAGTTGTAATAGTAGCTTTGTTGTCGTGTTCATGATTTAATTTCGAGTTGTTTTATATTTTGAATGTTCGGCGGTGAATTTTATCTTGTTGCGACTTTTAATTTAGTTTTCGGTTTCAGCTTATGGCTATCTCTAAGTTCCGCTTTCATGCAGGGTGACATTTTTGTTTAACATTCAAGAAAAGTAAAGTGCAGTACGGGTAAGTAAATTGCAATAAAGTAAAAGCGTACCTGGAGGGTCTTCTAGTCATTCCCGGCTACACTTAAAACACATGTTAGAGCATTTATATATTTTTAAGAAAACACCTAGGTAAAGCTAAGGGAAGGCTTTGGTTGTCTACCAAAATCTTAATCCTATAGCTAGTCAATTCCTATGATGTTTAGGTTCTTATGTTTTGTTAAGGATGATTTTCTTCACCAAAGAACAATTAAGTTCGCTTGTTCTTCTAAAACATTTCATCATATCGAGAAAGTGCTTAGGACGAATCCTAAACATTTTTTCAATACTTCGAGATTATTTCGAGTCCAAATGAATTTTATCAGTATTGGCAAATCGATCATCCAAGAATTTAGTTAAGTTTTATTTCTCTGTCAGTGGATTAGGGTGTTTGATTATCCCATGAGTGAAGTGACATTTCACTTAATGCTTTATTTAAGGGTTATGATAATGAAAGCCTTTAAGGCAAATTAATTTGTTGAAGGTTTTAACAATTCTTAATTAGAAAATTGGAATTGATGATTTGAAATGATTTTTTTTAGTTATAAAATTTTAATTAATGATTTTAAGTTTGGAATAGTGTTCAAGTTGTTTCAATTCAATTAAATCTTTATATTTTAATGATTTTAATATTTCAAATTAGTTTTAATGTTTTAAATTTGTTTAAGTTGAAAGAGGTGTTTAAATCATTTATTTTTATTAAATTTTAATGACTTTATTTGGATTAATTGTAATATTTTAGGTTGATTTTAATTAGTTTAATTTTTTTTATACATTTTTATTATAAATTGCTTTTGATATAGCATTTTCAATGTTTCAAATTTGTTTTAGGTTTGTTTTCAAATGATAAATTAATTTTAATGTTCTCAATTTAATTTAATTAGAGTTATTAAATCACTTAATGTTTTAAGCTTTAATTTAATTAATTTTAATGTTCTCAATTTAATTTAATTAGGTTATTAAATCACTTAATGTTTTAAGCTTTAATTTAATTAAAGGTTATTTTCTTTTTAATCATTAATTTCAATTATCATTTTAAGTTTAATTAAGAATTGAAATGTTATTAAAGTGATTCATTTAGGGATTTTAAATTAAAGAATTGGTATCTTCTTAAGTCACATCCCTAATAATCCAAAATTTTAATTATCCTCCCAAAATTTAAATGATTTAATTAATTAAAGTTCCATTTTGATATTTTCAAAGTGACTAATGGATTTCTACCCCTTTATTCCCTAAGTTTCAATCATCCAAGAGAAAGTTAAAATTAGATATTTTACCCTCCTTTTGACTAGACCTAACTATTAATTAGTGGTTAAAATCCTTAATTACATTTATGCCCTTTTAAGCTTATTCAATTCATAACTCACTAAATTGAGCTCAAATGAACTTCGAGATTTTTATATCACTTCACTCACATGTCAATTAAGACATTGTAGGAGAAAACGTGATTTTTCTCGTTTTTAATTTAATTTATATATTTATTTTAGTGGAAAGTAATGATTTTCAATGAAAATTCAACAACATAGCCATGGTAAAGTTTCTGTCCTTAAGAAAATTATGGGATGTTCATACTGACCAGAGGACCACTTAGACCAATTTTGGTGATTTTTTGAATTATATTTTATTTATTATAATTATTTTGAGTTTTATGGTATTAACTAATTATAAAATATAATTAAAGTTGAAAATTAAGTTTTATATTTTTCTTAAATCTTTTCCGACCTTAAGGAGTCCAGAGAAGCAAATTTTGGATTTTTCTGATTTTTCTTTGATTTATTAGAATTAATTTAGTGAAAATGTTGGGAAATTCATTTTTTAATATTAAAAATTGTCTTAAGCATTTAAAATTCAACTTCTTAACCTAGAGACTTGAGAAAAATATTTGGTTTGTTCCTAAGTGATTAGGAGGCACAATGTGACATTTTTGTGATTTTTTAATATTTTTGTGATTTTTATCATTTTTTAATTATTAAAATATTAGAAATATGATTAAAAATAAAAATTTTTAGAAAATTCCAATTTTAATTTTCTTAGACTCCTCTAATGTCAGAGAGCCCACAAAACCATTTTGGTGAATTTTTGAAGTGTATTTTAGGTTTTATGAATTTTTAAAGTTTAAAAATGGCCATACAACCTAAATGATCCATTTAGTGGGTTAAATTACTTCCAATTGACTTCAAATTTTTATGTGAGGTTGTCTGTATCCTAAATGACAGTGTAGTGTTGATTTCAAGTTATTTTGATGTGTGGTTACTCCTAATTAATTAGAATTTACTTTTAGGTGTTTAGGCTAATTAGGGTTATTCTTAAGGAATTAAACCAAACCATAATTTTCATAGGGTCCTCTGGTCCTAAGTTACTTCCTCTAATTTTCCTAGAATTTTCTAAGCAACATGCTAATTACTGGAATTAAAATGGCAAAACAGACACATAAATTTAGAAAATCAATATCTTGCCATAGAAATGGACTCTGGCTTTGGAAAATTCAAGGAATGTACCCAAGAATAGAGGCTACGAAAGCCCTATAGTCTCATGCTATGGGGAATTGTATGCATGCATGAAGAATTAAAATACTGAAATCAGTAAATAATTAATTAAAAATAAAATACTTAGCAAAACAACTTAATTCTTTTTCTACATTATTCTCCTCTGTTCACTGAGCAAAAGGATATTTTTATTTTATTTTTGTGATCTGTCTACACAAAGAAATGAATTTTTGAAGTTTCCGGTATTTAAATAAATCAAAAATACCCTATTTTTCTATTTAAACTAGTCAGTGCCGCGTCAACCTCGGCAGCTCCGAAGCTCCACATGGCGCATTCCCATTCGGTGTCGCCATCTGACTCAGCGCCACGCGGCCCACGGTTCCTGCCCCGTTTCCTGGTTCGATGCAATCTGGGCCACTAATTCGATACACGCGCGAATGGACGACATCCGTTCATCGTCCCCGAGCGCCCTAACCCGAGAGCCGTCCACACTAAAACCTTAAGATCTCCCTCATTTCTCCACCAAATTTCATGTTCTTATGCTCTATGGATTCGTCTTAACAAGACGCACACATCTATACGGCTAACATGCTATGAAATTGAGCCAAACAAAATGGAGAATTCACAGAAGCTCGGGAGGAAGAAGAGATCCATACCTTTGCTCTGAGAAGTGAAGCTTCAATCATAGAGTCGTGGCACCTTCGATCGAACCCGTGGAAGCTCCGCATTAAGTCTCCGGCTCGCGGTGAATTGCTCAGACCCAATTTCCAGCAAGCCCGATTTCAAAGCTCGGCCGATAGAGAGAATGGCCGGCCCGGAGAGGGGGCTTTGCCGGGGAACTTCTTCTCTGTCCGTGAAGGTGTAGAGTCAATCAATTCGAGGATCGGCTCACCGCGGTGAAGTGTCCTAGTTTTAGGCTTGAAATCGAACTCGAAATCGAGCTCGCGCAGGGGAAATTAGGGCTGGAATTCAGTGGGATCAATTGCTCTATGCTGTGGAGAAGGGTCCGGAATGATTTTGCGCAGTTTTGGTATGGTTTGGTTCAAGCACCTTCTTTGGCCGAAAGGTGGTGGTGTTTAAATAGACATGGCTCGAGGGCTTCCTGTGGGGAGTTAGGGCTCGGGATCGGCTTGCTCTATGCAAGGGAAGAACGCCCATGGAGTCCAATTGAGTCGGGACAACTCGACAAGGAAGAATTCGAAAGTTCGGCTCACATGGAGCTCTCGGCCATGGCGTTTTCCGGTGGCCGTGGTGGCCGGCCACCGTGCATGGGTCACCTCGACCAGCCGAGGTCGTGGTCGGGGTTCGGTGAACTCAACTAGCCTTTGGCCATGTGTAAAGTGGTTCGATTAAAACAAAAAGGGGAGGGGCTATTTTGAGCTCGATTTGGTCAACACATGGAAATGGGCTTGGTGCACCCACCAAGGCCCGATTTTGGGCCGAAAGGAATCATTTGGGTCGCCCAAGAGAAGGCGGTGAGGTCTCTATCCATGGTGAGGCGGCTAAGTTTGGTTTAGAGTGTAAGCATAAATGGGGTTAAAAAGGTTTAGTGAAGGGTTAAGAAAGAACCCCCTCTTCTTGCCATTAATGGCTTGGTGAGGTGTCAAGGCTCTCATGGCATCATATGGCTTGTGAATGGCTTCATTTGGTTTGCCCGGGAAAAGGTTGGCTTATTTTCGTAAAAATGGGTTTTGGCATTTTTTATGAATTTAGGGGAGATTGTCATGTGTCTTGATTTAGAATAATTTGATGATTAATTGGAACTTAGGGATGGTTTTAATTGAATGCATGATGAAGAAGAGTGTCATATGGATTTTAGAATGGATTTTTAGGCTTTTTAAATTTGGTGAAGATGGGCTTTTAAAATGTTTTAGGAAGGTGGGCTTTTAGGATTTTAAAACAAATTGATGGATGAAAATTTGGTGAAGAGTTGTGTCAAATAAATGTTGCAATTGGTTTAAGAATGTGTCATGAGTAATTTGGAACAAGTTTGGGATGATTTTGAGTTAATTAGATTTAATTTGGGTCTTTTTGGTAATGGGGCCAAAGTGGGTCATATCGGGCTAACTCGGGCTAAGGTTGGGCTAGTGTTGGTTTTGATGTAAAATTAATGTCGAGAAATGTTTATGGGTGTGACAAAGAGTTTTTTTAACTTTGGTTGGGTTTTGATCTTGGGATTTGGGCCCATTCGGGTTCATGATCGATTTAGGCCAAATCGGGGATTTTTGGTTCTGGGTTAGGCTTAGGTGGAGTTTGGTTTCAAATTTGGGGCAAATCATGTTAGTTTTTTGTTTGTGGGGATATTAGGAAGGTTTTAGAAAAGATTTGGGGCTAATTGGAGTTAAGTTTGGTTGGTTTAGGCTAAGTTTAGGTCATGGGCCAAAATTAGGCTTTAAGCTTCAAATTGAAATTATATCCACATGTTGATAAAATTGAGTCTGGATTTGGTTTAAATTGATATCGGGGATATTAAATCGAAGTTTAGGTTTGAATTGGATCAAAATCGAGGACAATCGAGTGGTTTGGTCGGACATCGGCTCTTTTAGGTTAAAAATAAAGTCAAATTAGAGGTTTTGGTAAAAGTGGGCTAAATCGACAAAATTAAACTTTATGGTGTAGTTGAACAAAATGAAATTGGGGATATTTGGGATTTTCTGGAATTTTTTGGGAATTTTATGAATTTTTGGAATTTTTAGGTTAAAAGGGTATTTTTGATATTTGGAGGGTATTGGGGGGTATTTTGAAAATTTTGGTATATTTGACCAAGGATGATCAATTTGAGTGGTGGGAAATGTTTAGGACTGATTTTGAGGATTTTTGGGTAATTTAGGCAATTTTGCAAATTTTGGGCAATTTCTGCAGTATTTGGCAGGCTTGTTGCGGTTTAGGGTCCCGGGTCAAAAATTAAAATTTTGGAAAAATGAAGGTCGATCAAGTGCGAGTGAAATGAAATCCTTTTGGTTGAGCCATGAATCCATGTTAAGCTCACAAGATCCATGAGAGGACTCATTTTAGACATTCACTATATTGCTCCTAACCCTCTTAGCTAGGGGCTTAGGGGTTAAGGTCCATCCATATGAATTACCTACATGAGTCAGGAAGTCAAATCGGGTATAGGTGTGGTTTTAGGGTTTTGAAATGTGTGTGAGAGAGTGGTGTGTGCAAGCTTACCCTCACTAGGACCAGACCACCCAGGGTAACCCTAAGGTCAAAGAGTCCTATAGGAAACTCATCTTTTATACCTCAACATTTGATCTTAACCCTCCAAGTGGTTTAGGGGTTTACAATCAAACTTGTGGGGTTTCAAGGAGTCAAGAAGTGGTTTGAATTTCTAAGTGGTGGTGGGTTCCATTTCTAGTCCTCTAGGATAGTCAAAGGGAAAACCTATGGCTAGATCCTAAGCACTAAGGAGAGAGAAGACCTCACCAAAAATGAGGTCAACAATAGATGTTAGGAAAAACTTGAAGAATATTGAGAGATCATAGAATAGGAGTAGAAATGTAGATTTCTACATTTTTGGAGAGATTGGTGAGGTGATTTTGAGAGAATTTGTAAGAGAATGTTCTAGCATTGCATGGATCAGCGGGGAGACTTTGTGGGAGAGATTTTCATCTTTCATTCAAGGGGAAAAAGCTAAGTATTGTGTTCTTCATCATCTTATGATTTTGTAAACACTTATTCTGTTGATTTTCTTTGAAATGAGGTCTTCCATTGTGTTTTCTTCATGTTTTGTGATGTCTCATTCCTTTACATTATCCAATCCATTACTTGAGAATAGTAGTTTTTATTATCTCAAAATTCTCCAAACCGATTTATCCAGAAAGGGTTATCTTTAGTATTAATATTTTACTTTAGAAGTAGTTTTTAGTTATTTTAAACTTAAGCTTACCTTTAGGAGTAATTGCTAGATAAAACACCACTTATATCGAACCTCCAATCTAAAGTCTGATAATAGTATACTATAATTTGACTAAGAACCTCTTACCTTGCTTCCTTGAGGGATCTATAAACGGGACTCCACTAGAGCCCTGTATTACTTGAGTGATATGTATACTTGTGTTTAAAATTGTGACTTTATAAAATCATTATAAATATATAAATCTGGGTTCATAAATTCTTCCATATAAAAAATTCGCATCAATAATTCAAGGACAATAAGTTGATTTTTCTTCTGCGGTAATCAATACCTATTACCTACTGCCACCATAAATATTTTGTTATTATGAAAATTATCATCCTACGGAAGGGGAATTAGATGAGATTATGTCTTTTCTTACTGATGGAAGAGGTCTCTGGAAAATCACAAATGACAAGAGAGTGAATTTCCAAGCCTCAAAGTTAAATGCCACCTTTAAGGCTTGGCATTGTTTTATCTCATCTAAGTTATTACCATCGAATCATGTTAGCGATGTTACGAGAGAAGAGCTATTTTGAATTATTGTATTCAGCGGAGAAAGCCTATAGACATTGGAGCTATTATTTTTTATTATATCATCAACAAGGTCAGAGCTGTTACTACTGCAGGTATGGGATTTCCTTCTTCTCTGATCCATTCACTTTGTGAGCAGTTTGATGTTAATTTTGAAACTTGGAAAGAGGTTCTTCAGTCACTTGGACCTATTACCAGTGTAAATGTGAACACTTACACTGTGCATTCAGAATTTGGCTGGAAATGAGGATCTGTTAGAGCTCCTAGTTCTTCTGCTTCTACTTCTCGTACTTCTACTTCACAAGCATCATCATCTAGAGGTGAGTTTTTTGGTTCATAGACTGGATTGTTACAGAAGATTTTGAAGAGAGTAAGTCTAACCAGAAAACATGTTAAGGAAATAGAAGGTGGAAAATATTGAGAGATACATTCAGAAACATGATGAGTATGAGGAGAATTATTAGCAATATATGGACAGACTGATTAGAGGAGATCACAGTGCTGAGATGCCTCCTCATCCTTATTATATTCTATATGTGCCATCCAGAGTTTGGAACGAGGGAGATGATGATGAGTAGGATTGATATTTGTTGAGTTTGTGATGTTTTTATTTGTGTTTTGTGATGTTTAGACTTTTTATTGTTTGATGTATTTTGTTATAAACTCTGCTATGTGTGGTTTATAGTTGGATTATTTATGTTATGTATATTCAGATATATCTGTGTTGGAGTGATGTTTTGTGATAGTTATAATTTATGTGGTGTATTGTTGTAATATGTTTGTGGTAGTAAATGTTTTAATGTAGTTATAGTGTATTGTGTTTTTAGTAGTGTATAATTTAATTCCAAAAACTGTAGGAAAATTTAGAACACTATTAGAAACTACTATTTAAATTGCATGTTTAAACTTTTCAAAATTTGCTATCATACATTTTCTAGTATTGTTGAGATTTTTGTTATGTTAAGTTGGTGCGTGTTTGCTTTGAAAACTTCCACTATTTTAGAAGTCATTTGAAATTTCTATTTTATGAAAAACTGAAAAAACTGAATTTGATTTTTGTTTACTTCTGTTTTAAATTATTATACTTGCATATTTAGGCTATGAAGATTCTTGTAAGCATGTTATTTTAGTTTTTAATTCTTACCATGTATCATTTCTTATGCTTAAATGTATTATCTTAATTAAAATTTTAAAGTTTTGGGGGCATTTAAAAATAATTTTCCAAAACTAAAATTTTATTTATTCTCAAGAATACTATAAAAAAATTTAATTTTTGATTGAAAATAATTATGTATATAAAGTTATATTTGGGGAGCAAATTTTTGAATGTAGAAATGAGTATAGTTAAATTATATTTAGTAGGAAATGTTGTATTTTTTGAAAAATAGAAGATTTGACTTTTATTTTTCAAAACTTAAATTTTCTTTATGGAAAAATAATTTTCAACACTATTATTATAATTTTTAAGTGAAGGATATATATCAAACCTTTGATTAAATGAAAGGGTGGAATTCAAAATCATTAAAGGCCTATCCAGATATAATAATCCTTGCCTTATATTA
>CM040421.1:33332345-33345605 GCA_022702705.1 Papilionanthe hookeriana x Papilionanthe teres
CTAGCTATCCTGGCTAGGGTATATTCCACCCAGCCATACAACTCAACAAGGCGATTCTCGGTCGAGGAACACGAGATTCCTCCTGAGCCGGAATCATAACGGCAAAGAACGCGGGAATTTGTTACTAGTTCTTCGGGCCCTCGGCACTAATCTAAGGGAGATGCAAGCTCGGAAGATACGGGAACAAAGAAGTCGAGTTAACGGATGAGACTGATGGACTTTTCTTATTAAAGAAGAAATTGCTTCTACGATATTCTTAGTCAAAGAACTCATAGTAGCATCAACATGGATTGCAAATCTAGATTGATCTATATTCTAAGGAGAGGGAGATCTTCTAGACGTCATGACCGGGGCATGATCCTCACGACCGGACGACTTAACACAATGATTCTCAGCCAAGGGAGCACAAGATTTCCCTTAAAGTGGAATCACAATAGGTTAAGTGACATGTGCCTGATTCCGTTGTTTTAATCGCAGCGATTTGTTCCTATTCCTCCAGACACTCATACACAATGTAGACATAGGTAAGATCTCATAGAAATCCAGAACAACAGGTTCTGGGACTGTCGTCAAACCAGTGGGAAGTTACTCCTATGATCTTCTTGGTCAGAGAACTCATGGGAGAAGCATGAACACGGATTGTCGAGTTAGAGTGACCTACATCTCGAAGAGGAGAAAATTTTCCAGCCAGGACATATTTTGCACCACTGAGAAAATTAGCAAAGCGACTCTCGATCTGGGGAGTCAAAAACACCTCCTGAACTAGTGTCAGAATAAGTATAGAAACATTTTGATTTACATGCTGCTGAATTCACAACAATTTATTCATATTCCTCTAGGCTTTCCCTGCTGATGCGAGGAGTAGATGGAACCTCGGGGGAACCGTAATAAAAGGAGTCGGGACGAAGTCACACCGGCGACAACGATGACAACCTCATCGTCGACGGAAGACTCACACGCTATTGCAGGGAGATCTGTGAGAATACGTAAGGACAATCTGATACCCTGGAAAAGACCGATGGGCGTTGTGACCCGTCACTATCGGGTGCTGACCTCTTTTTTCGCAAAAGAGGCGGGCGCGACGCAAGCCACGACAGGTGAAATAGCTCGATATGCATGACTCCCATTTTGAGGGGGAGGGCATAGAGCAAATGCCTCAAAAGGCGTAGGATTACCTAATGTAATCTCAATGGGGTGCTTGAAGGAGTTGAAAGTAATGGCCTCCTCCCGCACACTCGAGATGCTAGGTGAGAAGGAAGCAGCTCAACATGACTCCAACAGTAGCGATCGTGACAACTTTCTCACAATCGATCCCTGTGAAGCAAAGAAGAGACAATGATAAAAAATAAGAAAATTTCAAGAAACCAATAAAAAGGTACAACGACATTGGTGCACACGATAGTGCAACAACAAAGCCGATTGAGGGTGAGAATTTAGTTGCTAATCATGAAGCAATCGATGTATGGACTGAAAACCAAGGTCTAAAAAAAACTCAACAAGTAACTTGAGGGAAAACAATCAGGTCACGATAATATTAGCGAAACTCCAAATATGGAAAGAGAGATTGTAACTCCAGAACAAAAATGAAAATCCTAGTATATATATAGAGAGACTAATCCCCAGAGGAGTTGCCAGATTTGCTTTCTCGATTCTTTTTAAAGCAATCGAAGTCGTCAGCTTATCTATTTATATGTCGTCGTATGATTCCCTTATTCAAATAAATCTCACTCCCATATCATCATGAATGATTCAAAACCGAGAGGAATCAAATAGAAAAGAAAATACAATAGCAAATAGGCAAACAATTACAAAGAAATAAGTGGAAGGCATATATAAGGGTGTTTTCTCGGTTCTTTTTAAGAATTAGAGTCGTCAACTTGTTTATTTATATGTCGTTGGATAATTCCCTTATTCGAGTAAATCTTCCTTCTGAATCATATCAATAATTCGAAGAGGAGAAATATCGAAAAAAATGACACAACAATAAACAACAAAACAAATAAAAAGAAAAAAAATGAAAGACTTATATATGGATAATCCTCGTGTGATGGGTCGAGAGTATATGTCCGAACAAGATCAGATTGAAGTACCTCAAAACACAACATCAATGAAGAGAATCTCTACATAAGTTAATAAGATAAACAAAAAGAAAATATTTGTTATGGGATCAAGATTCTTCAAGAGGAACGTATCCCTCTAGTTAATTATATCCTGAGGATACCCAAGAATATTATCAATAAAAGGATTTTCGTTAATATTACCACGAGCCTAATGAATAGACCATCAAATGGTGGTTATCTCGTATGGAAAAATCTCAATGCTTCAAAGCTCTCGTTAAATCATAAGACAAAGAGTAAGTCTCTCACATCCCAAATGAATAGTGAATTGTCGACATCAAAACCTACAAAATAGACAAAATCATCTCGACGAAGATATCCTTATACGTTGGAGCTCACCAGGCCATAAGAACAGAGGGTGAATCACCATATCCCAAATAAGTGGCAGATCATCGCTAATTTGATCATCAATTTGATATCAACGAAGTCAAAGGAGTGACAGGACTCAAAGGGGCTCAGCAAGAGAAATGGTACAATAATCCTAAGAGGTAGAGGTAGTCGGGTTAGGGTACCACGGACCCGACATCCCAAGTTATTAGGACCCTAAGTATACCTAGTCGTGAAGAGAATCGACCTAACAAGTCCAGAGTCCCGGTCAGCAATTTGTAAATTGCGTTGCCCATGGGGAACCTCAGTAGCCCTAAGGTCAAAAGAAGAAAACTCTAATCATATGACCTACAAGGTGAAACTCAAGAGGCGAGATTCAATCTCACCATATGGATGATATAGTTGGCTTAGGAAAGAAGGGAAAGAAGGGGTTAATCTACAAAGCTGTAAACACTCACCACAAAGGGCTTATACTCTGTCTAGGTTGGGGCAGCTTCTAACACTCTAAGCGGTAACTAGAAGTATATGCTGGATCAGTCAGGTTGAAGAAGTTGTTATTTTTATATATATATTTTATGCTCATTTTTAAGGATATTACGTTTTAATGAAATGTATTTTGTGTTTTTTTTTCAGGTGCAAGAAATGGAGTTTAAGAGCAAAAGGAGTAAAAATAGAGTAAAATAAAGTCAAATGGAGCTAAGGAATAAAAACTGACTTGGCGCATAGGCTCCAAGTAGTTAAAACAGGCTTCTAGAAGGTTGGCGCATAGGTGTCAGAGACAGTTTTGGCTTTTGTGCAATGAATTTGGACGAATTTTGAATATGTGCTTGAAGTGACTCTTGGTAATTTTGAGAGCTCTATTTAATAGTCATTGGTTGCTGATAAGGAGTTTGAGAGAGCATCTGGAGTCTAGTCTTGGCGTGAGTCTTTAGAGAGATTCTTGTGTGTAGGTGTGTAAGTGAGAGTCTTTTTAGTGTCTGTTTTTTGTGTTTATTAGAGGAAGAAGTCGACGAAGGAACTTCAAAAGATTTGTATGGGGAGAAGTCTAAGATAAGTATCTTATATTTTTGTTTGTTTTATTTTATTGTGTAGACTTGGATTTTAATATATATCATGTTTTGTTGTGTTACCCCTATGAATTTTGAGTAGTTTTCTTTATCTTTCTTCTTGCAATAACAAGTAATCATTTGCAAGATTAAAATTGTTTAAGATTTCTCTTGTTCCATACTTGTGATGATTCATTACTTCATTCTTAATTTACATCTTCAATCTGACCAATTGGAATGCTAAAATATGTTGTGAATCCATAATGACCTGAGAGGGCTATGTGTTTCTCAATTAGTAAGAATCACATTAATTTCATGGTTGAGAAGGCAATCCATGGGTTAGTGCAAATAAATAGGGAGATATGTTTTGATGGGCATAAAATTGGTGACTCTAGGGTGACAAGGTAGAATTTTAACCAATTTGATCTTTTATTTTTGGATCCTACGGTCTGGTTAGTCCTATAGAGAGCGCACAGTGGGTAATCTGGATGTGAGATGCTATAACCTACCCAGCATAACCACATCAATTAGGAACTTGACTTTAGATTAGTCAATGTCCTTTATGTACTCGGGAGAGGGTAAAGAATATATATGCTCATATTTGTCACAAAACTACATTTTTAATTTTTAAACACTTGATTCATACACTAATTATGATATTTTTGCAAGGGGGAAAGAATTTTTATATTATTTGAACTCCTTTAAAAATAAGTTTAAAAAATTTGCATTTACTTTTAGCTTTAAATTAGGATTAATGAACATTAGTCTTTAACTTATTACAAACATTTTAAACATTATTTTCCTTCAAATTTTGTTTGCAGTTTAAGGAAACAATTTTATAAGTTGACATAAGAAAATCCATCATTCCCTATGGATTAAATACTGGGGTTTTTAAAGAAATTTTTATATTACTTAGTTCCCCTAGTATGTGAATTATTAATCAAAAATTTTAAACTCTATAACATATTTATTATACGCAATAGCCGCTAAAATATATTTGGTCGAGTTTTTGATCATGTTTTGGAATCTAAATATCTGCGTAATTATGGGTCAGGTTAGACATCAAAAGCTTAGCGAACCTCACATATCAAGTGTCTCAGTTCTCTCTGGACAACACCCACATCTCAAAATCCTTACCTCGTTTTGTTTTTGTAATGCTTGTAAGGCTTCCAATAGCCATAAATTAGCTTTTTCTATTATGAACAGTAGATCAAAACTTTTTTATTTGTTGCATTATAATGTATGGGGCCCTACCCCAATTCTTTCATCTCATTGGTTTAGATATTATGCTATCTCTATAGAAGATTACTCTAAATTCATGTGGTTATTTCCCCTGGTGTCCAAGTTTGAATCTATCCACAAATTCATATAGCTTCATAAAATAATCACAAACCAATTTAACACAAACATAAAGATCTTGAGAACATACGCATGAGAATAAACCAATTTGAATTTTAGACCTACCTACAATCCAAAGGTATTACACATCAATTAAACTGTCCATATACACTAGAACAAAATGATTTGACTGAACACAAGCACCGACACCTAATCGAAGCAACCCATACTCTACTCATGACAACACAAGTGCCAACATCTCTATTGATTTATGCTCTCTATAACGAAATATATATTATCAACCGTACTCCCGCCAAATCCATAGTTACGAACACACCATAATATCTCTCATACAAGATCAAACCAAATTATCATCATCTTAAAATTTTTGGTTGCTTGTGATTATTATGGAAAAGTCCTAAAATATCACACAAACTAACCCCTAGAGCACCACCTTGTGTCTTTCTAGGACACTCAACAAGTCATAAAGGCCACATATGCCTGGATACTTTCACCAATAAACCAATCATCTCAAGACATGTGGTTTTTAACGAAATCCACTTCTCGTGTGCCTCTTCCCCAACTTCCAGTAAACCTGCTCCACATAAAGACATACCCTCATTACTCTTTGTACCCTCATCTTTTTATACCTCTTTTGAACAACTCTCCATGCCACATCCTACAAAATCGCTCAATTCCAATCCAATACTTTATCATATAGCTCCAACTATAACCAGACAACCATAACAACTCTAATCATTTCTTCTACTTCTCATTTCCCATCCCAAGACAATAAGATCCAAATTGGCAACTAGCAGCCTTAAACCCAAAATCAGCTACAACTTGAACACCACCACTCAACCTTCACCTGACCCAACGACATATACACACTCGAGTACAAAGATTATAATTGGAGAAAAGCTATGTATAATTAGTTTATGGCACTTCAATAATAAGGTACACAGAAGCTAGTCACATCATCATCAAATCATCCAATTCTGGGTTACAAAATAGACTCTTAAAATAAATTTTCACTCCAATGGAACCAATGACCGATACGAGACCAGGTTGGTAGCCTAGGGAAACACACACGAGTATGGTGTCAACTATGCAGAAAAATTTAGTTCAATTGCCACCATGCCTGCCATTTGAGTTTTATTATTCATATCCCATAACAAATTCTGGCCAATCGAATAACTAGATGTCTCCAATGCTCTTCTTCATGTCACAATCGATGACACGATCTATATGACACAACCCAAGATTTAAATACCCTCAGTATCCACGCCATATTTATAAATTGAAGAAAGCTCTTTACGAACTCAAACATGCCCACCTTCACTGGATTTCTCAGGCGATTGGGTTTCACTCTAGATTTAGCTACAAAATCAAAGTTCTAACAGATTTTCATTATCTTTAATTTGAATGGTGTTCTAATCACTAGAAGTGATACATAATTCATACAGAAACTCATATAGAACTTATAAACAAGATTCCACCTTAAGGAACTGGGACATGTTTCCACCTTTCTTAGCCTTAACTTCCAACTTACAACTTAAAGGCATCTTTTACAACATAAATGATACATGTTGGACATTCTTAATAAGAGAGAGATGCAAATGTGCATGGCCATATCATCAACACTAGCAAGCAAACAACCTACTCGGTCCCATTCTCTGGCCACTTTCCTAGAAGAAAGTACTGACAATTAATTGGGTCTCTATAATACATTAACCTTGCCAGACTTGACATAACATTCACCAAAAATAATCTTTCAGCACATGCAAATACACTACCAAAAAAAATCAATGATTATTGAGTTATATGAAGGAAACTATCAATGATGGACTATTGATTACCAAGGAACCTCTTACACTATTTGCATTCTCTAATGCTAACTGAGCCAACAATGAAACCTACTGGAGGTTCTTCTCGGGCCACTATTTTGTGCTGATATCTGCACTTATACTCTAAAGAGTCTAGAAGAAGACAGTGTTGGTGAGGTTATCTACGAAAGTCGAAAATCATGCCTCAGCCATTGTCACAACCGAACTAATTTGGATTCGCTGTCTTCTTCAAAAACTCGGTCTCATTTTGGATCAACTAACGCCCCTCTTGAGTGACAAAATCTCTATCATTGCAATTGCCAACAAACAAATATTCCACAGATGCACAAAACACATTGAATTAAACTTTCACTTCATATGGAATCGCATCAAGAATCATGATCTACAAATCTGAAATATCTGTTCAGTAGATCAGTTCGCTGATATTTTTACTAAATATCTTTTTTCATCTAGCTCCACACTTTGAAGGATAAACATATGATTCAAGCTCTTGAAACCTAAGGTTGAGAGGGCTTGTCAACAGACGCCTCTTATCCAAGGACAATTTAGTGACAACCATCACATGGAATGCAGTTCCCCAATGTTCTGCATACAAGTAACCTCGATCTCTATTCACCACTCATACCATCTATTTATACACATCTTATGTCATAAGAATAAAATGGGGAAGAGATTATTTTCAGAGAGCGTGATACCTTTATACTAAAGGCTACTATAAAAGGAATTCTCAAGCAAGCCTGCTTAAAAGCTTTGCTACTACTTTCACCACCCATGTTCATAATCTTTATGATTTCTTATTTCAAATCTATCTCTATTTTGGATCTGAACCCTATAGTTAAGCATTTTTTTTATCACATCTCCTTGCCTCCTCCCACATTCTCTTTCTTTATGGGCAAAACCAGCTATTCATATCTCATCAAACTGAGGGTTCACTTGTATCATTTATCGTACATCATGGTGATCTTGATTGGAAATATTTTATTTGTCTCCAAATTGCCATAAAATTGGATATATATACATATCAGAAAAATATCCTCAGTGATGAATTTTCATTACTAATAACTTATCATCTAATACCAAAGCTTGGGACCAAGCTTTTATTGGATATGCTATTGTAAATAAATTTTTATTTGGATCCTTTCTTTTTTTTTTTTTTTTGAGGAAGAAATAAAAACTTAAAGGCAATATGTACCAATTGTCTCTATCTTAATGTCTTCTTTTATGCACTTTTTTTAAAATTAATCCATGATCTCAATACAAACAACCTTCAACAGTAAGATATAAGCCTGGTCATTGAACTCATTGATAATAATTTTTTAAATTTCATGTATCAATTCTTATAATATTGTTTCACTAGTTTTAATTATAACATACATTATTTACCTATAAAAAGGATGTTATGTTAGATATTAGGAATAAAAATATTCTTATGATCTTCAGAATTCAGATATGGACAGGATTTTATTTCTATTAAAGAGAGACTTTTGGTGTTTGAGGATTAAAGAGATATGACATTCAAAGAAGCATCATCTATTTTCTTCTTCTATAATTACAAATTCTTTTTTTTTTAATCAAACTTGATTATTTATTCACTAGAAATAAGATTCTAGGTTAATAATTTAACTCCATGTATGTTTGTTTGATAGACCAGATTAAACTCCTTTTGAAGTTTGGCTTGTGGTAACTAATTAATAATAGCTAGGGATAAGATTATCGGTTTTCATAGTTGTGCAAGTGTTTGATCAAATCACTGTGATTTTTCTTGTAATTAAACTATGAGTATTTGAAATTTTTTAGAGGTAATTTAGCTAGTATTTCTAATGATAAGAAAAAAAAAGTTGATCTTATAATGACTCAACAGTAATAAGCTCATTCATAAGGTAATTACTTTAATAGTTATTAATTAGAGGTACTTGTACAACAATAATGAACTTTCTTATCACATGCAATTAATATGGATGAAGATGTGATTGACACGATAACAATATTCTAAAATATATTTATTCTCATTATATAGCTAGTGGAAGTGACGATGAACACAAGTTGAAGTTAACTACACAAGGTTATTGAAATTCAAAGAAAAGTTTCATGGAATAGATATTTCAAATAAAAATTATCCCTTGATTTGGATGAAATATAAACATCCATTTTAGAGGTATGTTGGATGAAGAAGACATAGATTACTTCCCCTAGGATCTAAACCTTCTTTCATTAAGTTACTCCAATTGACTTAAGAATGTCTTAGTATAGCACAAAATAATGTTTGTGGGGGAAAATTGTATTGAGGATAGCTCAATGGTGATGAGACCAATATTCCTCCTATTTCCTAGAGATAGGGAAAGGTGGAAGGTGAGCCTCTAAGCTAAGCTACTTTATTATGTTGGGTAAAAGTTTGTGATGAAATAATGACTAAAAAATTAAAGATTAGAAGAGGCCAGGAAGCTAAAGTCAATTTATAATAGATTGGGGTTATGAAAAAGGGTGATTTACACACAAACACACACAAACACACACAAAACCTTAATATTAGATATCATACACCCAAACTTTCTTGTTTATATTCAAAGCACTCTGTTATTGAAGTTAGGAAAATTTGATGACACCGATCGTCATTGTATCTTATCGCTTCTACAACCATCGTGAAAGCCTCTGACATCGCCTGCCTTCACATCCTTATCATTAACTTTTCCAATACTTGTTTCGTTGAATCTCATAGGATGTCGTAGCTGTACGTTCCTCCATGGCCTTCTCTGCCACACCATTGACTAAGTTTGGAGGCTAGTAAGTCGATCTTCGAGCTTTGAGATGTAGAGGCCAGCTCACTCGATCTCTGTCTTCTTCTCTCATAGTTTCTTTTTGGCCACTTCAACTAAGCTGCAATAGTTATGCTAAGGTCTCTTCGCAAATGCTTTTTGGAGCTGCTCCCTCTGATTTCAAGAGGAAAGTGAGAAATGAAATACTATAATTATTTGAAAATTTAGAAAAAAGAAGCCCGTATAAGAGAATTAAGTTGTTCTTTCTTAATCTGACTATTTATTAGTTAAAGTAAGGCATGTTAGGAAGTATATTATGAAATAATTTATTCCTGTAGGAAGTTATAAGGAATAAATTATTTCCTTAGATTAAGTATATATTTCTTTTCCTATTTATATTTATTTCCTTGGATTAGGAATTATGTGTTTTTATATTTTATTCTATTTCAAATATCTCATAATAATTAATGTGAATTAATTCTTAGAGATATTAATTGATGCACCTTTTCTTTCACATCATTTTTATTTTATTATTTTTTCTATTATGGGATTTATGTAAGAGTTATTTATACCCCCTTTCATATCAACTGAAATAAGTGTTTTGATATTCCACATTATTCTGAATTTCAACATATTAGTTAAAGTAAGGCATGGTGGAGGCCAGTGGATACAAATGGAAGTGTTTGCAATCTTACCTATGAGCATTTCAGCATCGCTGATGACTATAAGGAGAATACATGGCAAGGAGAGCAAAGACGTCAATTATTGATGGGGTAGGAGCAGATGACAGGAGAGACGATGATGGGAGGAAAGTAAGCAATTTTTTTGCATGAGTGTTGGTTTGAAGGGAGGCGAAACATACATGACAAGATGATGGACGAAGAAGATGACAGTGTTAAGAGAGGCCTCACCCCCGAAGAAAGGGAAAATTGACATCCATACCACTCAAATCTTACGTACGTAACAACTAAACTTCAATTGTACATGCATGCCATAAAAACTAGATTGATATTCGATCAAGTTTTTTCACAAGTTTTGCAAATGTTATGTAAGCCCAATATTATAATGATATAACATGTACTATTAAGGCTATAAATGAAGCATTGCAGCCGATGAACAACTCAAACTCGACTTAATTAATATTCGATCAAGTTTTTTCATATTAGTTAATAAACTAGATTGAATATTGAAAAAAATATATATAAAAATTAAATGAACCAAACTTAAGCTTGATCCTAATCATTTATTTTTTTTTATAAATAAACTCATTTATTATTCAATAAGTAAATTGTTAAAAACTCTATAGTAGGATCAATGATACCTTATATCATATATGACGTATTGTTTAAGAAAATTGATTGTTTTGAACTTATTTTATATATCATTAATAGTAATATATAATGATTTAATATCACCATGCATTATAATTTAATTCAATTTGCTCTTATATATTTATTTCATTTAAGAAAAATATTAGTGTTGGATAAGTGCTAGAAGATTTACAGAAGAAGAGTAACAAATTAGCATATCAGCGTAGTGCGTGATCCAACAAACATACAAAGAAAAGAAAAGTAATAGGAGAAGACACCGCAATTTTTCCGTGGAAAACCCTAGAAAGTAAAAAAAAATCGTGGGGCTTAGTCTAATCGAAGTAATCCAATAAGGAATTGTAATTACATTGATCCTCCATCCTCTCTTGAATTAGAGAATATGAAATTACAATATAGATATATAATAGTTGTTCGATAATAATAGTCGTAACGAGTCATAAATGTCATCGTCGATTACATATAGGGGCATTAGTCCACCATGAATGTCGTAGATGGTGGTTATCGTACCAACTTAACGTAAAGGCTATAGTTGAAAGTCGTAATACTAGTTGGTCATGTAACTTGTAGGAGGTAGCTTCATGAGCGTCAATCGGCCACAACGACCTTAGTAGGGGGCTACGATAACCTTCGTAAGCCGTAGAGGTCGGAGTCGGGAGTTGCTTGAGCTATGAGCCACGTAGGCTATAGTTGGTCATATAGCTCATAACGAGGAGCTTAATGATGTCCGTAGGACATAGAGATAGCAGTTGAGAGTTGCATGAGTCGTGAGTCACGTAGGTCATAGTGGTGAGCAAAAATAATGTGTGTAGGTCGTAGAGGCCGAAGTTGGGAGCTGCACGAGCTGTGGACAACATAGTTCATAGTTAGTCACTTAGGTCGTAGTGGTGAGTGATCACTAGAAAATATATTAAGAATTTCATACCAATTTTATATGAAATTGCACTTTAAAGAAAGGTATTTTCTTTATTTTATTGCAGGAATGAAGAATTATAAGATCGAAAGCAAAAAGCACAAAAGAAACGGATTTGGAGCAAAAACGACTCAATTCGATGAAAAATTGAATCGTCCCATCGACGGCGAGATTTTCCCTGTAGTTTTTGAATATTTTATAAAGAGCCCGCCGACGGCGAGATCGGCGCTGTTAGCCCACCTTCTAGAAGCCCGCCGACGGCGAGATCGAGCCCGCCGACGGCGAGACTGTTGAATTGAGCCAGATACAATGAACCTGGACGCTTTTTGAAGAGGTGCTTAAGCAACCTTTATAGATTTAACTCCTTCTATAAATAGAGACGAATTTTAGTTAGTTGTGTGTCATTCTAGAGTCTTTTAGTTTTCATATAGAGTCTTTCTAGTGTGTAGATAGAGTGTTTAGCGTCTTGGTGAGTTTATATAAGTGTGCTGTACTAGAAGGAAGAGTCGAAGAACTTGACGAGTCCGCTTTGGGAGAAGAATCGAGATAAATATATTTGTTTATTATTTGTTAACTTTAATGAAATCCACGATTTGTGTTATTTTTCTCATTCATTCCGAGTAGCTTCCTTGAGCCTTTCTCCTCGTTATCGAGATTTTGTGAAATGATGAATTAAAGTAGTTGTGTCTAAAAATATGAAAATAGAAATTGTGCTAATCTTTTACTTAAATCTTAATTTACTTTCAATCTGGCTAATTGATTTGTTAACATATGTTGAATTATCAACTATAGTAAAAATTACATCCAAGATTCAGAGAAGTCAAAAGCCTTGGAAGAAGAGTGCAAATAAATAGGGAAATATTAACTATCGGGCGTAGAATTGGACATTTTAGTGTGACAGACTAAAATCTTCAATTCGATCTCATTGCTTCGGGAGCCTGAAGTGCAGTTGTTAGCCCTCGGGCGAGGGGAACGTGGGAGCTCGAAGTGGCAGTCGGTATCCTCCCGACCAACTAGCAGATTCGCGAATCAAACACAGGACTAGTCAATGTTCTTTGCATCTGGACCAAAGGGTAAATAATAGGAATGCTCCTATTTGTCACAATACAATTAAAAAAAAAACTCATTTAATTCTTTATTCACTTAATTCTCTCAAACAAGGAGAAAGATACTTTTCTGAAATCTTATATTTAACCTTTTAAGCATTAGTTTATTATAGTCTAAGTGTTCTTAATTTACGTATACTAGATTAGTAAGTAAGTCTACTTTAATTTGTCTTTGAAATTCTCTAACTTCCCTGTGGGATCGATATCTAGGACTCCATTAGAGCCCTATATTACTTGATAACGATACATATACTTGCGTAGTATCCACAATATAAATCATAAATTCCATAACAGAATCATCAATATATATATATTCAGTGCGGGATCAAGTTTTTGGTGTCGTTGCTAATTTTCATATCATAGTTGTAAGTATAACTATCGAAAAGTGGATCAGTGAGCTGTAATAATTTATATCGACCACAGATGCTAAAGTTAAAAGCTGCACAAGATGTAGACCATGTAGTTTGTAGTTAGTCATGTAGGTT
>CM040421.1:36796105-36964987 GCA_022702705.1 Papilionanthe hookeriana x Papilionanthe teres
ATTTTTTTAATAATATGACTTAAGATTACATCATTGGTTAGATTTTTTCTTTTCTTAAAGTTTGAATAAAAGTATCTTTTAGTGGACCTATAAATATGGAAGAGTGTAGAGGAATAAAAAAGTCTATTCTAAACTTGAAACCCTAAATCTTAAAAAGCATTACAAAATATAAATAATTATTGCATTAAACCAACTTTAATTTATATATATATAATAATGAATTTATCATGAATAAAGAAAGAAAATAAAATATCATATCATTATTTGTATTAAACCAACTTTAATATATATAATAATATTATTATTACAATTATATATTATGAATACTTGTAGGTATGAGTTAAAGCTTCCCTCCTCCTATGAATAGCAATATTAATTTATCACAATTATAAAATCAAAATTTATATTTGCATAACATGTAATATAAGATATAATTATGATATGTTGAAAATGATAAATCAATACTCTATTTTTCTATCATATATATATATATTCAAAAATTTATTGACCTAAAGATATGAAAACAAATCTTTCACATAGAAGTCATATACATTAAAGTGCTCACAAAAAGTAGAGTGAGCATTGCATTGTTCCATTTGCCTATCATCACATGGTCATTGCACCTTCATGATAGTGGAATGATCTCTCCTTGTATATTATACAATGAGCTAAATACCATCTAGGTCATGTCCCACTATAGGAAGGAAGGAAAAAAAAAAACAACTTTTAAATATTTATGAAAGGTACTATCTTTTTTGAACTCCCATTTGAGAAAATACTTAGGAGCACAAGTAAAAAACAAAAATAAAAGAGTGTCATTTGTTTTTGCTAATAAGGAATTTTTAATGGTACACCTAATAAAAGGATGATATGACATGAATTAAATATAGTGTTTTTTTTTTTTTTTCTTGAAGATTTGTGGACCAAAAGGTTACAAAAGTGCCCTTTGTCAGAAGGCCAGAGGCTTTGGTGCAAAAGCTAAATGATCCTTTTGATATTTCCTTGCAGTTTCCTCTAATTGAGATCAGTGATTGCTGATCACATGGGATTGTGACTTTATTTCAATCCATATATCTCATAAAGCTGCTATCTTACTTCAAACGAATAGTGAAAGATAGTCCTTTTTATATCTCCTATTATTTCTGCTTTTTTCTATTTATTTTCTTTTAATAAACTAATTTTTATTTGCTGAAATTCACACTATCTGCATGATATATGGTTGTATCAGCAGAGGGTTGCTTCATGAGAAACAAAAGGAATCCAGCGCTGGAAGCATGTCTTCACTGGAGGTACCAATTTCAAGCACATTCTGAGTTATGATCTTATTTTATTTGAAATGTATAATTAAATAATATTTTTTCTATTCCTTTTATTATTATGATAGAAGAAAATTAACATATAACTCTTTCAGGACTTAATTTGAAACGCTTAGGTGGTTAAAATTAAAATGTTGTTAAATAAGCATGGTTAATCAGTCATAAAATCCTTAATCCATAAGTATTATCATAATCTTAAAATTGTCTAGGCACTAAAAAAAAGTGTGATTAAATAATATTTTTAACTTTAATTAGCTTTAAGAAAGGAGTAATTAATATTTGATACTAAATCACATCACTTTAAAACTAACTCAATTTTTTTATAATGATCATACAAAAACTACATTAACAAGCTATAATTAACAAAATGTGTGATCAAATCATCTATAGATATTGTTATTCACTTTTCTTAAATTTTAAACTATACATAAACACACTAAAATAATTTTGTTTTATCAATCACACTTCTTCTTAATTAGATATGCTTTAATGAGATATTCTTAAAAATTATGACTAAAACCTAATTTTTTAGGCATTTAGCACATTTTTTTATCTTAAAAATTCAATTTTTTTTCTGAAACTATAGATGAAGTAAAAAAAAAAATTTAGCCATAGTAATGAGCCTCAGCTGAATCTCATCACATGTCTTTTTGCCCATAATATTACTCTTAACAAAGTTGTGATTAAATATAATGGCAAAAAAAATTTAATATTTAGCCTCAAAGTTCAGATAGCATCGCAAAGTTCTAAAAGTGAAATCTTTAAAATTTTCATTGAAAAGTTATGTGAAACCGTAATGTAAATTGGATCAATGTGACAGAGCGAGATGCAGTCAAGAAGCTTTGAGATGATTTCAGACATAAACTCTTCCTGCATCTCGGACAGCAGCTCCAAAAAACCCAATCTTGAGTTCACCTTAGGGAGGCCTCATTGATTATAACTTGAAACGATCAGATCTGAAGAGGACCCAGCTCCGTCTAGCAGCTTTTGCATCAAAAGAAGAAGAAAAAAGATGAACATGGAAGCCATTATTATAGCTAAAGCAACTCAGCAAGGAGAGGAGAGAGAGAGGAGAGAGAGTGAGAGAGAGAGAATTAAATGTTTGCAAAAGCAAAACAAAGTTGGAAGAGTGAAAAGCCTATGTTCTATGAATCTGTCATCTGGTTTTTCTGTTTTTGGATGCAAAATGAGAGAGAGAGAGAGAGAGATAGAGAGGAGAGAGAGATAGAGAGGAGAGAGAGAGAGAGGGTATCTTCTTTTCACAGTCAAAAAAGAAGAAAAGTGCGGGGGTCCTTAATTCTATTGCCATATGCACGTGCTTTGCTTTTTATTTACCAACAAAGAGTAAAGTAGAGGAGAGAAAGCTTCATCTCTATTCTTCCCCTATTTAATTTCTTGACAAAAATGAAAAAAAAAACTTTTAAAATATCTTTATTTGATTCATACATTTATAATGAGTTATGAGTGTATGAAGTTTATTAAGTGTGTTGTATTTTATAAATGTATCACAATAAAGTCATCATATTATTTTTTTGAATCAAATGAAACCTATGGTTATTTATATGGAGAAGATAATTTTTAAGTAATTATGAGATTTAATTTTGCTAATAAAACTAAAAATATCTATAATTTCAAAAAGGGGGTGAATAATGACATATGATCAACAAGATCAACATCTCTGGATCCAATCATCTTAGGTTGATTTGGTGAACTCAATTATTAAGAGTAAGGATTATAGAATAATCATACCAATCAAAGGAGTCTTTTAATAGGTATGAGCTATCTCTTGTTAAATATCACTATAAAATTAAAACTTCCACTTAAGCTAGCATTTGATAGTAGTGATTTCAAAATCATTTTTAAAATGAGGGAATTACAATGAGGTTGGCTCCAAAATTCGGAATGGTGCCACAAATGCTTGTTACAATAATCATTATTATATAATGACTATAGTTGCTTTTAATTAATAAAGATCTCCTAAATTATATTAGAATTTTTTATTGTGTATCATGAAAAAATTAAAATGGGACACTATATACTAAAAGATATATCATATAAAGATAAAGAGTTGAATTCAATTTAGAATAAAGATAAGAACTTAGTGAATGTCAAATGTCATTTTGGTTTCATAAAATTGGCTAACATGGAGAGAGAATGGCTAATTAATTAAGTTCAAATTCAAGAGATCAATTGTGTATTTAACTATAAAAAGAACCCCCAGCTTACTCAAAGCGATAACGCCCTATGATATGCATATGCATGAATATTAGATCAAAGGATGCTTCCTTTGTAACTAAATTCAAAGCTCGTCTCTAAGAAAGAAAAGGCTAATTAAGAGTATTATTTTTGCTAATTATGATATTATAAATGTGTAACACACTGTTGTTGTTGATTCGTTATATATTAATTAAATTGGTTGGGTGTGGCCCAATCACTTGTCTATCTAAGAATAAATTCAAACTTGCTAAAAAATGGTGCACCATAAGTGGATAAGTACACTTTATCTTATAAGAGACTCAAATTTTCACATGTGTGATGTCTTCATATATTTGGCTTGATTTTCCCTCTAAATTATCAATTTGTTTTATTTCTAACGCCATTAAATTGTGTTAGTGGACACATCAATCATTACACCTATGGGTTGCTTTAGAAAAAGAGCTCTTTGTTAAAACCATGTCCTTCTCTATTAAAAAGGTATTTTAATATGGAGGTAGAGTGTAATCTATTTTGATAGATGTTAAGTTCACCTAGAAAATTGATGTTTGTCATGTATTTGACTTGGTACTTCATCTCAGAGAATAAGTCTTTATTATTAACACCATTAATATTGTGATATAGGAGATGACACGTTGTTACATCTGTAGGCTATGTTAAGCTCAAGGCCATCTAATTTGAAAAAGTTACTTCAAT
Source organism: Papilionanthe hookeriana x Papilionanthe teres (assembly GCA_022702705.1). Taxonomy (NCBI): domain Eukaryota; kingdom Viridiplantae; phylum Streptophyta; class Magnoliopsida; order Asparagales; family Orchidaceae; genus Papilionanthe; species Papilionanthe hookeriana x Papilionanthe teres. The sequence continues at coordinate 36,800,332 of CM040421.1, forward strand.
ATCGGTGTAGAGTGTAATCTATTTTGGTAGATGTCAAGTTCACCCTAGCCAATTGACTTGAGAGTGGAATCCTATGGCATTAACTTATCCATAGCAAGTGGATTTTATAATATTAGCTAGCATAAAAGAAAAACAAAAACTTATGTCGTGTATAAGCTTCAACGATGATCTTTACATATTACATATTTAAACCAAAATGCTAAATTGAACGTTAAAATAAATGTCCTAATCATAATAACCAATTTAGAGAAGTTGAACATCTAAAGGTTTCAGCATCCAAAATGAGCAATGAAAACAAAACAATAAAAACTTACATAATACAATTATAAAACTTGATAGAACAAATGCAATGGTTGAGGCTCCATTAGGGAAATAGAGTTGGCTAAGAAAGGTCGAATAGGTTGTCAACTATCCACTAAGTGAGATTTGAAGAGACGGTAATTACTTAAGAAGAGTTTTTTGATCAAAATCTTGAAGAAATTTAATTAGAAACTCCTAGTCGATGGGAAAAGTTATAAATTAAGTATAGTCAAGATCATTAATTTAAAAATTTCTTTGTCTACAGTGTGACTTTAAGAGTTCGAGTGAGTTCAATATTTTGGTATGTATGGAGGTCTAAGGATTTGTAAGTTCAAATAACTTTATGGGTCAACTCTTTAACAAAACTACAAGCAAACACATTGCTACTGGTGACTTCTTTTTTGAACAAATTTTTTTGAGATTACCAAATGTTAGATATGGCTCATATTCCAAAATTGAATGAAGATATGTGTCTTTGGGAATGAAGAGATGTGTCTCTTGGAGTGAAAAGATGTATCTCTTGGAGTGAAGATGTGTGTCTCTTTGAATGAAGAGATGTTTCTCTTGGAGTAAAGAGATGTGTCTCTTGGAGTGAAAATGTGTGTCTCTTGCAGTGAAAATATGTGTCTCTTGGAGTTAAGTGAGTTGGTGGAGTGGGGGAGTTTTAGTAATTTTATCTGTGAGTTTTATCTATATATTTGATGTGTAACCTTATGAGTATGTATTGAACTTTTCAGCGGAATAGTGAAATCGCCGCTCTACTTTCGAGGATGTAGGCACATTGTTGAACCTCATTAAATCTTTGTGTTTTCTTCTGGATTTGTGTCGATTCTTGCTTTTTTTAACCCTTAATTCCTTAACATGAAAGAATTTTATAGTAGAAAAAATTTTGAATTGAAGTAGCAAATTTTATGTCAAAAAAATCTCTAAAAAATTGCTAGTAATTCTAGATAAATGTTTCATCTGCTACACTCTTCTCCCACTACTCAGTTCTATTATAGCCAACATTCAAAATCTTTCAATCATTACTGATTTAAGGGCCTGTTTGGGGCAGCTTATTTGGTGTTGTGGCGTTTTGAAAACTCACTTGCCCTGTTTGGGTAAACTGCGTTTTGGCAAATTATGTTTTTTCAAAATGTTGAAAACTGTTTTTTCACCACACCTGATATTTAGGTGTGGTGGCAGTTTTTTGTCTGCGGTCTGGCTTTTCCAAAAAAAAATAAAAATTTGTAATAGCCACTACACCTAGCTTATCATTAGATTATTTTTAATCAACTTGTCAGCAGATTATTCAATAAGCTGCAGCTGCCCGAAATAGACCCTTAGTGGCATTTTTTATCTCAATCTGGCTCATAAAAATCCACTAGGAACATTTCTTATTTTTCAAAATAATGCAATATATATATATATATATATATATATCACAGAACAAGTAAACTATCAAACACGGCGTGAGTTACGAGGTTCGATGCAAATATATCTGCCTACATCCACAAAGAGGGTTATTCCACTATCAACAAGTGAGGTAAGAAAGAAAAAATGGTCAAAATAGGTTTACAATTTCACACATACAAATCATTCATAATCATTTATTTAAATAAAAAAGGATTATGACATGCAAATAAGGAATATTTTAAAGATAGAAATGATCATGTAATTAGATATCTTTTAATTAGATGGACTAATATCAATCTGCTTAATATTGAAAATATCACATAATTAAATCTCTTTTAATTATGTTACATTATATAATTCTTCGATAGAAAAAAATTATGTAATTAAATTTAATGTAATTATGTTATATAATATCAATCTTCTTAATATAAGTACTTCATAATGTATAACTTTTAGATTAATTAATACTTTTCATAACAATTTTCGTCTCATCTCTCTCACTTCCATATAGGTAGAAGATGACCAAAATAAGCTTCAATACCAAAACGATTGCACAAAGATGGCTGTCTACGTACCCCCCTAACAAATAAGATCGAGTTGCACGTAGTTCTTCAAAATTTCATTTTTGTCATCTCATTCTGTTGCGGTGTCTCTTGAGTGGTGTCTTATTTCAACTCTCTGACACTCTTGCAAGAATGCATATGATGTTTGTTTGTCCTTATTTTATGACATGATATATCATATCTTTTTACCACTCTGAGTCTCAATCAACTTCGTTCAAGTCATGGAAAATTTCCAACACCTCACTCCTATATTTCATGGGGTACACTTAAACATATATGGAGTAATCATCAATAGAAAAGATAAATTATCTTCGTCCATTGAATGTTATCGCCTTCCTCGGACCCCAAATAATGTGAACATGTTCTGAAATACTCGTTAAAATCTGACCCAGTTCACCAATTATAATATTTTCTCTTCTACCACAACGATTTCAGATAATTTTTTCTATGTACAATACTATATTTCATAACAAACTATAATATTTAACATTGTGATAGTGATTTTTATTAGAAAAAATTGTCTTGCTTATTATTAAATTTTTATGCATTATTATTTTTACTTATGTATGTTAATCTTAAATACATTTACTCTATACAAAAAGTTTAAAAGCTTAAAGCACACACACACTCTCTCTCTCCTCCACTCTATTTTTGGTTATTTCTTTTTCACAGGTTTTTGCATCGATCCATGAGGATCACCACTGTGAAACATACAGTAGAGAGAGAAACAGAGCACTGTAGAGCTGCTGCCTTTCCTTTAATCCCTGGGGAGGTGGGAGTTCACATTATTTTTGCATCATTACTCTATCATGCCATCTCTACCTGCACATATTAGTTCTATCTCTCTCTCTCTCTCTCTTTCTCTCACCATATTCTCTCTCTTACCATTATTCTGTACGTGTTTCTCTCACTAATTTGCTCGCTCATAGGCTGCCGCTCCTTCCTGAAAAATGAAGACAAAAGTGGTCAGCACCAAACCCCGTCAGTATCCTTTCCTCATCAGATGGGCCTGATCACGTTCAATATTTATTTCTAATTAAGTTAAATTATAATATTGTATTATGATTTTCGTGATATTATATTTATATTTTCAAAAGAAAAATAAAATTTATCATATGCTGGAATGCAGCATTTAAATTTACGAAAACATACTTATACATATAAAAATATGTCAAAATGAATCTCTGCGGCAAATGAATAGCTCAGGAGATTGATACTGATGATCGAACATAAACTTTGACGGCCATCTTCAACCGGATTTTGGCAAGGGAGGCATCTTGTTCGAGCAATCGGCATAACGTGCCAGGAGATTTTTCACGAATGAGGATCAGCTCTCAAGGCGATCGACAAGAGACTCACCTTTGATTTAGATATAGATCGAGTTAAGGCTGACATGACGATCAACAAACTCTTATCGATTGAATCAATCCCCCGATCTATTATATGTTAATAACTTTGTAATCACCAAAAAGTTTGTCTGAAAAGTCAATGATCAGGGGACCAATATGTACTTTTGTAATACGAGACCTGTGTCTATAAATATGGGTCATTATCATGAGAAAAAGCTTAAATATGTTTTATTATTCCCTATTGTGCTTCTCTCTCTCTCTCTAGTCACTTCATAGCTGAATATTTTATTCGTTGTGTTTCTCAGACATTTTGGAATTCAACATTATTTTAAGATGTGGTAAGCTTAGAAACATGTCGTCAATAAGAGTATGGGCCCAGCAGAAACAGTAGAGAGAGTTCAGTTAGAGGAACATAAAGAAGCACCATGCACCCAAGAGTTTATGGAGGAATTCGTTCAACAAGACCTGCAAGATTTGAGAACTCATATCACCAACCAGATGCCATGAAATTTCGTATAAGTACTTAAAGCGGTCACTGCCCTTGCAGTAGGCTCGGTTAAAGGAGAAGAGCCAAAACAACAGGGAGCACCCAACCCAAGGGGAACCGCCAACCAACAATGGAAGGAAAGGAGATCCACCCGTAGGAAGCCTGACAATGGTTTGTATCAAGACAGCGATGGATTCACCCCAATGGGGGAGAGAAATCAACCAATGTTGATCGAGGTACAGAGGCAGTCGAAAAACGCCTTCTTCTTACAAGTTTATGGAGTTGAACCTCCAAAGAAGTTTAATTTGTCGGTCTTCAAGCCGTATAAGGGATGATCGGATCCTAACAACCACCTTGCCCTCACTTTTGCTTTAGAGAGAATTGAGATTTCTGATGCTAGAATGGATCCAAATGATTCTTGTGAGTATTTTTGCGCCATACGATCTATAACAACACACAAGAGACGGGAGAAGATGGCTAAAAACGAGATGCCACCGATAAGAATGGTGTCACAAGAACTATGTAGTACTCGAGGAGAAGCAAATAATGCTAGAAATATAATTTTTTTATTTTATTTATTTATTTATTTACAAAAGGAGGGAGCATCAAACAACATCCTCAGATACATCTAAGTGAAAAAAACCTAACTAGGCGGTTGTTTACCGATTCATCTAAGGAAAACCTTCGTTGGCGCGGTCGCTCATACATAAACTCGCCACCCAACTTAAAGTTGTTATTATGACCATCCCTCAGCTGGGCGGCAAAACCCACCCTCTGTAACGACCGACAACTCCTGACATAGCCGAGCCATCTCCTTACGACCAGCCAGCATCTCCAAATGAAAAACAACAAGTTTCTTACGAAGGCAGCGACTTCTTTCTCTACTCGATTGACTCGCTCTAAGAGCTCAGCAACTCCATCATGGCAATCCCCGTGAGATTGTACTATAAGATGAAGAAAGCACTCCTCCATTTCAACAAGGCTGCACAACAGAAATTCGACATAAAAACGACGCCCCCAAGTGTTGCTTTTTCTGCTGCCACGCTAGAAGGAACTTGGCTTCCTAAGCTCCTGCCTCCATCCGATGGAGGATTCTCCCCTACCCTCTGGGCCACAGTGTTCGGCTCCATGGTGCCCTACTTCACAGTCTCCTATTTCAAAGCAACCTGCTCCTCAGTATTCGCTCCCCTCTCCCTGAGTTGATTCGTAGAGGCCACAACGTCCTTAGGGTCGACATTAGTGTCTGAGGAAGTAGAAGCGATCATGAGAGCCCCTGCAATAGAAAAAGGAATACTAAAAGCAATATTCAAAATTCATACCCAAAACTCAACACCATTTTATAAATGGTGTAAGAGACGAAGTCCTCACTTATCTCCTCTAGTTCTTCACCCACGGAGGAAAAGCCACACTTTTTTGTCTGAGGCTGAGTCCCATATTCAACCGACGCCTTTCCATGGTGAGTCATAATCCCGGCGGCATTATGAATGGACATTCCTTCCCTTTTGGCAGGAGTGACTACCTCCAATGGGTGTCCCGAAAGACGAGTGCTGATATGCTTTACAACCTCCTCTGTAGCTCCCCTCCTTGATGGACCTTCAAAAAAACTGGAGACCCAGTTTGATCTTCGTTTCCCCTCGCTCACGACCCCTGGACATTTCTCTTCTTGCTTAACTCTTCTGCGGAAGCCTCGTCTGCTGGTTTGCGCTTCTCGTCGGGTTTACGAGCCTTCACCTACATATCATTCATTGCTTTGAGGATGGCGCTCTTGTCGGCTGGTGGCGCTCCCTCACTAGACATTTTGGCAGCCGCAAAAAAAAGAGATAGAAGACTAAGGAAGCGAGAATAAAAGTAAACGACGCAGACCCTCCTTACCCCAAAACTTATTTATTTGGGGACGAAAATACAGAGAAGTCCTTTGTTGTGCAATAATATCTTTTGATTATTTAATCCATGTTAAAAAGATTCTCTTGTCCTCGTTTATTGTGCATCTTCCGAGGAGCAAGAGAATCAGAAAACTAAATATATACATATAAAAATATGTTGGCACAATTCTTGTGGCAGTGAACTGCTCAGGAGGATGATACTGACAATCGGGTGTAGTTGTTGACGGCCGTCTTGAGCCGGATGTTGGTAAGGGAAGCGTCTTGTTCGAGCGATCAGCAGAATATGCCAAAATATTTTCCACTAGGTTGGGATCAACCATCAAGATGATCGATAGAAAGCTCCCTTTCGGAGTAGATATCGATCAAGTCAAGACTCATCTGACGGTCCGCAATCTCTTACCAATCAAATTAGACACTCGATCTTTTTATATTATAATAACTTTGTAATTCCCGAAAAACCTATCTAAAAAGTCAAATACTAAGAGACTAATATGAACTTTTGTAATAATGAGACTTATGCCTATAAATCGGGGGTTCATATCATGAATAAAGACTATAATCTCTTTTATTATTCCTTTCTGTGTTCTCTCTCTTTCTCTATCTCTAATCACTTCACAGCAGAACAATTCATTGAGTGTGTTTCCCAGACACATTGGGATTCAACACATACATATTCCTTTTGTGATTTAATTTTCATGAAAAATAATATATTTTATACTATTTATGAAGACTCGCTAAAAAATGAACCATTTTCAAATTTTAATAAAGAATAAAATCTATTTATATGTTTATAAATGGGCTTAATTTTTTTTTATAATGTAAAACACTTAAAATTTTCTTCACTTATTTAAATCATATGTTTAATATCATAAAATTTAAATTCAATAAACTTTTTGAAATACTAAATGAAAACGATATAATTGGCAGAAATGTTAAAAAAAACATTATTATTATTATTTCTATTTATCAGAAATTGAAAGACATTTTTGTTTTTTTTAAATGTTTTAAACTTAATATTTTTAAATAAAATTTCTTATAAAACCAATCTTAAAATATTATTTAATATATATAAATATATATGCTAACCGCAGGTCAATGGGTACCCGAGCGACCAGTGAAATGACCATGCCTGGTTTTCATGAACCCTGTAGCGATCTATGTAGCTATAGCAAGTGAGCAACATATGGGGCTACAGGCGTACAACCCAAGTCAACATTTGGGTGCCTGGTAGAAGAAATTGACTTTTCAACGGTCTTCTCTGAGTAATCGGGACTTACACTTCATTCCGGGTTCCGAGGTACTGACTTCATTACTATTTAACAACTTAAAACTTTTATATATTTACATTTTTAATATTTAAAATTTAAGTGTATGTAATTGTAAATGCTCTTTTTGTTTCTTATTACTCTGGAAATCGGAATAAGTTATTAATTTAATAAAGTTCATAATTATATCGGTGCAATAATATGAAGTTAATACAAGATGAATTAAATTACCCTAAATTAATAACTTATTATTCATGTTTAACTTTTACATTATCAAAATATTTAACCCGAAAAAAAACTTCATATCGATCTCTCAAACATGACATTTCCCTTGCTAACATCCGGCTCAAGAGGGTCGTGAAATGCTATGCCTGATCGTGAGTATCATCGTCCTAAGTAGGGGTGTAAACGACGTTTATATTTCAAGCTCAAAAATTGTGTTCGTGTTCGATTCGTTTACTTAGTGAAATTGAACACATAGCTCGAACATGAACTGCTCACGAACAAAGAAATATGTTTTGACAACCCTAATCACATACTCACACTATGTTAAAGATTGGGGCAAAATTTACAAATTATTGTTTATATTAAAACATCATTTGAATCTAATTTAATAATTTTTATTATATTTTCTTAATTAATACTTTTAATTGATTATAAATCATTGTAACCTCATAGTCAATTAAATTTTTTAAAAATATTACTCATAATATATATATAATTGATGAGTAATATTTCGAGCTAAAACGAGCCGAACACGAATGAGCAAATCTTTGTTCGTGTTCGGTTCGTTAACTTAGCAAACAAGCCTAACACGAGCTTCTTAACGAGCCAAACACGAGCTGTTCGCGAACAACGAGCTGTTTTGACAACCCTACTCCAAAGCTGTTAAACATTTGATAATTTTTATTGTTAGATTTTTAAGTTCTCTATAGAATAAATTGTTGTTTTACTCTACAAATATTAATTAATTATATTACAGCACTCCCTCCCCAAAAATATAAGAAGCGAATCATTTATTTATTTTTTTAATTAAGCCCCCACCTATTTAAAGCACATATGAAATGTCATAATAGGCCTATAACAACTTTAATTATAAATTTATTAAAAAGTAATAAATAAAATAATTATTTATTTTTGAGAGAACTAAATAGTCCTTAGTTAAAAAAAAAAAAAGTGAAAAAAAGTGAGGGCTTTAATGGTGGTGAATGACATGCATAGTACAACAATAATTCAGTTTATTTAAAAAGGTTAGCCTCATTTCATTATAAAAAAGCAAGGTGACAAGAAGGCACATTTGTAAAAAAAGATTTGCAAATTTGGTCTATTAAATGATTAAATGGGTGCCAAAAATAATATAATGTAAAGCCTGATGGCTAAATGGAAAATGGCAAAGAGGAGGGGGGCTGATTAGAGGTCAAGAAAAAGCAGGATGTAATGGGTCTTTTTGATTTGACATTATGAATGATATGGATATATTATTTATATTCAGAGTCTTGCTTTTGACTCAGACTACATTGCTTCTCTCTCTCCATCTCTCTCCATGGGAATTAAAATTTGTAATTAGTAAAAAATAGTATTAAAATGTTAATTATGTACAAAATTGGCTCACATTTAAAATTACTCGTAAATATTATAGATTATTTATATTTGTCTTGCTTATCGAACGATTATAATAGATTATTCATATTCGACTTACTTATTTAATCGAATGATATTTTTAGAACAAAGAGTTTTCAGATAGGTCAAGGATATGTACTGTGTACATAAATGCCAATAATATTTGAAAAAATCTTGTATCTGGAGTCTGGACGCAAGCTGCGTCCAGACAACCATTGTGATCCACCGGACGTTGTTTTTTTTTTTTTTTCCCTCCTCCACTCCATCCGATGGATCGCAACTGTTGTCTAAACGCAGCTTGCCTCTGTACTCCAATAACAATATATTTTTCTAATATTACCTCCCCAATAGCTCTTTCATTGGGAAAAAAATATTACGTGCGGACTCCAGACGTAGAGATATGTCCGGTGTCGAATCAAATGATGCCGCTTTGCTTGACATCCCAAACCGCGAATTAACACAGGGGAATATTCCTCATGTGTTATTTTGTGTTATTCAGGTGTTATTGTATTATTATAACATCAATGTAAGTCTAGAATATCAAATAATAATCCAGGAAAATATTCTCACATGTTATTATGTGTATCACAAAAACACCTGAATAATACATAATAACACAGGAAGAATATTCTCCCGTGTTATTCGGCAATTTTACAGTAGGCTACATGTGACAAGATTTGATTGGACTCCGGACGTACCTCTACGTCCGGAGTACGGACAGAAAAAGTGTTCCTTTCATTGGCACTCAATGAGTTTTTATATTGTTATTTTATTTGTGGGAAAACACTCACTTATTCACCTTTAGCCACGTGTCGACCTTACAGAAACCAGTGAAAAACCGGTCCGCCGAGCCATAAATATGAGATGCAACGAAGAAGTGTTGAAAAAGTAAAATACTATTTGATAGGGAGTGAAATGCAAAATGTACATTAATGATTTAGAAATCCATTACATTATGATTGGCAGGTCATGGAGCAACTCGGGTATTGGGCTGTGTGATGATGATGGCGACCGGACCGGATCTTGGACTCCAAACCGGACCGGATGGTCGTCGCGAAACTCGAGGGTTGCCTGAATTCCATTTATGTCGTCTAATAAATGAAAGTTAAATATTACAATCTCATTTATTATATATATAAATATGAATCCAACTTGACTTATAAATGGATTAAAATTAAAAAAAGAATTAAATATTTTTTATACTTACTAAGAAATTCTATACAATAGTTAAAGGAATATTTACATATATACCACTCAGATTCTTATATATTTAACATATATAATTCAATTTTTAAATATATGTGAGCTTGCATATGCATCTAAAGGTGTCTCTTTTTAAAAGTACTTTTTTTTTTTTTTTTGGAAATTTGAGGGGCTAAACTAACTTTCATTGACAATAATTGTCTCAATAACATGAAAATCAAGCAAAAATACATGTGGTTATAAAGAATGAAGGAAACAATCAACAAACATTGAAATGTAGACCTAAAGAAAGATATCGGGAAAACTACCAATGTCTATAAAGAGAATTTTGTCCTAAGTTATCCACAGTAAGCGCAAGAATATTGTAGGGTCAGCGATGGAACCAACCACTTTTTTTAGGAGGGCAAACTGTCCTCTAGACTCAACATAGGAAGGAAAAGGGCAACGAAGAACAAAGTCATATTTCAGGATGGGCAAAATTGATACATTGTAAGAGGTAAAATATCACTTTTTCCACCCATATAAGTAAAAAGCTTGAATTTGAAGAGGGAAGGGGATGCAGTTGCCCCCTCCCTTGGTGTATGATGTACTTCGGCAAAAATACTCACTGAAAGCATCCAAAAAGATAAATCTTAATAAAGCGTTTAGCTCGTAAGAGCTGTTATAAATTAGTTGAATCCCGTAAACATATTGGCTATTCTCACAACTCTAAAATCCCCTAAACATATTGGCTATTATATTGTGTACATGTTGGCTATTCTCGCAACTCTATAATCGCATGTACACAATATAATTATCGCGTTCGAAGTTAGACTAACAGTAACTCTGAAATTGTTATAAGTCCACAATAGAAACAATAGAATCACATATCAGAGATTATTAGATTTGCCTCGAGGCCTAATCGCAGTGTTACTAAAGGACAGATATTTGACGTAAATGACTATAAATTTCATACGAGTTCATGTTGTGAAAGAAAAAATGCTTATAATTGTGGTGTCGCTGTTAAAGAAAACACACGAACATATAGCGAGATTAATTATTACGATGTACTTGATGAAATCATTCAATTGCAATATTCAGGTAATGTCAGCTACATTATATATTTGTTTGACTGTCAGTGGTTCAATCATGCCTCGAATCGAAAAAACCAACCACTTACGTCTATGATGTTGTCAATGTCAAAATAAGCATACGATATGCGAAGTTTGATCCATTTATTTTGGCACGTTAAGCTACCCAGGTTTATTACCTTTGATACTTGGTAGAGCAAAGGATAAACTTGATGGTTTGTGGTTATAAAGAATAAATCAAAGAAAACTATTAAGCTTCATGGTATTATAGAATCAATTCACCAAGAGGAAGGTGTGTCAAATTTTCACATTCAGGTCGGGACAAACAATGAAGTATTTGCGCTCGAGGATACCACAGAGATTTTTGGAGATGTTCCATATGATATGATTGAGGATGATGAGGATACTAAAGAAGAATTTTAGGTTATTATTCAACGTCACGTTTCTCTAATGAAACTTAATAATAATGATATGTAATTTTGGGTTAGTGGTTACTGCTACATTTCTTCTTTTAGTTTTACTGATAAAGTTTTAGACATAACTGCTACTCATGTCTTATTTTTTGTTGTTTTTTGTTGCACCTTCTGTTGTTTGCTTTTATTTCTACTCATTATTATATGGTTGTCAGTACTGATGTCATTCCTTTGTTTCCAGATGGCCACAAACGGAGCAAGTGGTGAACCATCTGAGAGACCCCGTGTTAGGGGAACATTAGAGACAATATAAGGAACATGTAGAGGGGGACATTTCTTCTACTACGACTTCCACACCTCCTCCCCCACTTGTTGCTTCCACAGAACTTGCGACACTTGCTCCACCATCTGTTTCTTCCCCGCATGTTGCTTCCTCGCCTACTCCTCCACCTGCTTCGACAACTACTGCTGGCATACCTACTCACCCACCTATTGCGACTGTTGCTAGCACACCTGCTACCCCACCCACACTTCCCTCCCTCTGGTAGTTTTAGCCCCACCTTCTTCGACACCTCTTGAGGCTTGCCGCTCGACACTTGTCTTTCTAAGCACATTTTCTATCGGAGGGTGGCTCGTAAGTTTTTTTAGCTTTATATTATGTTTGTTCTTCGTTTTATATGTCTTTAGTTAACTATTCTTTTTTCTTAAGCAGGTTTATTCCCACAAAATGCTCGTCACATGCATCACAGAGATAATTTGGAGCAGGTATAATAAGTCACATCTCTCTTGAAGCATATCCCAACAGTCACTCGAGACTTATAGTTCAGAGAGTTCAAGGTATGATCATGTAATTTGAATCAAAATTGTAAATTTAATTGATTTTGTTATACTAACATTGGGATTATTTTTTACCTTGCAGAGGTCTTTCACCTAGCTCTAAGAGCACCACCACCAGATCCGCCGAATCTTCAAGATTCGAGGCAGGCATCGGCTTGGTAACATGTCCACCACAGCCCTCCGGAAGGGCGAGCGGCTCAACTGGATTTGTGAGGAGTTTTGGGGTCAGCTGATCGCTACCTGGGACTCTCCTACTTATGAGAGGAAGAGGGAGATGAACCGGGCGACGAAGGAGGCCTAGGGAGTTGCGCTCTATATTAGAGAATCAATCCCCCATTCAGAGCAATACAAGAAGCTAGTAAGCTTCTTATAAATATTTAATGATTGAATCTTTATGTTCTTATAAATATTTAAAGTTTGAATCTTTATGTAAATATGTGGCGCTAACCAATCGTATATTTTACACGGGCTAAAGAGTTGAGTTGTGAGCCAATTATTGCAGAGCAGCACGTCCGAACTCATCATCGCACGAGGATGCAGCAGTGAGCAAGGAGAATTCCCGGCGGGTTATTGTAAGTAAATAAAAAAAAAAAGAAATTTAAAACTTTGTTTTAACATATTCATTATGTCGCCTTGTTCTTCAGATTCTTCAAATTCTTGTAGTGTTGGGTGTTTAGCACTTCAAAAGAATTTCCAACCCAAGAAATGAGATAGAAATGAAGTAGGTAGCAAACTTTAGAATACCATAACATTTGGTGACTATAAAAGCTGCCATCCAATCTTTTTAAAATAAAAAATACATGAACTAATGATTTTTTAAATTTTTATTTCTATACAATTTACAACTAATTTTAATAAATAACCTTAGTCAATCCAAATAGATCCTCACACATTATGAAATGCTTGTAGGCCATTGGAGAAAACTTTTAATTTTTATTTTATTTATATTTTTATTCGAAATAAAATATATTTGATATGTTATTGTTATGTACCGTGGAACCAAAGCATGGCTGGTGCCCAAGTGCTAGCCATGGGCGGTATATCGCCTTATAAAGGATCAAAAACAGAAAGGCAGGCGTCTGTGCGTCGGCTAATTGGCGCATATGCGCCCTACATGATGTGGGCCCTGCTCATCTATTGGTGTTTAGGCGCCGATACAGAGCGCTTGGCTCTTAGGAGCCAAATATACGTGCCTAAGCACCTAGTAGGCTAGTACAATTAGTACACGGGATTTCAGTTTTTAAGCCGATTTCGAGCATGGTAAGGAGATGCTTATTTCTTTCTTCTGAATTTTTTGACGATCATCCGGGTGAATGTGAGGAGTGTCAAAGAGGTGAATTTCGATTATTCAAGATGATTTTAGCGTCCGATGTAAGAGAGAAGATTGTTGCTGCAAATCTTGTAATTTTGTTTTTCTTCGTGTGAGTGTAGAGAAGAACCTTCGTTTGTAAAACTTTCTGAACTACATAGTGAAACTTACGGTGGTGTGACTCTATTTTCGAGTTTTTCAACGTAAAAAATCCTTCGTGCTTTTCTCGTTGCTCTGAGTGTGCTATCTTAAATTTTTTGTTTTGATTTTTTCAAATCACACGATCCTATTCCCCGGTAAAATTAGAAGGTCACTCTTTCAGAATAGATTCCGTAAAAGTTGAAATATGTTTAGTTTTTTTTTTTAATATTTAAAATAGTTTTTAAATATTTTAAGTAAAACTGATAAAAAAACTATACAAAAAAAAAATCAAATGAATATGTAAAATAAAACCAAAAATAAAAAAGTTATAGCGGTCTCAAATATACTCTTATTTATTTATTATTTATTATTATTTTATTTTTATTTTTATTTTTTTTAAATTTTTTTGATATTAGATTGAACCCTTAAATTCAATAATATCCCTCCACATTTAATACGAAAAGTTTTGGTGTCATTGTATGCAAATACATAAAGATTTACATGGTATGAATGTAAAAGCCCTTATAATTTATTGCTACCGTACACGTGGATTTTATTTTTAGAAACCTATGGTTAGGTATTGCCCTCCCGCAGGCTAAGTGGTATAGGTCTCTCTGTCAATAAAATGGTTTTCCGGACTGGCACTATGAACAGTGTTTCAACAAAATATAAGAATTTATAAACCTAATCAACCGCACGCATAATTGGATATCCAATCGAAAGAAAGAAGAACTTAATATTCAGTGATAGGTAATAAATATTTAAGTTATTTTAATGGTATAAAAAAATATGTCAACACGGATTTCAAGATAAAATAGACGGGTCAGAAATATGATGTGATTGATCAGTATTTTTGTTAACGATCGACCGATTAATTCTAGAAAAATGTGGTGTTTAGATCAATCAATTCAAAAGAAGTGCCAGAGAATATCTCACTGGATGACGATCGACTTTAAAGCCCATAGATAGATTGTTAAGCTTCGAGTCAATATCGATGGAGTTAAGGTGAGATGAACGATCAACGAATTCCTCATCGATCAGCATCAACCTATCACTCTTAGTACAGTCAAATATATTTGTAATTACTAAAAAGATTCTCTAAAAGTTGGTGAAAAGAAGACTGGCCTGTATTTTTGTAAGATTGAAGCTTGTCCCTATAAATAGGGGACCTATACATTGAATAAAGTTTAGAAATTTCTGTGATTCTCATATACACTCCCTCTCTTGATTCTCTCCACAATGTTCTATACATTGGATGTGTTCTACAGACACTTTTAAATTCAACATCCTTTAAGTTGCGGTAAATGTAGAAATATGTCAACAAGAAGAGGAGCCTAACAACAACACCAGAGATAATTTAGTCAGAGGAACACAGTAGAAGCAACATGTACTAGAAAGTTCATGGAAGAAGCAAGGTCTGCAAGATTTGAGAACACAAATCACCAATCAAGTGCCAGGACAGTTTGGAAAAGGACTCGGAGCGGTCGCTACTCTAACGATAGCCCAAGCTCCAGGAGAGGAACCAACCTGTCAAGGGGCGCTCACCCCCTCTCATGGGGAACCACCAGCAAACAACAGGAGAAGAAATGTCCACCTGCAGGAGAAGCCCGTTGATTCGTTGTATCAAGATAGTGTTGGATCTGCCCCCATGGAGGAAAGTAATCGATCAGTGCAAACTGAGGCGCCACGGCAGCCAGAGAATGCCTTCTCGCTACAAGTTTCGGGAACAAAATCCCCGGAGAAGTTCAAAATGCCCGCTCTATAGCCATACAAAGGGCAGTCGGATCCCAACAACCACCTCAAGTTGGTGAGAAAACCCGAAGACCCTACTCGCTCTTGGCACTCCTTAGTTCATGGTTTCAACACAACCCTCTTCTCGCTCAATTCCACTAAAGAGACTTCACTCGTTAGGTACCGCTGTGTTTCTGGTTTGTAGGCTTTCACCCGCATGTCACTAATGGCCTTGAGCAGAACATCCCTTTCAATAGATGGTCTCCTGTGCCAGACATAATAGCAAATACGAAGAGGAAAAGATGAAAAATCCAAAGAATAAGATGAAGAGGAAAAGGCACAAACATTCCATATCTCATGGCTTATTTATAGCGACCTGAGCTTGGAAATCTAGGAAACTTCATTATTGCACAATAATATTATTTAATTATTTCTTACATGTTAAAAGGATTCACTTGACCTTATGTGATTTGTAGTTTCCAAGGAGCAAGAGAATCGGAGAACTATACATATTCAAAAAAAAAAAAAAATGCCAGCACGAATCTCAAGACAAAATGAAGGCTCGGAAATATAACGCGACTGGGCATCATTTCTATTACGATTGATGGATTAAATATTGCAAATGAGTTGTTTAGATCAATCAATCGAAAGAACATGCCAGAAAATTTCCCACTAGGTAACGATTGACCTTACAACTGATCGATAGATTGTTATGTTTCGAGTTAAGGTGAGGTGAACAACCAAGAACCCCTCACCGACTAACATTAATCCGTCAGTCTTAGTACATTCAAATATCTTTATAATTACTAAAAATCCCTCTGAAAGCTGGTGATACGAAAACTGACATATAATTTTATAAAATTAAGACATATTCCTATAAATAGGGGCATATACATGAATAATGATTACATATTCATGTGATTCTCAAATACTCTTAATTCTCTCTGCACAACGTTATATACATTGAGTTTATTTCTCACACTTTTGAATTCAACATTCTTATATTTTAAATAATACAATAATGATATATTAATATCTTTTCTTATTCATTCAATATATAATATTTTAATTTAAGACAACATTTTTAAATATTTTGAAAGAACTTCTAAATAAAAATTTTAAGATATAATATTTTCTCTATTTCTAATTTAAATATATTATTTCTAATCATCAAATATTCAAACCGATTAATTCTTTAGAGATCAGACCGATTCTACGCAAAAATTATTCTCAGCATAGACCGAACCGACTTAATGACTGATTCGTGATTAAAATGGTTGAACTGACAGATCCAATCTGATTTTTAAAACCATGATTAAAAATTAAAAAAAGAAAAAAAAAATCAATCATTGTGTTCAATTCACCATCCTAATTACTAAAAGGCTAACTACTCTTATATCCCTCAAAGAGGTAGGTATCCTATTCTAATTCCTTATATATCTGAATTATTGAAGTTCCCACATGACTAAAATGTGCAACATAGAGTTTTCTCATTTTATTATAGATTATCAAATTCATCATCCTTATCAAATTGAGGCATAAGCCCCCAAATCATAAAGTGAACTTCTTCCAAATCTTCTTCATTTTTCTTCTTAAGTCTTTGCATGAACATTTAGACTAAAACCACAACAATTCAGCATGGGTGGGAATATCAGAATATAAAAATATATTGGTTTTACTTACTTTTTACTAAAACAAATTTTAGTTATCAAAAACTTCTGGACGGGGAAGAGTATATACCTGAGAATGTTTTTTTCAAATATGTAGGGCTGGTCCCAACCTTGGCCTGCTCTAACAGTACTACCAACAATATGTGTTTGTACATCCAAAGTGAAAATTGACCATGGATTGGTCATGAGGCAAAGCAATTCAGAGTAATAAAAGAGCTCCACAAGCAAAAAAGAAAATCACAACATCCCCAGTCGTTTAGTATACTGACAAAAAAAATAAAAAAAAATAAACACAAGCAGAAGGCATGGTAAAAATCCACACAAAAATGAAATGTTAATTCATTTGGATAGATATATTGAAATTTAGGAAAAATAAGTAAAGAAAGTTCTAGTACAAGTATTGCTCCACCCTATAACTTAATTCCCCTTTTTTATTTGGAGAAGAAGAAGAAGAAGAAGAAGAAGAAGAAGATGCAGATTTTTTTGTTGCCCAAGGATTTGCGGGTAGCTTTCTGCTGCATGGCAATGGCTGCTCTTGTCTCGTCATTGGAGGAAGCTGGAAAGGCAAACGAATTATGTGAATTTCTAGCACATGAAAGAAACAAAAAGAGCTTTGATCCAATTGTCCCACATAGGGTATAGTTGGTTTGACAGAAGTGAGTTGAGAAACTCAAATTTACTTCACAATTTCACATTACTAGTGTTTGGTTCTAATGTAATTAAAAAATGATTAAATTTATTTTGGGAATATGAAGAAATGTCCCCCTATTTTTTTTTTGTTAACTGCCTCTACCAAATCCTAATGAAAAAAGCACACAAAAGAAACCGTCATTTGTTTAATTCACATATGAAATACAACCAAAAAGAATTCAGAAAATCAATTTCTACCCAATAAATAAATAAAATCGCTCAATTTGTCCTAAAGAAATCTGAAAAGCCCACCGCCCTCAAGACACCTTCGTTGCCCACCGCCAGCAGGCCACCTTCGCCGCCCACTGACCTCACTACTATTTAAATATATTGAAATATATTCTTCTTATTTTACCTTATTTTACACTAAACCAAAACCTCCAAAATATTTCAAATACAATACATCATTCTTACGTTACATTCATTTTACACTTGTATTAAACAGCCCCTAAGTAGCTTCCTCCTAAATGCCAAACTGAAGAATGAATTGCCCTATAATTTTTAAAATAGTTTCCAATAGATTAGAATTATTATTATTACTATTATTATTCATATTATTATTATTATTATTTCCATGTGATTATGTGCATTATATTTAACTTGATTTTTTTTTTCATTTCTACTTTGTTTTTCGATATTTTGTTGCGTTAGTATGTGTGTACTCCTTTGTAAATTTCTCATCCCTTACATATCAAATATGTGTCATCTCCTCATATGAGTTTTGGAGAAGAAAAACTTATTAATCATTTTCAATTTCATAGAAAACAATTACAAGTTAAATAGAGAATGATGGCTCCCATATTAGAAAAATGATAATATCAGTCATCACTCCCCGCGATAAGAGAAGGAAATGAAAATTATTACATTTAAAAAATGAAAGATATTAAAAATAAAAAATATACTAATAATAAAGATACTAAAATTCCAACACCATCCCTCACGTTAGAGATATCATGCCCAGCTTGCTTACAAGAAGCTCAAAATTAAGCCTAAACAGTCTTTTGGTGAAGATATTCGCTTTGTTGAGCAGTAGAGATAAATGGGATGCAAATAACTCCACAATTAATCTTCTTTCATATAAAATACTTGTCAATATCCACATGCTTTGCGAGATCATGCTATCCTGCAATGCTTATGACTGCTTTACTATCACAGTATAACTCCAGAGGTCGTGTTTTACAACTCTTCAAGCATTCTTTTCAACCATAACATCTCACATACTTCATTAGTCATAGCCCTATATTATACCTCAACACTATTCCTTGCAAACACATTCTTTTTTTTATTTCGCCATGTAACTAGGTTTTCCCAAAAATAGGTGTAATATCTAGAAGTTGATCTCCTATCAATAATTGAGTATGCCCAATCCGCATAATTGTACGTCTCTATGTTGTTTTGTGTGGCCTTTTGAAAGTGTAAGGTGTACAATCTAGATATCTGAAAATATTGTTGACTGTTTCAAGGTATTTCTCATAATATTAATGCTTAAATTGACTTACCAAACACATACCAAAGGAAATATTGGGCCGTGCATGTGATAAGTACATCAACTTGCCCATTAATTTGTAATACCTAACTGTCGGATCACCTTCATTCCCATCACCCAGTTTCTGATTTGGATCAATAGAAATGTCTGTAATTCTATTCCCGTTCATTCTGGTTTCCTAGAGAAGATCAAGAACATACTTTCACTAGGAGGCAACAATTCTTTTTTGTGGATCGAGCAATCTCCATGCCGAGAAAATACCTCAGAGATTCTATGCCCTTGATTTCAAAAATAGATGATAAGGAATTCTTCATACGGTTCAACTCATATGCATCATTTCTTGTGAGAATAATATCATCTACGTACATAATTACTATGGTTATTTTCCCATCATTTAAATGCTTGAAGAACATTGTATAATCTCTCTACTCTTGAGTATAAATATGATCTTTAACCAAGGTTCAGAAAACCGGACCAGACATTGAACCGGTAGAAAAGGAGGTTCAAGATTCAACAGTTGAACTCGGATTGAACCGGGTGATGTCATAAATATAAAAAAAAATATTAAAGAAAACTTAAATGACATAAAAATTAGATGGAATTCAATATGAAAAGTCGACAAGAGAGAAACATAACAAAAAAAATATGGAAGCGTAAAAAAATATAATAGATTGATAGTCATGCATATTTCGCAAAAGATAAAGAAGAAAATGAAGTTGGGAATGATAAGAGAAAGACACATTCTTCATGATATCAAAAGATTCTAACCATTCTTCATGATTTTCAATAAAAATATGGCATAAGATAAAAAATTTGCACTTTAACCAATATGACCGCCGATTCCAACTGGTTCTTTATGGTTTGATGCAAGCCGATATTTAGCCCAACCAAAATCGGACCACTAACAGGTTCACCATCGAACTGGTTCAACAGGCTAGTTTCATCCGGTTTTTAAAGCATTATCTTTAATATAAATAATGTAAATATCTCAAATCAAGCTCTCAACGACTGTTTCAACCTATATTAGAATTTTTTTCAATTTATAAACTTTTTTGTCAAACTTCTCACTAAATGGAGGAGGTGCATCCACATACATTTTTTCCTCCAAGTCCTCAGTGAAAAGGCATTTTTATATATCGAGCCAAGTTTTGCAGCTGTAGTGGATGTTTTTAAAAAAATCAATGACACGGGTCTAAAAAAATCCCTTGGCAATCAATCAAATCTTAATTGTAAAGACTCATTTGCAACTGACAATTGTCTTTCTTTCATATATATCAAAAAATTCCCACGTACCTCGACTCTTCGAAAACAACCACCTTTCATTTAGGGACATTTAGAGCAACATGCACAGTACTTGAAATCTCCATACATGATAATTATGAGATAAAAGCATGAAAGTGGGTACGAGGTTTTCATCCGACACATGGTATAATGGATGTCGAGTGGAAGACTTTTCAAATCAACACAAGGTTAGTATTCTAGACCTATACCTAATCGGAAATTTACCTACTTCATACCGACTAAAGTTTAAAATTTAAGCCACGAGAAACTTGCAATTTCCCAACTTGGTTAGCTCAAAATTACAGACTCAATTTCTTACTTTGCCTTCAAAATCTTAATGAGTCAAAGAGAACCCAGTAGCATTTAGGAGGAAGCCGTCATATGTATGCTCCAATTGAAGATTAATAATACTTAATAATACGAGGTGCAAATTGAGAAGCGATATTAAGTATTTTATTTTTCACGAGATTTTTGCTGGGATCCTGACGAGATAGCCAATGTCAACTCAATAAGCCATAATTATGTTAAACAAACATATAGGATTAGACTTGAAGATTGGGTTATGGACAAAATCAACCTACTCGTTACAAAGACATTGAACCATAAGCCAAATAATGGGTTTAATTATCAAAACATTCAAGGCTTTCCTTCCGATGTGGATAAATCAAGCAATAATCAGCTGATTTATGCTCAAAACAGCCACCTATACATCTTTCACACCAATTTTTCAATAAAGGAATTTAAATTTAATCAAACTCACAAAAAGCTAATGTTATATCAAGTGTTCATGCTTATAAATCTCGCATAAACATGGCCTGTGCAACTAGACCAAAAAATCAGCTTGATTGAGATGATATCTTTATATTATAGTTACAACTTAAGCCTAGATACTTCTAATGAAAAAAATTTGAGTTCCGAACAATGAGACGAGTAAAGGCCAAGAAGCCTTTATAACAAAGATCAGATTATAATTAACCCCTTCAATAAGCTTTAACTCCAAATCCACAAGGTTTGTTTAATAACATAATGCATGGCTATTGACAAAGATTTGTCAATCAAATTGGGTTGATTATTTCTACTGACTAAATATACTAGGGTTCATAACAACCTAAGATGACTAAACTATGAGACTTTTTACTGATTTAATCGTCGTTCCACCATCTTGGTTCGACAAAAAGCAGTATATTCTTTCCATTAATCCATATTGACAATATCAAAAAAAAAAGTCATAGAACTAAGAGATTAGTTTTGATAAAAAGTTCTCTCACAATTGACAAAAGTAGTTAATCATGGAGACTTACACTAATGAGAATTCTCGAATTATATCGTGAAATCTTCATTAGAAGACTAAATCTCTTAGTGATATTCTATTAAAAAAATATAATGTCTTCTAAGAAATCAACTCAAATTTCGACTTAAATAATTAATTACACCGTCTAAAAATTTTGAAAGCCCATAAAATAAAATATGCAAAACTTTATGACCTTTGATTATGTCCACATTTTGATCAAAAGAAAAGAAAGGAGAACATACGAATGTTCAACCAATGAGTGACAGAGAATCAGCATGGCATCACTAATTACTAAATAATGAAATTAACACTATTAAAAGATGATGTCGATGTCACCTCCCATGATATTATAACTTGGAAAGGAAGCAGTGAAGCACAGAGTAAAATGATAGCTCTTCAGGTTATCCTGACAGAAATAATAATCATAATAATAATAATAAAATCACCTTGTGTTGAAGCCTCGTTATGGTAGATATCAGTAGTTTATCTCCAATGACATGCCTCAACCTCTTAACAAGTTCAAGTCTGTTTATTTTTCTTCTCTGGTTAAAAGGAAAAAAGATCATCTATACAGCCCAAATGCCCTAGAGAATAAAACTAATGTTTAAACAGTCACCTTGAATTCTTCATAATATGTATTGACAAGATCCACATCTTTAGCAGGAATTTTGGTTGAAATTGCAGCAAACAGCATTGAAAAAGGCATCCAAGGAGAAGTTGGCTTACGGACTCTACCAAACTCTTGGTCCTTGCCTTGGGATTGGTTAGCTGGTATTACAAACGAATTATCATTTCCTTCCTGAAAAAGGAAAAATGAGAACTTATCGTATCTTTCTTTACTAATCCTATGCTGGAAAGATAAACGTCGCCACTTCAAAAAAAATAATGTATAGCTTGAAAGATTAGGATTAACAAACACATTGAGCCTACGTGAATTGCATGAAATTACTAAATTTATCAACAACAAAAGGTAAATTTATTGCATTTCTGACATAAAATTGCATCCCAAATAATAAAAGCAGACGAGAGACAGACCTTCAACACAGGCGAAGGTCCACATGTGACTGCAGTTTCATTGGATGCACTTTCTTTTCCAAATAATAGCTCTGCAGCAAAGATGATGAAGAAAACTCTAGCAGTGAAGATTCCCAGCACACTAAACAGATGTTCCCAGTAAAACATTGAAAGTACCTTTGGATTTAGCAGGAAGCTTGAAAACCACAATATACTCGGGGCAGATGTGGGTATGCTCATTCATATCCCATACAATATAATGCTTTGGAGCTTGAAGATCATCCACACCACTATCAAAACTGCCATCAGTAGGCTGAAACTGTTTAGATCCAGGATTAACAAGCTCCATGTTGCCCATAATGACGCGACATAGTATCATATAAGATAGACCATTTTCATCAACATCTGAATAGGTAGAACTGTGGATAGAAATCTATGAGCATCCCTTAACTCTTGAAAGCAAATCATTAGCAGCTTAAAGAAAAATAATCAAAAACAGTGAGTTACATAATAATTATTTGGAGAATTTACATACATACCACATAAATTTATGTCTTTACATAACTAACACTATAAGTTCAACACTCACATACATAACTGCCTTTATAATCACATCAAAACTATGCATGTAAGAATGTATTTCATTTGCAAAAGTCAGTTTATACAAGTAAAAATTAAAGTTTAGATGTTACATATGTAACTATGTAAGAATTATATGGAAAAAAAAACAAGAACTATATGTGATATGTGTAAATTCCCCTAATCACTGACGGAACAAGAAAATCTTATAATAGACAATGGACATAAAATCTCACGAGATATTAGGATAGTTCACTGGTGCAAGATGAATCCCGAGACCATATCTGCTGCCATGCAGAGGCTTCTCAATCCTCATAACACCGCGAAGCATTAAATCTTCTGCTGTAGACTTAGTAGCTGGAAGCCACGCATAACGCACGTTAGCAACACCCCGAAAATTTTGCGTTATCTCGATATGCTTGAGGAAACTATTAAAAAGAAATTTTCCACATTGATCAAATATAGGAGCTCTTGAGATGCTGACTACTCCCTTGGAATCAACATAAGGATACATTCCAGAGAGAAAAAATCTCTGGACAGAATCAAAAGCAAGTTGGCTATCGACTGCTGCAGGTGCCTTTTCCTGATCCATTCTAGAACTTATTGCATTGCATGATATAGGAAGACAGAGATCATTTTCACCCACCACTTCGCCCATAAAATTCATAGGATCATTTTGTAAAATATGCTTTTCATGCTTACTCTTTTTATCCTTATAGTAATGGTATCCTGATTTGGAGTTTTCTGAAGCACTAGGAAAGGAATCGAGTTCACAAGTACCTTTTGGTAAACAAGTTGCACTAAATTCAGAATTTATTCCCGGAAAAAAACATTTTCCATGCTCATCAATCCAGGCAAGTGGCTTGCTGAGACCTGTCTTTATATCTATATGTAGCATACGGACAAAGTCAAGTAAGAACTGTTGATTCTGACAAGTAACATCAAAAATTGCCTTCTTCGCTTGGAAGTTAGCATGTATCAGACCAATTATATCCGCAGCAAAATCAATCCATTCACTGTTCTTGTAAAATAGAAGCCGATGAGGCAAGCCACTTTTCATAAAGTTGTGATAGTTTCTAACAGTACACTTTTCCATAGGAAAATAATCCCCAGCTTTAATCACTTCGCGGCATTTTAAGCAAGAACTCTTGCATGGGTTAGTTACAAAGTCATTGTCAGAGAAGTGAGGAGCAGAAGGCATTCTATTCTGCTTGGTTTTGTTATAAACAATTTCAACACTACTACTAATGGTTCAAGAAGCTTTTTACCAATAAGACTGTTTAATTACATGTGTTTGCATATTCCTGCTAATATCCAGAATCTCATGTCTAAGATTGGCTTGAGCTCAATAACCTGAACAGAAAAAGAGTTAGAAGTAGTTGCCAACTATGCCTCAAGCAGTCTATTGCAACATCGAACAAGCAATATTGGGAAAAGAAATATCATCAGAACAAAAATATATCCAATTAAAAATTTACCATGAAGCCAGCTGACATAAAAATCCAAGTATACAAGATGTGAACTCATTCACCCTACAACTATAAGCCAACATCAGGTAAATCTATTCGATCAAATACTTCAATGTAAAATGTAAAAAAAAATTGAAGTCAAAAGCCAAGACCTCTAGATAGATTCAAATCATCAAGATGTTATCTGTCGAAACCGTATCTGGCAAGAAGTAAATTATATATTCTACCAGAGGCTTTGCACGTGTTTGGTTTGAAAATTGGAAGAAATGCAAGAAAATTTTACCTAATAATTTAATAATGGATTTTGATTCCCATGGAATTAAAACATAATTGGATTTACTTGAGAAAAGTGAAATAAATCATTTTAAATTGGAAAACAATAATTTATAATATTATCGTTCTAACTCACATGCCACTCATCACAAGAAACATTTTCATTAACCAACTAAGAAAGAAAAAATTCATTAATTATCTTCTCTGCCAAACTAATGAGGTAAAAACAAGATACAAGTCAATATATTTCATCATTTTCATTACCAATTCCTTTGTTGCAATTCATTTGAACCATAGAATGCCTTCTTAAGATTAGCCTTTCTTGATGAAATTATTAACGTCTGTTTAAAGTAAAGTGCATTGAATAAATAATTTAACTAAATATTAGTCATTTAATAGGCTTCTTCAAGAATAAATTCTACAAATAATGTTCTCCACTAACAAAACTCTAGACTCTAGCTTCCACCTAACCAATAAACGAAATATTAAATATCCGAAAATGATTTTCTGTACTAGTACTAAATTTTACGGAGGTCGAAAAATGTAAAATCTTCAGAAAAAGTGGGATCTAACTCCATCACAAACAGATTGTTTACCAAAACGGAGTAATTGAACACACACATGAACAGAAATCAAACCAAAAAGTTAAGTTCACATAACAGGTAAAAATTTTCAAAATCCACCGGATTTAAATGAACTCAGTTCGACATGATACAAAAAAATCAATCTTGTGGATGTCAACTTCAAGCCCACCCTAACATTAATAGTTTATAGCATTTTGATACAAAAGAACCCATCCACTAGATCAGCCAATGCTGGCGCAAAATTGATATTCTAAATTCTAATCATGTTTGAATGATGCAAATTCCATTTTGCACAGGCTTTCACTACCTTAAAGGAACCAAACTAAGAAAGTACACGATCCTACTAAAGCATATAGCAAAGCTCGTGCCAGAAACACTTAATAGAAACAGGGCGAAAAAAAAAAAATGCATGTGATGATTACACTCTTTGCTAAGTGCTTTACTACCAGAATTTCACTTGAATGAATGGAAATATTAATAAAATAAATTCTTAACCCCTGATGGGCTCCATAGAATCACATAAATATAGTGAAATACTCGAATTATAAATCTCTCATGAATTATTAGAGCTCATACATCCAAGGTTTTAAATTATATAAGCTTAGATAAGGAAGAAGCAACATATGGCATGTAATTTGCTAGTGATCAGGAGTAGCTGAGAAATTGGATTGGATCTCTTTCTCTCTCCATATAAATATAGATATATAAATATACATATAAGGCAGGCAACAGAATAATGAAATTCCTAGGATACCATTAATAAATAACTTGCAAACAATGGATATACTTCAGAGGCTCGCCCAACCTCTCTCTCTCTCTCTCCATATAAATATAGATATATAAGCGGGCAACAGAATAATGAATTCCCTAGGATACCATTAATAAATAACTTGCAAACAATGGATATACTTCAGAGGCTCTCCTCTTATAACACAAATGGTGAAGTCAAGCTATAATTGATTCTATATAAGGAAATTCTTTATAAGGCAAACAATTAGACTTCACAATTTAACAATTTTTCACTTGGAGACTAAACAATCATCTGCACAACAAAGACTCCTTACACCTGAGATCTATTTGGGCTTTCTTTCAAATAGTAATTGCAATCATATTTGGCTTTTCTTTTGTATTTTTTCCCTTACTTTTCAAAAATTATTGTGATAAGAAACAACTTGATATAACAAAATTTACTAAAATATGGCAATTGTAAAAGAGTTAATGTATAGTATTTTAAAAAAGAAAAAAATTATAATAAACACAGCAGCTTTTAAGAAAATCTACTTTTCACATGATAGCTTCAAAAATTTTTACGAGCACTAATTGCCGGCCCAAACAAATGGCTACTAGAGAAGTTTAGCATAACTTCATTTTATCCATCAAATAAATTTCATCAGCAATTCAACCAGATTCAAGCTCCTAGAAATCTACTCAATCATTAAAATACTATCCTCAAAACCAGACCTAATAAAAAGATAACTTAGTAGAATATGCTTTACTCTAGAATGATAAACTAAATTTTTGCCAAGACAATAAGCCCTCTAACTAACACATTGCAACACACTCTTCCCATAGCTATGATTCAATTCTTCCAATACAATTGCAAACAAATCATCTACTTGTTTGCTTTTGTCAAAACAACACATTCTACTTCAATAGTAGAAAGGGTAGCTTTCTTTTGCAAATTTGAAACCAAAATACCCAATAGTATCAATGTAAACATACTCAGTAGTATCTTTCCTATCATGGACATCCACTAGTGTCAATACGGATATATCCCTATAGTCCCAAATCAAACATAATATATGGTATCTCTCAGATGTTTGAGAATCCATTTCATTACCTTTCAATATTGTTTGCTTAGGCAACTCATATATCTATTTACAACTCCCATCAATCTTGATACAAACCATATAATATATACATTTATTAATAGCTTAAGTACAAGGTATACATTTCCTATGGAGCTTGTTCCATCTTTGTTGATATCAATCGAACCTTCTCAATAGAAAAGTGAACCAAAGTGTACTTATAAATTCAACAACTTGCACGTGAAACCTCTAAGACCTTCATTTATTCTTCTAGTGGCATATTCAAAACATCATTGTTCCCTATAACTGTCATCACAACAATTTGCTTAGCAGAAATTATATCCTTCATTGTGAATTCCTTGGACAACAACTTTTTCAACTTATTCTTTGTCATTTGCAATCAATAATTCAATATATCATCCACAAAGTAGTAAAATAATAGAGGAATTAAGAAAGCTTTGCACATAGCTTGACACCTCAACAGATTGCTGCCTTCTCTGAAGCTATCAAGCTTCTTGTACCATTGTCCCAAATTAACTAATAAGTTTCTTATACCACTCTCCCAGAAATTGTTTGGGATCATACAAGTTTTTATAATTTTACATATCTCTCTCATTCTCCTATACAATAAATCCCATTGGCAACATCATGTAAATTTCTTCCTACAATCATCATCGATAAATATTTTCCTTATAGCCAACATCTCGAATTGAAAGAATATGTCCCCACTAGTGCATGTATTATTCAAATTGTGATTAATTATATTGAGGGAGATAAAATTTCTATTTAGGCAATGACTTATTTTTATTATAAGCTTTTACCAACAAGTAATGTCTTGTATCATTTGCTACCGTCATGAATTTCTTTTATACAATCCACTGACTCATTCCACAGGACCTCCTTCTTTCCCTTTAGAAATTATGGCAACTATCAAGTTTAATTAGATAACAGTGAATCTATATCATCTTTCATAGCTACCTTGCAGATTTTTCATTTCACAAGACTTCTTCAAAACTCTATTGTTTGCCTTTATTGGTCAACCACATATAGTGCTGTGCAAAAGAATTTTTATGAATTGGTCTAATAGTTTTTGTTGAACCTCCTTCCTAGAGTAGTACAAGTTTTGTAATCCTCAATTATAATAATGCCTTTCAATGGGATCATATTCAGTTGCAAAGCTATGAGAATTGCTTTCAAAATGTTCTATACAAAAATCTTCAATGAAAAATACATGTTTTCTCCCAATAATTGTTCAATTTTGGACATCCTAAAATGATAATCAAACTCTTAGTTATCATGGACAATAAACAAAAATATTTTAGATTAAGCATTAAGTTTATTTATGGCGCCATAGGCAATACAAAAGTACGAAAGAAAATCAAGCACTCTCGATAAAGAAATGTTTAGCTAGTTATTGCTCCTAACATCCTCTAGTATTTTGAAATTCAATGTTGTGGAAAGACTTTGTCGTTCAAGTATTTAGTAGTGTTAATAGCCTCAGCTCAGAACATCTTTGGTAACATAGTATGCAGCTCAAGCTCCTTGCACACTTGTTAAATGTTTTATACATCCACTATTTTGATAAGCTTTTATTGAAAAAAGTGATCTTTATTTTGAGGTCATTCTACATAATGGACCTTGAAATCATCTTATGTATTCTCCTTGATTATCTAATTGTAAGCACTTCATCTTCAGATTTATTTCATTCTAGACTTAGTATTCCCGTTTAAGTTACCAAACAAACCAAATAATAATAATAATAATAATAAAGCCATATCTCGTACTTGCGTCATCTATAAAATCATAAAATAGCTAAAATTACCAATATAAGTAATTGTAAATGACCGCACACATACATCGACTTTTGACATTTTTCAATCTCCATCAGAACTAAAAGCTTCTTGTCCAAGAGAAAGTGTGTCTTATTGTTGTACAAATAAATCTCTATTTGCATCCTCAAAAATGCAAAGTCCATTCAAAATTCTCAACATCAATACTTATTCATTAGTCAGCCCAATAAACTATAATAGATTTTTTTAAATGATGATTATATCTTATCTGCCAATGAGAGAGATAGCAAAGTTGCAATCAATATAAACACAATGGGGTCAAAATAGAATGAGGAATAAAAGTTGTTTAGCTAAGAATCATTTTAGTTTCAATCCCTAAACCAAACCAATGGCCAACCCCAACACACCAAACACTTTATAGGTGTTTCCTTAGTAAAGGCCATTCCAGAATTATAAATCCCTGGATTTAGAGATTTAGGAATCAAAACTCTGCTAATTTCATCGTGATTCTTAAACAATGTCCAGCCCTACGTCTTGCAATCCCAGTTCTTCCTTGTAGTTGTACAATAAAAGCCCAACAGCAACTAATAAAAAGCTAGCAAAATTACAAAATTGCAGTCAACTACAGAAATCTAGCACCCAAAGCATTATTATTTACAAATCTAGCAACCTCTTTCGTCCATTTTTCAAATTGTCACTCAAAATTTGCGACCAAAATAAAGTTTTCATTTTTATCAAATTCTCAATGTTCTGATCAAGACAAACATGCATGCTCAATTCGGTGGTTCATTACTTGGGTCTTGTTTAGTAAATAGCAATGTTTCAAGTGTCGTGTATGCAATTATCCTAGAAAAGCAAACACTACCAAATGCTTATGGGTTGTTTGGCTACACCCAGTATTTAACTTAAACAGGATTTAGTAAATCATGTAAATCAGGAATTATCAAACCCAAATGCATTAAATCCAGGGAAGTATTAGGCTCAATTAGATTAAATATAATTAAATCCCTTTGACATGTTTGGCAATGGAAAAGTAACAACCCGCAGGAGTGTTTTCTTCCTCACTTAAATACGTAAATTCACCAGATAACCGGATTTAATAATCAAGGGTTTACTTCAATAACGGGGAAAAAATTGGTAAGGTTTATTAAAGCCATTTTTTTCGAATTTGGCTGGATTTATAAAATCCTGCAAAGTCAAATCCTGTTATAAATCATGTTAAAAGTGCGAACCAAACACCCTCTCAATTTGATTATATATCTATAAAAAAACAATGAATAAAGAAAAATAGATGCTCTCATGCCGCTTCCATCCGACTTAATCCTTCACTCCAAATGAGCCGTCTAACAATCACAAAAACCAACTTTAATTGCTCCACCGCACCATTTTCCTTGCAAAATTCTAGCCCTAACCCTACCCAAGAGAACAACATACAAAACCATACACTCAACCAACGAACTCGGTTCTCAGCCAATTCCGATCGGATCAAAGGGCTCAAAACATACCCGCATAGGGTTAAAGAAATGGATACCAAAACAATCAAAAGATAATTAGAAAAGCATGAGCTGTATACCTCGAGCCGATATACGTAAAATAACTCATCGATCGAGTATGGGCTCTCTCTCCTTTGATGAACATACAGAAGAGAGTAGAGAACAGGAGAAGAGCCGAGGTCTCCAGAGAAGCGTAATGGGTACATATAGCACTAGAAAGCCGCATTCTTTTCTTTCTTGCACAAAAAGCAACGAGGCGGCACGCCGACTTAGATATTCGACGGCCGGTATCATTCGATGAGCATGGAGGCGGCGATCTGACCATCCACGGTCTGTGTTCCCTGTTGAAATGTGATAAATTCTCCATTGAAATTTTTTTATTACTATCTTTTTGAAAAGTGATGTGTAAAGCACAACTGCAGAGAATAAAAATATAAATATGATACATTTAGAAAATTGAGCCGTGGTAGAGTAATGAATTAACGTCTTAGTATTGCACAATAATTCATCACACACTCAGATAGTTAAAGAGATGCAAGAGAAAACATCTAAATTTTTTACATAAAAAATCCCGAAAAGTAAAAAAAATAGCAAAACTAAACCTAGTTGAATTGATCCACTATGAATAGTGAGTATAAATGTTCATTGTTCTTTTGAATTGGAGAAGATGGATTACATAGTTGATCATTACAAATTTACTACAGTAGTTCATTAATAGTTGTTGTAATCTAACAGTAATGAATATTGTTATCGATGCTAGCAGGCTATAAGGATCGTAGTTGATTGCTATGAAGATAGTAGTTCGTCGTGAATGTTGTAGATGGTGGTTTTAGCATCAGTTTGTTGTATAGGTCATAGTTGAAATCTATGATAGTAATTGATTGTGTGGGTCTTATATGGTTGCTTTAGGAGCGTCAGTTTGTTACACCAACATCGTCTTTAGGAGGTATCATTGCACTGAATGTAAGGTGCATTGTTACACCATCATCATATTTGAGGTGCATTTTACACTATTTTTGGAGTGTTTTGTTGCATCGTATTCGGGTACGTTGTTATATCGTCATCACGAAATGACGTTGCACCCTATGTGAGATATGTTGTTACACCAACATCGAGGTATGTCGTTGCACCGTATTCAGTGGTGTATTATTACACCAACTTTGAGATACATTATCGTACCGTATGCAGGGTACGTCGTTCTACTGAATGCCTCATCTCTCTACAATCTACCCGAAATTCCACAGTGTGCATCGTGATTCCATGAGAGGTTTTATTTGAACTAGTCAAGGGCAACCGATGGTGGTTTACGATGGGCAGTGGGCCGTGGTCGAGGGTGGTCAGCGACTATAGAAGTAGGAGGTATTCGTCGGTTCTACGATGCAAAAGCGATGCTACCCCCCCCTCTCATAAGAAGGGATCTATTTATAAAGGCTGAGAGACGTCTCTCTACAAAGAAGAAATGAATTTGAACCACACTATCAAACACCCCAAAGAGATTCCAATAATCAAATAACATTTGGTGACTATTTGAGTGTCTTAATGATATCATAATTGACTGATATTGGGCTCTGTCGGCATATTTTTAGGTTATGTGTTTTATTTTGAAAAGGGAGTCGCCTACGGAAATTGTCGGCGAATTTTAATTTAATTTAAATAAATAATTTGAAAAGTAGTATTTGATTTTGAAAATAATTTTAAATTTGAAAATTTTAAGATATGAAATCAAACTGATCTCACATCCCGAATAGTTTATATAAACGAGCGCCGCATCACAAACCGTGTATCTATCCCGAAGAATAGACACACCGCTCGATAATGGGGCTCGATTAAATAAACTAGAAGGTTTGTGACATCCGTTTGATCCGCGAACCAATTTTATAAGCTGACAAATTCCCTCGCTTAATATGAAACTATTAAACAGGGTTTATATTACTCCGGGTTCTTAAAGTTCCCTATAAGGGCAAGCCCCTATAGTTAATTACATCTTAAGTGATGGGAATCACCTAAGAAAACTCTCGATAATAATCAATAATTCTGCTCTCAAGAATTTCAAAGTTTAAGTTTTCAAAGGGTTGAATTTTGGAATTTCAATAGGGAATGGATCAAATTTGGAACATTTTTATTTTGGGAATTCAAAGGAAGAAAAGTAGGAGAGATCACGGATTCGAAGCGGACTTCAGTAATCTCCCGATTATCCTATTGTTTGGCTTGGATTTAGGAAAGTCCTAATGTTTATTTAATGTTTTAATCTTCGCCAATTTTAGTTAATTAGGGCTTATATTTATATGATAGAATCATACAAATCGCTTAGAAGATATGAGGGTTTATGTCGTATCGGACGACTACCTCGGAATCCTAAGACCGGTTAGGGCTTAATTTGCAATGCAAATGCCTAACGAAGAATCGAGGATTTATGTTGCACTATGCAAACTACCTCGAAGTCCTATGGCTTTGTTTATTTAACTCTAAGAAAGTTTTGTTGATGTAGGTTCAAGTTTTGCCGACGACGATGGTCGTGCTCGCCCACCATGCTCCGAGCTCCTTGTTGTTGCAGGGGTTTAGTTTTAGAAATCATAAATCAAGAGATGAGAGAAGTGTTCTGGTTTAGAGAAGTCTTAATTTCCAAGTGTTTTTTGTGTTTTAATTAAAACAAATCTTAAAGTTGATTAAACGAACCGATTAAGATCCCACGGTTCCGTCATCCCGCACCGTTATTTTCATCGAATTCACTTAGTCCGGATGAATTTGCTAAACTCAACTAAATGAGTTCCGCACTTTCATTTAGACCGTGAAATCCCGTTAGCAACACGTGGGTTACATCATCCGAGGTATTCCCGATCATTCAATGAGACGTTTTAATTTAGTTGTAGTTGTAGTTTTGTGTTCGTTTGTGATTAAATTTTGAGTTGTCTTATATTTTGAAATGTTGTGGAGGTGAATTTTATCTTGTAGTGTCTTTTATTTTAATTTTGGGTTTCAGCTTTGGTTTACGTCCTAAAGGTGTCGGTTTTCATGCAATCGTTGTTTATCATGCAAGAAAAATAAGTGCGATGCGATTAAATAAATTGCAATAAAATAAATTGCAATAAAATAAAAGCGTACTGGAGGGTCTTCCCGTCATTCCGAGCTGCACTTAAAACATAGTTAGAATATTTAAGCAAGTTCCTAGGTAAAGCTAAGGGAGAAGGTTTATGGTTTTCTACCAGGCTTCCTAATCCTATAGCTTAGTCATTTCCTATGACGTCTAGGTTCTTTGTGTTTTTAGTTTGAAGACGATTTTCTTCATCAAAGAACAATTAAGTTCAATTGTTTCAGTAAATATCCTATCATATCGAGGAAGTGCTTAAGAAGAATCTTAAACATCTTTTCAATATTTCTAGGATTGTTTTAAGTCCAAGAGAATTTAATTATATAAATGAATCGATCGTCCGAGGTTTTCAAGTTTTGTTAACTTGCTCAGTGAACTAGGATGTTTGAATATCCTTATAAGTGAAGTGTCACTTCATTTGATATTCCATTTAGGAGTTATGATAATAAAAGCTCCTAAGGGCAAAATAATATTTAATAGTTTGTGATTCAAATTTAAGTTCAAATTAATGATTTAAGTTTGGAATAGTGTTCAAATTATTTTAGGTTTATGTCTTAAGTGATGTTATTTAATTTAACTTAATTTATTTTAATTTAATTTATTTTAATTTAATTTATTTAATTTAATTTGATTTGATTTAATTTAATTCAATTTAATTTATTTGATTTAATTTCTTAATTTAATTTAATTTAATTTTAATTTAATTTAATTTAATTTTTAATTTAATTTAATTTAATTTAATTTAATTTAATTTAATTTAATTTAATTTTGTTTATTTATTTAATTTAATGTATTTAATTCATTTAATTTAATTTAATTTGTTTATTTAATTTAATTTAATTTTAATTTAATTTAATTTAATTTAATTGAAATTTTTTGAAAGAGTTTAATGATTTAATTTTAGTTTAATGATTAAGTCTTTTAATATTTTAAATTTGAGTTATCATTTTAATTAAGAGTTGAGTATTAATGAGATGATTAATTTAGGGATTTTTAAATTAAAGAATAAATCTCTTCCTAATAATATCCCTATTTTAATAATTCCAAATTTATTATCCTTCCAAATTCAATTAATTATTTAATTAAAGTTTAATCATTTTAAATTGCTTAATGGGTTTCTACCCTTTAATTATTAAATTTCAATCATCCAAATCAGATTAGGATCAAATATTTTACTTGTTAATTTTTTATTAAACCTAAAGTTTTAATTAAGGGTTAAAATTTTAATTACCATTTTGCCCTTTAAGCTCTAATAATTTCATAACTCACTAAGTTGAACTCAAATGAACTTGAAATTTTTATGAGACTTCACTCATATGTCAATAAAGACATGAGAGGAGAAAATGTGATTTTTCTGTATTTAATTTATTTATATAATTATTTTTTGTAGAAAATAGAGATTTTCAAGGAAAATTCAATAATATGACCAAGGGAAAGTTTCTGTCCTTAAGAAAATTAGGGGACATTCCTAATGACCAGAGGACCACTTGGACCAAATTTTGTAATTTTTTGAATTATATTTTATTTATTAGAATTATTTTAACTTCTGGAGTATTAATTAATTTAAAAATAAAATAAATGTTGAAAAATAAATTTTATAATTTTTAAAATTCTCTCTGATATCAAGGATTCCAGAGAACCAAACTTTGCAATTTTCTGATTTTTCTTTGATTTATTATAATTATTTTGATGAAAATGCTAGAAAATATATTTTTTTATTTTAAAATTACCCTAGAGCTTTAAAAAATAATATTTCACTAAATAGACCTAGGAAAAATATGGGACCTGTTCCTAAGTGATTAAAATTCAAAATATAACATTTTAGTGAATTTTATTATTTTTGTGATTTTTATTATTTTTTAATTATTAAAAATATTAAAATAATATTAAAAATCAACTTTTTAGAAAATTGAAATTTTAATTTTCTTAAACTCCCTGATATCAGAGAGACTCCAAAACCAATTTGGTGAATTTTTGAAAGATATTTTGAAAGTTATGAATTTTTAAAGTTTAAAATGACTAAGTGGCTTAATCAACCCAATTAGTGGGGCTAACCAAGTCCAATTGACCTCAAATTTTTATGGTGGGTTCCTCTGATCCTAAAGGTCAGTGGAGAATTGATTTCAAGTCAATTTGATCTATGGTTAACTCTAATTAGTTAGGGGTCTATTTTGGGTGTTTGAGCCAATTAGGGTTAATTTAAGTGAATTAACTCAAATCCTATTTTTCCTAGGGTTCTCTGGTCACAAGGAACATCACCAAATTTTCCTAGAATTTATTTCACAACATGCTAATTTTTGAAATTAAAATACTTAAATCAACGAACATGCATTTGAAAAATCAATAACTTTTCACAGAGATGGCCTCGACCTTGGAAAATTCGGGGAATGTCCCTAAGTTCGGAGGCTTCAAAAGCTCTATAGTCTCATGCCATGGTGAATTGTATACATGCATGGAGAATTAAAACAATGCAGGGAGTAAATAATTAATTAAAAATAAAATACTTGGATAAAATTAATTAATTTCTTTTCCACATTATTCTCCTTTGTTCACCGAGCAAGGGGTATTTTTATTTTATTTTTGTGATTTTTCTACACAAAGATATGGATTTTTAAAGTTACGGGAATTAAATAAATAGAAAATATTCCTATTTATCTACTTATCCACGCGGCGCCGCGTCAACCTCGGCAGCTCCGAAATGCCGCGTGGCGCGCTCCCATTCGACGCCGCCATCCGAGTCGGCGAGCCGGGTCCCGCGGTTCTCGTCACCGTCTCCTGGTCCGACGCCATCCGAGCCGTCCGTCCGCGCGTGTATTAAATGGACGGCATCCGTTCATCGTCCATGACCGGTGTGATCCCGTGACCGTCCACACTCTAACCCTAGGAACTCACTCGATTCTCGATGGATTTTCGTGTTCTTATGCTCCATGGATTCGTCTTGAAGAGACGAACACATCCATACGGTAATCATGCATTGAAATTAAGGCATTTGAAATGGAGAATCTCCAGAAGCTCGGGATGAAGAATTAGTTCATACCTTTGCTCAGAGAAGTGAAGCTTCGATCTGAGAGTTGTTGCACCTTCGATTGGATCCCGGCAAGCTCCGGATGAAGTCTCCCGGTCGCAGTGAATTGTCTCAGGTTGAACTTCGACCACGGTCGATCACAAAGCTTGGAGTCCGGAGCAAGCTCGGGTGGCCCTGGAGATGGGGCTTTCTTCGGTGGACACCTTCCCCTGGTCCAGTGAAGGTGTAGGACCAATCAATTTGGGGATTGGTTCAGCTGTGGGGAAGTGTCCCGGTTTTGGGCTTGGATTTCAACTCCGAAATTGAGCTCGCAGAGAAGAAATGGCAGAGGGATCTCACTTGGGGATCAAGTGCTGCGTGTATGAGGAGGGGTCTCGGAACAATTTTGGCGAGTTTTGGCAAGGTTTGTGCAACTCTCCTCTCATGGCCGTGAGGGGTGGTGTTTAAATAGGCATGGTCGGAGGGCCTCCCGGGGAGTTAGGGCTTGGGATCGAGCTGCTCCAGTGAGGAGAAGAACAGCCATGGTGACCACTAGACATGGGGCGGCTCGGCGAGGAGAATTCCAAAGTTTGGCTCCTCCCGAGGTTTCGGCCATGGTGTTTTCCGGCGGCACAGTGGCTGGCCGGCCGAGCACTTGGTCACCATCTTGTTCGAGTGGGTCGGGGCGGGGGTTTGGTGTATTCAATTGAGGTTTGACATGTGTAAAGTGGTTGAATCGAAGTAGAAAGGGGAAGGGGCTATTTTAGCTTCAATTTGGTCAACCCATTGGTTTGGGTTGGGTGCACCTCCCTATGGCTTCGATTTTGGCTGAGAGGATCGGATTGGGTCAGTCTGCCATGGAGTGGTGAAGTCTCCATCCATGGATTAGGTGGCAAAGCATGGTTTAGAGTGTGACATGCTTAAGGTAAAAAGGCTTAAGAAGGATTAGGAAAGGGGGTCCTCCTTTTTCCATTAATGGCTTGATCACATGTCAAACTCTCCATGGCTTCATGTGGCTTGTCCATGGCTTGCATGGCTTGTCTTTGGCTTAGGGAAAAGTTTAGTCAATTTCATAAAAATGGGTTTTAAGAATTTTTGGTAATTTGGTGTAAAATTTGGATGGTTTGTCATATGGCTTTGTTTAGAAAGATTTGATTGCTGATTTAGGACTTAGGAATGATTTTAACTAAGTGAGGATGAGATGAGATTGTAATGTGGGCTTTAGGATGGGCTTGGGCTTTTGAGTTTGGTTTGGAATGGGCCTTTGAATGTCTTTTAGAAGTGGGCTTTTAGATGAAAATTTTGCAAAGGGCCATGCCAAATAAATGTTGGGTTTAGGTCAAAATGGGCCTTTTAACTTTGGGTTGAATTTGAGTGGGGTTTGGATCAAAGTTTTGGGCAAATCATGTTAGTGTTTTGTTCATGGGGATGTTAAGGAAGGTTTGGAAAAGACTTGGGGTTAATTGGAGTTGAAATGGGTGAGTTTGGGTTAGGTTTGGGTCATGGGTCCAAATTGGGCTTTAAGGCCAAAAGTGAAATTGGACCCAAATTTCAATCAAATTAAGCTTGGCTTTGGTCTAGATTGGTGTTTGGGATGTTGAATTGCAGTTTAGAATCGAATTGGACCAAAATTTGGATCAATTGGGTAGGCTTGGTTTGACATTGGGTTTACTTTGGGTTAAAATGGGTCAAATTGGGGGTTTTGACAAAAGTGGGGTAAACTGACAAAATTGGCCCATGGTGTAGTTGAACAAAATGAAATTGGGAATATTTGGGATTTTCTGGAATTTTCTGGGAATTTTCTGAATTTTTGGATTTTTGGGTTAAAAGGGGTATTTTGGGTATTTGGAAGGTATTGGGAGGGTATTCTTGGAATTTTTGGTATTTTTGGCTAGGAATGGTCAATTTGAGTGATGTGGAAATGTTTAGGAATGGTTTTGAGGAATTTTGGGTAATTTGGAAATTTTTGAGAAATTTGGGTAGTTTGAGGGCATTTGGTAGGGTTGGTGGGTGTAGGGTCCCGGGGTCAAAAATTGAAAATTTGGAAAATTGAAGATTAGGTGGATGTAAGTGAAATGAAAACATCTTTTGTTGAGCCATGAAGCCATATCAAGCCCACATGAGCCATGAAGGGACTCATTTGAGGCATTCACCATGTTGTTCCTAACCTCTTAGCCGAGGGCTTAGGGGTTAAGGACCATCCATGTGAATCACCTACATGAGTCGTGAAGTCGAAGTCGGGTATGGGTGTGTTTTTAGGAGGTGTGTGAAAGTGTAGTGCATAGGTGTAGTGTATGTGTGAGTCGGCCCTTCACTGGACCAGGGCCACCTGGGCAGATCCTAGGCCAAAGAGTCCTATAGGAACTCATCCTTTAAACTTCCACATTCGATTTCAACCCTCTAGGTGATTAGGGGTCTACGATCGAGTTTGTGGAGTTTGCGGGAGTTTAGAAGTGGTTTGAATTTCTAAAAGGTGGGTCCCAATTCTAATCCTCTATGATAGTCAAAGGAAAAGCCTAAGGCTAGATCCTAAGTACTAAAGAGAAGAAGAGAAGACCTCATCAAAAATGAGGTCAACAGGCTCGTTGGACTTGTCTTTTCGAGATGTTCGGTTCGAATATAATCTTGTCAGATTTGGAATCTGTTTACCTATTAATTTTGATTCTATTAGGTTTATCTCATTGAGCCAACCAGTTTGACTGTAATTTTGCTGAAATTGTAGTTTTGGATAATTTTTAATTAAAATTCAAATATTTTGTAATTTAAAAATTATCTTGAGATTTGTGCAAGAAGATGAGAATTTTTTGATGGTATCAAAATATTTCTTAGTATAAGTTTGCTTGACTCTTGGGAAATTTTCACCATAACACACAAAAAAAAATATAAATCAACACAATAATGGAAGACTCCCATAAAAAAAGTGAGGAAAAAAATGGCAAATAATAGACAAAAAAAGAGTAGAATTCTGACTACTGAAAGAAACTGCTTCCCAAAAAAGTTGTCCAACCACAAAAACATCAATCAGTCATGGAACTGTAGCTCTACATTCCCAAGGAACAACACCATGATCAAACAAGTAGAGATGAGCTCTTCAAGAAGAGACCAATTCCAATGAGAAGCAAATTAAACACATATTTTTGAAGGGAGTATCCTCAACCATAAATCCGACATATTAATTTAAGTAAACTGCTAAGGTTGTCAACTAAGCTAACAAGAAGAAAACTTTGCCATAGTATTGTGTCATCTATTAGCCCAATAAAAGAGAACTCTCCAAAAGAAAGGCAAATCCACCAAGATGTAGTTAGAATATTAACAACCAGCTTCCATAAAAAGAGCACTAACGCAACCAAAATTGTCATATTGTAGCGTGAGCATAATTTTTTAGATAATCCAACAGATTCAAAGACAAAAGCACAATCAGTGATGGCTCACAGAAGAAAGACTGAAGATTGCATCACGGGAAGATCAAAGACTTGGTTGACCAAGTACAAATTCTTTTGGGTCAGGACCTAAAGTCTACCAAATGAAGGTTGTCAAAGCCAAATATGAAAATGTAATGAGTCGGGAGAAG
Organism: Papilionanthe hookeriana x Papilionanthe teres; assembly: GCA_022702705.1. Taxonomy (NCBI): domain Eukaryota; kingdom Viridiplantae; phylum Streptophyta; class Magnoliopsida; order Asparagales; family Orchidaceae; genus Papilionanthe; species Papilionanthe hookeriana x Papilionanthe teres. The sequence continues at coordinate 36,840,989 of CM040421.1, forward strand.
GCCTCAACCAAACTCTCGCCCCAACACCACCAGCTGCCTCATGAGAGCCTCCGAGACTCTTCAAGGTCGAAGGTTCTCACCAAGATACACTCCGCGAACACATCAATGGGACTTTCTGTCATGGCATGAGCTACCAGTCGAATTACAGTGATGATTCACCCTCTATATGATAACCAAGTCTCATCCCAGTGACAATAGCTCTTTATCTAGGGGTCGATATATAGTCGACAACCGTACTAAAGCAGCGGGCCAGTTGAGTCAAACTGATCGAGCGAAGTTTGAACAATGTAAGATCAACCAGAGTCGATTGACAACTAATCAGCCGAATGGGCATTCTCGATCCAAGGACCACCCATCTCAGGTGACCGAGCGACACGGAAGCCAAGCCATAGACTCATTTTTTTAAATGCCCAAAATACTTTGTAACACCCCCTTTAAAGTAGGGGTAACTATATAATTATGCACAAAACACCCCCTCTTCTATAAATAGGGGGGTCATTTCTAAGGTGAAGTGTAATCAAATAATTAATAGAAATTCCCTCATTCTACTATTTGGTACTATGCACTCTCATTCTCTCTCTCACTCTTTATTTCTCTCTCTTGTTCTAGGCTTTATTCCTTGGTTGTGATTCACATGAAAGATTCAAATTCAACATCCAAAAGGGTGCAGTCCATAGGTAGGGGTGAGCATTTGGTCGGTTTGGATGGATCAGTTTTCAAATTGATCGAATCAATTGCAACTGAAATGCAAAATTCAAAAAATTGGACCAATCAAAATTTTGATAAAAACAAAACAAAACTTAATTCGATCTAAACAATTCAAATATGAACAAACCAGAATTTACTTATTAGTCGGAGTCAAATTATTACAAAAATCATAAATTGCACATCTTTTACGTATAATATCAATTTAATTTTATGAATCCTCACATTAATGTTGAATTTTTTGCTTTAGTGAAAATTAAAATCAAACAAATAACCAAAAAATGAATTTTGAGATTTTTTTAAAATAAAAATTGGAAACCAAACCAAATCAGCCAAACTTCTTAGTTCGATTTCGCTTATCGTTTTTAACCAAATAATGCACACCACTGTCCCTAAGTGATTTGAGATAGCTTTTGACTCGTGATATAACAATAATATAACTCTACTCAGATTATATGATGCTTTAATGATGCTTTAGTTCCATTCCTTACATTCCCTCTATAACATATAAGAACTTTAATCATATTAAAAGCAATAAGATAAATTAAAATAAATAGGACAATTATGTTAAGATATCCTAATATAATACTTTATATTAAGCATTTTACTTAAGGATTTAATATTTTAGCAAGTTATCCCCTTAAATCCATCTCCCAACAAGCAAAGTAGCAATTAACATAATAAATCTGTGTTGTGCACAGTTTGACATATTAGTTAATTAATTGAGGGTTGCTAACCAAGAATTCATCAATCATGACTTCATTAAAGCTGTTGAATAATTGTATTAATTACATTTGAAATGTATATTTTTTTTTGCATATTTGTTTTTTCAAAATTAATAGAAGATGTACAAAGGCTGAATTTCTTCTTAAATGAAACTAAGAAAAGATGGAATCTAAGCATATTATTTATGAAACCTTCTATTTTAATTGGGGGCGTTTACATATATACCGTGCAATTCCTATGTATTTCTAGATCTAACTCCTAAACTTTCATATTTACTACATAGATAAGATTTCAATCTTTAATATCACATCAAAAATACCGTTATTATCAACCACTTTAAAGTTAAATATACTTGCTTCCTTGCATCCATGTATATACATGTGTGTGTGTGTGTGTGTGTGTGTGTGTGTGTGTGTGTGTGTGTGTTAATGAATATATATATATATATATATATATAGGGTTACATGTGATGTTTTGTAACCACAACAATAACATTCTTTTAAACACCATATATTGTTTGAAACAATCAAATTATTGCCACTTGAAAATAAATTAGAAAACTATTTTTCTTGTCTTTAGTTGTGTGACCTATAACATTTTTTATTTGGCTAAAAATTTATCCCTTTCAATTTATCTTTTTTTTTTTTGTAGTTTTTCTTCATATCACTTTTATAGATCACTCTATAGTATTGATCAGGTGTTTCTTATGTTTCAACATTTTATTATTATTATTATTATTATTTTGTGTCAACTATTAAAACTCTTATCCAAACTAACGAGTATGTCATCCTTTAAGCCCATGTTTCAATACCCCTAAAGCTTTTACAACCTCCTTTTAGCTTCTCAAGTTCTTATATAGGACATATAGCCATCACATCTCTTTTAACCTTCTTTTAAACTCTGCAATAACTCATTGTATTAAAAATAACTCAAAATAACCATCTTGCTGGTAACCCTTGTCTACAAACTCACATTCATGATGTTTACAAAGCCTCAATTCACTTATAAATATCCTCCAGCACCCACCCCATCTTCAAATAATTTTTTTTTTCCTCAAATCTCCCACTTCTAAGTCCACACTAAATTTTCATTAGATGGCCATACTATCTTTCAAAGCAATATTCAATTAACTTGAAATCTATAATGAGACATCATCTTATAATAAAAGTTGAATGAACTTTTGAAACATACTACATGTGTTATTACACTTTCTTCCGCACAATAATCATATATCACACAAGTTAAAATAGTTGTAATGTAATAAAGATGATCATAACATTATCACAATAATTAAGTATGCAAAATTAAAATTGTTGGTTATACATTTTCATGAGGTGACATAGACTATGAATTTTATCATGTAATTAAGTGTTATAAATAACTGATCATGGTCTATCACTTATTGGAAGTCTTGAAATTAAAATAAAAAAAAAAACCACATAAACTCTTATGCTTGTCTCACTTCTATCAACTCCTCTAATAAGGAGCAAATCTTACACTTAAAGTTTAAGGCTTATGTATGTCTCCAATATTTTGATCATCTAAATATTGGCTTTTGATTATCATGTGGTCACTATTATTGTTGGGTTAGCTTTTCCACAATTAATAAGATATCTCAATATTTGTGATGTCCAACACACTTATAGTTTGGCTTTTCTCAACATCACATTTTACATTTGAGATATCAAATAGGTCAAATCTTAAATCAAATAACTTAAACAAGCTTCATAATCACTAAAAGCTCAAAACGTTTTTATCTAGATAATCATGTATCACTACTCATTCTCTAAATTATTAATAACTAATACTAAACACACAACCAATTATTTAACATTCAGTTGGTTACGAGTACACTATAATTGACTACCAACTAATCAAAAGCTCTTATTCAAAACAAATTGGATAAGTTAATCCATAAAATAATAAATGAGCTATTTAAGTGGTGCCAGCATGATCCATTCCCGATCCCTTCCCTGCGTCGTCCTCCCTTCTCTTGCGAAGCTCGCGAAGCCCAGCTCGTCCCGTCGCTGTCCAAGGTGGAGTCCCCGATCCTGTCCCTGCGTCGCGCTCTTCTCTCCCGAGTTGGGTTTATGGGTTTATGGGATTCAGGAGGCTGAACGATTGGAGTTATTAATGCATTTCCTTTCTTTGTTGAAGAAATGACTCGGTATGTTTTCAGCTATCTTTTTTTATTTTTTGTCCGGCTTCTTGTTCATACTTTTTTATTTTTCCCTTTAATGTTTAAATTTGTGGAGATATTTGATTCTCATGTGCATTGGTATTTGAATTCGTTGGAGCTTTAGGATAGGTTGTTGAATGCAATTGGAAAGGCTCTTCCAGTTTATTGAATATTATAGAAATCGATATTGTAATCACGTGCAAAATAGTCATTTATTCGACAGCAGCTACCAATAAGTCGTTCTGAATAAGCTCCAGCAAACAACAAACCAGCTTATCCTGATAATCTACAGATTATCAGATTATCAGGATAATCTGCTTCTACAGCTGCCCTAAACAGACCCATAATCAAGTCTGCATAATAAGTTAGGCTAATATTGAAAATCGCTAAAATATATATAAAATTAAAGTAATATATAGTAATGCGAAAAATTAAAATTAAAATTAAATTATATATAGATATATATTTACATGAGAAAAATTAAAGTAATGCAAGCAAGCAGAGCAGGTCAAGTCAACTGATGGTAGCTGGTTTGATCCAACGGTCCATGATTATCAGTCGATGAAATAAATTTTGTTCGAATTTATAAAATTCTAATCTTGAACCCAAAGGAAAGTTACGCGAAGCGGAAGATTACCGCTTTCCAACTGCAACGAAACGGGTTTAAGTGCTCCTACTCGAAGAACTGGTCGATCGGTCTTCTTTGGTATTTGATTTCTCGGTATGCCTTCTTCGAAAAAATCCCCTTTTTCATCATCGCTTGCGGCATCTTGCATTTTTATACAATTTTTTTGACTGTTAGGTGTAGTTTCTGGCTTGGATTATAATTTAATTGGGGATCTGGAAAGTTTATTTATTTATTTTTTGGCTGTTTTAATGGCTAATGGTTTGTAAAGACTGGGGTTGGAGATCTGAATGTTTCGTCTGTGTTCTTGATGGCTTTGTCTGTTACAATTTGGGGATTTTATGGTTTCTTCTTTCTTTGATTATGCAAATTTGGCACCCTAAGAACTCTCTTTAGGAGAATTTTACTTTAAGGAAGCGATGAATGGATTTTTTGTTTTTAATATATAGTTTTGATTGGTAATCGGCTGATAAAACTAACTCTGCTATCGAGTTAATTACCTTTGATGATATTGTAAATGTGGTTTGTGATTATACACGGCAAGTTTGATTATAAGATAGTTAAAAAATGAAACTTTGGAAGAAATGAATGGATTATTAGAAATTATACTTTAAGGAAGAGAGGTTAAATATTGGAAATGACTTTATTGGACATATTGAGGTTGTTTGAATTTGGTCAAGGAGGGAGCAATGAAGTTGTTTTCATGGAGGAGATTGGCGAGCACAGGTAATCTGAGTGAATCGAAGGATAGATTGGGAAGAGAATGGGGTTTCCATTTAACAAAAGCTTCATTGATTTTTGAAGGGGTCGCTATGTGTCCTCTATCCCATAAATTTTTCAGCGCTTGTGTTCCTGATCTGTGTTTGAAGCAGGCTAAGCATTTTGAAATTTTTTTGGAAGGTTAGTCGGATGATGGTGTTGATTAGTAGAATCATGCAAATGTCTAATCAACCTTGTTCCACTTAGTTGAACTCTTAGAATATATTCAAAAGGGTATGTATCCAACCAACCAAATTATTCCCGAGGTAATTATTTGGATAATAGCTGGATGATTGATGGAGTTGTTGAGCTATCTTGGTACTGCGAACTATGTGGAGCCTTTTTAGTCTATTTTACTTGATTATATCCTTTGTTACTCTATTTCTATATTTTATGCTTGTTCATTTCTAGTATGTCCGTACATTAAAGAAATTATCCACTGCGTACTATGGCTTCGTATGATCAATTCAACAAGATTGGATAAATTGTCCATGAGGAGTCTTTTGTGGGAGCCTTGTCTGCTATAAGGTGCTGGAGAAACAACTAAGAATCGATTCAAGTTTAGCTTAACTCAAAACAAAACATTTTGATTCCAGCATGGCTGGGAATCAAAATCAAAATCACGGAGTTGTCTCAACTTGAAATGATAAAATTTTGAGTAGGCATTAATTTCTTTTTCTACTATTCAATTTTTAGTTGAATCAAAATGATTCAATTTTTAATTTGTTATAAACATATATATTAGTATTTTTACCCTGTAATATACGTACATATTATGTTATTCATGCTGTATATTTTATAAAATACTCATTTCAAGTCATTTTTGTGTGGTTTTGAGCTTTTCAGGGCAAAATCAAACACCTCAAACCCAAAATATAGAGTCAAATTAGAGTGATTTTCAAGTACGTTTTAAGATTCAAATAAAAGCACTTCTCAACGGAGAGTTGCACTTTTGCTCAGTCAACTACCGTCATCTGACTAGTATTAGCAGGCTATTTGAGTCTAACCCGTGGAATACACCCATATTAGTCTGATTAATCCATACCCTAGTCAGGCATCAGGTTAGACACACAGTGGGCCGTAACTTCTCCTGAAGTCCACGTTTCTATGTACTTAGAATAAGGCTAATGATGGTGATTTTAATTCAACTGGGCTTGCATTTTTCTGCTATTATTTTGTCTTAGGAGAGCATTCTATAGCTAATTCTGCATGGACTCTAAATTTTGGATTCATAGTTTTAAAATTACTATGCGCAAGCTATAAACCTGCAGTCCTTCAATTAGCTTCTTTTCTTACATTTTTATAAAATTCATATTTTTATTAGTTCATTTTATCACATGTGACACAATGTTCTAAACACAGTCTTATCTTTTCCATTTCTTGTTGGCTGCAAGGATATTTTCCCTGCTTTTTTATATTAGCTTCATACGCAAAGATGAGCGACGATCTACTCGAAAAAGTCAGCGCCTTTGGCGAGCGTCTCAAACTTAGTGGCACTGAGATGGGCAGGAAAATGACGGCTGGTATGAGCTCCATGAGCTTTAAGATGAAGGAATTCTTTCAAGGTCCAACCCAAGCTGACAAATTTGTCGAAGAGGCCACCTCAGAGAACTTGGAAGGACCTGATTGGGCCGCTAACCTTGAAATCTGCGACATGATCAACAGCGATAGTGTCAAAAGCGTCGAGTTTATCTGTGGCATCAAGAAAAGAATCATGGTGAAGAATCCAAGGGTCCAATACCTTGCATTGGTGCTTCTTGAGACCTGCGTCCAGAACTGCGAGAAAGCATTCTCCGAGGTTGCAGCCGAGAGGGTTCTTGACGAGATGGTAAAACTGATAGATGATCCTCAAACGGCACTCAGCAATCGGAACAAGGCCCTCGTTCTGATCCAAGCGTGGGGAGAGTCAGGAGACGAACTTAGATATTTGCCGGTTTATGAGGAAACATACAAGGTCTTGATGTTTTACTATTGAATTTGGATTTTAAAAACCAGATTGAATGAACATATATAGGCCATGTTGATCATACTAAATTCATATTTTATTTTGCTTGATTTGTAATTTTTTTTTCTTGTAGAGCTTAAGATCTAGAGGCATAAGGTTTCCTGGACGTGATGATGAGAGCATTGTTCCGATATTTACCCCTCCACGTTCAGCCCCAGAGACAGATTCAACTTTCATTGCGCCACCGCCCCTTTCAAATTATCCTGATTCTCCTGTGCTTCATTTTACCACTGAACAAACGAAGGAAGCTTTTGATGTGGCTCGCAACAGCTCGGAACTACTTTCAACAGTTTTAACCTCCTCTCCTCAGCAAGAAGTTTTAAAGGTCAGTTTTCTTCCTAAAAAAATATTTTTACTCTAATTCACCAGTGACTAGCCCTTTTATGTGAGATCTAAATGTAAAATGGGAAACCTAACATATGAAAGTCGAGAAAAGTTAACATCACGTTTAAGCTTGACAATGAGTAGAAAGGATTATAAAGAAGAGGAAAAAGATGAGCATTTTAAGATATAAGAATCTAACAAGTAAGCTTCATACTTGAATAACAAAACTATTTCTCTGAAAATGGTTTTATGTCTCACACTTAACCTATGATCAAAGTCATCGAATAGATGTAGAAGAAGGGACATCTTCACATCCACAAAAAATATTTATTCATATCACCAAACTCTTATACATATCTCAGAATTTTATTGTTCGTATATATATATATATATATATATATATATATATATATATATGAAATAAATAATATTATTAACAAACTACCAGTGAATTGTTATTTTCTAATCAATTTAACACACTGCTAATAAATTGCAAACTGCTAATACATTGCAAACTACTAATAATTTACTACTCAACTTAATGAAAGAGGCCTTAAAAAAAAAAAAAGAGGCCTTAAAAAAAAAAAAGACTTAAATATACACGATGATTTATTCATAATTTTATGTATGCACCAATTCCTGCAGGGTGCAATACACTTTACTCCTTAATGTTGTAGTTATAATACAACCGGAGTAGTAGTTATAATTCACAGAAAATACTTCACTTATGAACAGTGAAAAGTCAATACTCCCTATGAATGATAGGAATAATAAGTTTGAGTTCTTGCGTTTAAGTTCTTTTCTTTTAGAACAAGATGCACGCTCTTTCGTTTAAGTTCTTTTCTTGTAGAAGAAGATGCACGCTCTTTCGTTTAAGTACGTTGCTTTTCTTCTATTTATTTTTTAATGCTCATTGCTTATTTTCCATGCAAACAATTATTTTACTAGTCACGTCGATAATAATTTTATTGTTCAAGTAAGTTCATCAACATCCATCTTCATTATGTTACCTCAAGAAAGTTCGTCAGCATCTATAGGGTATGGAATTATGTATTACCACTTTATTTTTTAATGCTCATTGTTTGATGACCAGTAACTACGCTTTGAACGGTAATTTCATTGTGCTATGAGGAGTAAAAAAAGGAAACAAAAATCATCATAGAAAAGAGGAGTTTTACTGAATGAAAGGAAGAGAAAATTAATTTATGAAACATAATTGTTAAAAATAATGATAAGAGGATTCAATGTCTTAATAGAACTCTTGCTTTCAGAGTAACAACCTTGCATACAGAATAAACCTACAGCCTTAGTCTTAATACCAATTTGATGTCGACAGGGAATGAAAGCATTAGTAAAGATAATGAAGGAGGGAAATAAAGGAAAATAACTTGCAAGCTCATATTTCAACAAGGCGACTACCTTTCCCCAAAGTTTTTTAGTTCTTACAGCTGATCAAGGATTGAGATCGTACAATAACTTTTTTATTCATTTCACTGAGTTATCCTACATAGTGAAAGATGCATTTGTTTCATCACTATCATTACCATTAACCTTGTTCTAACTATTTTAGTGCAGTATTTTGAATTCTCATTTTTCATTTGTTTATTTTGAGTGTTGCTTGAAGTGTTAATTTTATTCTTTTCCCAAATTATTTTGAAACTTCTATCAATGTTACTTAGGGTCTACTTATTTTCTTTCTTCCTCATACACTAATTTTAACTACCCATCTAATGGGTGTGCTTTCTCTCTATTGGGCATAATTGAATCATTTAGGTCTATTATCATTATCTTATCTTCAATAGATGCCACTTTAACAATACTCTAATGTAGTCATTCTTCAATTTATGATTTTCATAGTTTACTACACCTCTTTATTATGATTATTATTTCTACCATTCACAACTTATCTATTAACAATATTTGTAATACCCCAACACTCAGAATCATATAAGTTGTCACCTAATTATAATTTCATAAACTTTACTGTTAAATCTCCATGATATGTTTTTATCTTATAGTGATCATATATCAAATTTTTTTTTTTAATTTTAAACACCCATCTTTAGCTCTAGAAGTAATGTTTTCATTTAATTCTCATACTTTTGTAGAATAAATCCATGATTTTGATCTTATCACACCCACGAATTATTTTATTTTTTAATGATAGTTAGTCTATTATTAATATCACACTAATTGAAATTGTATTTCATATACCAAGTCATTGTTCTATTGACTCTAAGTCTCTTTCTTTTTAAATATATGTTTTCCATTGTTCTAATTTTAAGTATCTTATTGATCAAAGCTATGTGATCTATAAAATAAATATACTAAGGAACTCACTTTTTAAATACCTTTGTATGCATGCTTATAAACATCACAAAAAAATGTATTGATTTAAAGGATTGATCCTTGACATGATCATACTCAAAATTGACAACTTTCACTTTACAACTGCTTCTAATACTAGTTGATGCCAATGATATGTATATCTTTAATAACTTTTAACATATAGTTGGCACACACATTTCGTTATTCACACACACCTAATCAAATCTACTAGTACTTAAACATATACCTTTTCAACATTACTAAAAATCGTATGAAAATCCTTCATCATCTTTAATTACTCTAAAAATGTATTACTTTTACAGTGGATCTTCCTAACTTGATTCGTTGAATTGATATAATTTTTTAAAATTTATATTTCATTTGCTCTCTTCTCTAGCCTTTTATTATGAATCATAAGTTTTAATCATTTATAATTAGCATAATCTTTACCATCTCATTTACTTTAAAATAACTTTTGAAACCAGAGTGAGTCTTTATAATCATTTGACCGTTTCTTTGTCTTTAAATTTAACTAAATTTTTTTTTTCAACCATAGCATTGTAATTTCTCCCATTTAACTCTTTAAATTGCAATTTGCATTTCATATGAACATAAAAGTTGTCTCTTTTTTAGAGCTAACACACTTCACTTGTGTAGATTCATTGTTGAAATTCAGAATAACGCGAAATAATTTTATTGATATGAAAGAGGATATAAATAATCCTTACATGAATCCTAAAATAAGAAAGACAATAAAAGTAAATAATAGGAAATGAAAGATATATCACTTAATATCTCCAATTAATCAATTCATATTAATTATTTAGAGATAAAGGAAACAACATAAAATAGGAAGGCCACAAATTATAAAGGAAATAAATCTAATATAAGAAAATAACTCTAAAATAGGAAAGGAAATAAAATTATATTAAGAAATAAATCTAATCCCCGTAACTTCTAATATGAGTAAATTATTTCCGAATATAAATTCTAACGCTCCCTCTCAAGTTGAAAATGGTTGAAAATCATGTTTAAATTAGATTTGAAAACATCAAAAAATGGGTAAGGAAGATCCTGTGAAGCAGAACTTGAAGTCTTTATCCCATATTGCGGTTGTCTTTGACTTGAATTCCTGTAGTGTACGTAGGTAAGCGGAAGGCTCTTACATGTAATGTTGCAGGGGAGATTGTAGGTAAGTAGACAATAGATAACTTGCAGAAAAATTGAACTTCTAGTTGACTGTTGTTGTCTTTAATTACGGTTTTTGCAGTGTCTGTAGGTAGACATAAATGTTGCAGGGGAGTTTGCTGGGAAGTTGACAAACTATAAGAAAAACTTAGTTTTTATTGACTTTGGTTGTATTTGATTGCAGTTCATATAGTGCTTGTAGGTAGGCTTGTAGGTAGGCGAAAGACTCCTACAGGTAATCATGCAGAAGAGTTTGCAAGGGAGTAAACAACCTCTAGAAAATGCTGCAGGGTATGATCTGCACAAAAAGAAAAAAAAAGAGAAGAAAACCCCAGCGGAGAGACTGCAGCAGGAAATGGCTCTGATGGAGGACCTGCCATAGGAAGAATTTCGGTGCATAAAAAGTTTCAGAGGCCTGCAAGTTAAAAGGAGGAACACCTGTAGGAAGGAGTTACGACGGCTAGGGACAGCTGGGAGAGGAAGTTTCTGGTGTCTAGAGCATGCAGGGAGAGGATGTTTCTGATGAGAAAACTGCAGCGAACAAACGAAGGAAGGGCCTGCAGCATAACAAAGATTGTCGGCTGGAGGGAATAGGAAGTTTCCGGCGACAAGAGATTCTAGGGTTTGTTTCAAAGCTCTGATACCATATTAAAATTCAGAATAATGTTGAATAATTTATTGATATGAAAAATGGTATAAATAATCCTTACATAATCCTAGAATAAGAAATACAATAAAAAGAAATTACAGGAAAGAAAAGATATAACATCTGATATCCCAATTAATCAATTCATATAAATTATTTGGAGATAAAGGAAACAACATAAAATATGAAAGCCTAAAATAGGAAAGGAAATAAATCTAATCCAAGAAAATAAATCTAAAATAGGAAATGAAATAAAGTTATATTAGGAAATAAATCTAATCCTCATAACTTCTAACAAGAATAAATTATTTCCTAATATAACTTCTAACATTCATATATAATAAACCTCATTATTTTGCAACAAATTTCCGATAAATTGTTAAAATCTATTAACAAATTATTGACATGGATTAAGCATTCCTATTATGATATTGAAATGACTATTGGGTCTAAAAGAAATAAAATTGCTCAAATATTTATCATAAATAAAATTCAAAATTTATATCCACGTTAACTCTCCAGTTGATAGTGATAATGATCCGAAAAGGAAGCTCGATATAAAAAGAAATGGATGCCTTTTATAAGAATATGGACGTTTAGGCAATTTCTATTTCCTAAATTTTTTTCTCTTTTTTTTTTTTGTTTAGATTTGTTTTAGTATGGGTAGATAACTTGAAAGACTTAGGAAAGGGGTTTGTATTTTTAAGAGGTTATGAATTAGAATGGAATTTTTAATTTAATTTAATGTTTGATTCAATTGAAAGGTAAGATTTGTATGTTTTTATGGAGAAAAGTAGGGGGAGGTTAGAAACTTAAATTTCAAATCCAAAGTTCGAGTTGAATGTCAAATTTAAAATCTCATTTTTTATAATGATTTATGGGTAGTTTTTTTGGAGATTATGTAGGAGATAGCGTGGAAGATGGTAAAGTGGAACTTGAGTACTTTAGCACGAGGTTTGTTGTATCATGGATAATGCAACACAGTTCATGAATATGATACTAATTGTTCAGATCCATAAGAGAAGCTAGAAAAACTATACGGATTTATGGAAATCAGGAAAAAGTTAAAGAAAAGAAGATGTAATTAAATGAAACTTGACAGAAATAGATTTCAAAACAGATTTACCTATAAATGATCTATAACAATAGCTTTTTTCTAATTTGATTGATGAAGATGACGAAAAGAACTGAAAAAAACTAATAAATACGAGTGAAAATATGAAATGATCGAGAAAAATAATTTGTTTGAACATGGAGATTTTTTTTATAAGTGTTTAATGTCTTACACCTGAACGTAGATTAAAATTATACGATGTATGAAGGGCATACACATCAATTGTAAAAGTATTATTCATATCGTTAGAATGGCTTTCATACCTCAAAATTCTCTATTTCTTTCTTACAGCATCTTGCTATTATCTTTTTTAATAATAAGTAGATTATATTTATGAGGCGTATTATAAAGTTTGATGGCATGCTTAAATATTTATTTTGATATGAAGTCTCTTCTTCATCACCTTATCTTAGATTTTGATCAGTAAATGGAATCGAGTCGTGAAATTTTCAACTATTTCATTTTTTTTTTGTAGTTTTTTTTTTTTACTTCTTTAATGATAGTCCTATAGCAACTGGTTTCAAGTCTATGATGTTAGATCATCTATATGTAGAATTAGTTTGAAATCTAGTGCTTTCAAGTTACTTTGAATTCAAACACTTTTTCATTTTTTTTCTCATAAATTCATAAAAAAATATTATATTTCTTCTCGCCTTCATGAACTATATCACATATTCATGGCACATTAAACCTCATGCTAAGGCACTTGCAATCTCCTTCTACAAACTAGCTTACAATCATTAGAATACTTGTATTGTAAAATTGAAATTCATAGTTCAAATTTAATGATTTAGACTTTATGGCGTGAATAGCAAAGATCTTTATTCATTTATTTTTGGATTTGATCCTTGATTAGGCATGGGCTTTAACCCTTTTTGGGAAATACTCTCTCTTTGTTTACACATGATGTTCACTTATCGAGTTATTGTTTTGTAATATTTTCATCTTTGATCTGCTCATTTTATATTCTCTATTTCTTTCTAGTTCCTACTTCACATTCTCCTTTATTCATTTTTTTCCCCTTTTCTTTCGTAGTTTATTGTATAAATTAATTTTTGGGTTCAACGCCAACTATTTTTTTGATATGATAATTTTCTTGCATGCATCTATAAACTAATCAAAATGCCTGCAAAGCAAGACGTGTGAGATAAAGCATAATTTTTGTTTAAATTATTAGTGTGAATAAAAATATTTTGTTTATTTTTATCAATTCTCACTATTTGAGAAGAAGGTGCTCTTGTAAAAGGAGGGATGCAATAGATTGTGAACTTTTAATAGAGTTGATTTACCAAACGATTCGCCACATCCAAGCATATAAACCTTTTCATGCTTTTTATTTTTTTTATTTTTTTTTTAAATGGGTATTCCGAGAGGATGGCCCTTCAAATAATTCTCAAAGGCCATGTCCACAACCGCGCGTTTAAGTGGGTTTGAAATAGTTCTCAACCAACAATAGATGCGACTTGATTAAAAATTCATGACCCGCGCCATTGCCCCAAGCTAAACGATTAGACATCTTCATACTTGTTATATTGTATCATGAACATAGTTATTTAAAACTAGAAAGACAAAAATCATAGAATACAATCAATTTGATATCAACTAATAATAATGAATAGCTAATTAAGTAGCTATTTTAATTGAAACTAGCATAAAGAGGTATGTATGATTAAAGAAAGAAAATGGCTTCTTCATCTGCAGTTAGATTGACTGTGGAAACTTTATTGTCCCCTTCACGAGCATATATTGCTCGCTCATACCCTTTGATGCACGCTTCTTAAAGCATCTACATCTTTAAAGGCAAATGGGCATTTGCTCTCCAATGAAATAGGTTGCTGCACTAATCTCCCAAATATAATACTTCCATTCAATTACAACATGAATATAACAGGTTGGGAATAATTATTTATGTATGGATCTTAGTTTTTAAGGGCATAGGGCAGTAAAGAAGCCATGGCCAGCAAAGTTGAGTGTGATTAAATTTGATAATATTAGGATGGATGTGTGATAATGTTAGAAATGTTATATAGTGAAATTAGTTTATAAAATATTTGGTAGGATTAGCATCTACATATTACAAAGTTGTAGATCATTGACAAGTGGTTTGTGCATGCACAACAAATGATAGGAAATAGACTGATAAGATGGGAGAATAAAGCTAATATTGAAGGATTATGAAGAAAAATGGGGTAATATGGGCAAAAGTTGGGTAGAAAAATGCTCAAAATAAGATTAACACCTGATGTGGGGCGCTCTACATTTTTTTTGAATTATCACATCCTTTATTGCGTAAAGGATCTTATATGTAATGTCAAATAAAAAGAAAGTGTATTAATTGAATAATTTGACCTTACTTGCATCGAAGCGAGAAATAAGAGTTTTGAGTTTGAAAGAATTGAAGAAAAAATAGTAGCCTCACTTTTAAGGATTGGATTGAACCATTATGGAATGTTACATTGATGCAAGCAATAATGTTCTCAACTCGTTAGCTCCTTAATTTAGCTGGTCAATGCCATCTTTTCTGGTGCCTTCCTCATGTAGGAGCTTAGCATGATTGCTCTTGAAGTCCTCTTTGAACCCTTCGTGTAGTGCCTACGCTTAACTGGAATACATTTATTTTTACCTCCAATTTCAAGTGTGATGTCCATAAAATTCTTCCTTTGCACGAATGAATCCCAACCATCAAAACAAAGGCATAATTTATTATTTAAAAAAGTATGGTCTTTATAATTAACTTTGATAGAGATACCAGAGTTTCAATAATACATGTCAAATTTAGCTGTCATTGTTTACAAAACAGGATAAACCATTGCGTTTGAGTTCAAAACACCGTCCTTGTTCACAAAAACACTATACTAAAGGGTGATTTATACAAAATTCTCATTTCATAATATCTTTAGTATCTCCCTTTATTCATGAAGAAAAAAAGTTCCACTCAGCTGGGTTTCATAAGCTCGCCCTCTCCTCACTAACACATACTTTAGGAAATCTATATTTTGGATCAGACAAAAACATTCCTCAACTTGTGATTGATCAAACTGAGAATTCTATACAAAACATTCTTATATGTTACATCTGATGCAGTTTAACAGAAAGTACTGAACTTTAGAATTAAACTTTTACTATTGACTCCGTATTCAACCTATAAAACTGATGCCACCATTTATTTGTCATCCAACCTGAAATTTTTTCTGCTGCATATATATGGCTCCATGAACTTATAAGGGCAATTACATACATATGACCCCATTCCTATATATTTACATTTCTAACACCTGAACTTTACTTTCTACATTCATACCTCCTAAATCTTTTAAATATCACATCAAAAATAGCATCATTTTAACTTTTAAACTGCGAAATACACCATTTCATGCATAGGTATGGGGGCATTTATATAGAAATTAAAGTTTAGGAGTTAGATATGTAAATACAATGTAACTGAGTGGTATATATGTAAATCTTGCAAACTTAAATTATTTTCTTTCCATGTAGGACGATCTGACAACTGCTTTGGTGCATCAATGCCAACAATCTCAGTATACCATACAAAGAATAATAAATTCAGCTGGTGACAATGAAAATATACTTGGTGAAGCTTTGAATGTGAATGATGAGCTACAGAAGGTTCTAACGAAGTATGAGGACTTAAAGAAGCCTTCTATTGTTCACTCCGAAGCAGAACCCGCAATGATTCCTGTCGCCGTGGAACCCGAGGAATCGCCAAGAGTCAGCCAAGAGGAGAATCTCATCAGAAAACCGGCGGGCTTTCGAGCAAGGTCGGGCGAAGACGATGAAATGTTACTCGATCTTGATGAAATGATATTTGGTAAGAAAGGGGTCAGCTCATCAGAGGATCATGATGTTAGAAAGAAGCAGCAGCATAAGAAGGATGATCTGATTAATTTTTAATTGATTGAGAGGATTATATATATAAGGATCTTATATCAAATTTCTGGTTATGCTTATCTGATTAAAAGGAAAATATATTGTGGCTATTGATGCTTTATTGGATGTTATTTATTATTATTATTATTTGTATTGTTTTGGTAGGAACAAGAGCTCTTTTATGTTTTGTGAAATATGTATTTTTAGTGGTAAATTTGACTTTGCTGTTAGCTATCATAAATGCTGCAATCTTTATAATAATTGTCTCAAAGTTTTCAACAGTTGATTTCAAGCTGTGTTTGTAATTTATGAAAAAGTGAAGGGCCTTCTTAAACTCAACTTGAAGAGTACTGTGCTGAGCAAAAGATTGTTTTTTTAAACATTCTGCTACGAAGTTCATAAAAAATTGAGCAAAAAATTGGCAACTCCATATACCCAAAAGGAACATTACAAACATACCTTCCAATTCTCATGCATTCAAATATCTATCACCTAAACTTTGCTTATATTTTTACAACAACAACAACAACAACAACAAAGCCTTAATCCCACTAAGTGGGATCGGCTACATGAATCATTTTTCTTTATTGCGTCCTATTTAGTGCCAAATTTTCGTTTAATTCTAATAAATTAAGATCATATTTTATACAATAAGCCCAAGTTTTTTTAGGTCTACCTCTGCCTTTCTTAACATAAGTAGTATCTAAAACATCTACTATCTTAATCGGATTATCAGCTGATCTACGTTTAATGTGATCAAACCATCTAAGACGACTCTCTAATTTTATCCGTCACTGGTGCAACACCAACCCTATTACGGATATATTCATTTCATATTTTGTCTTAAATTTTTAAGAGATTAAAAATATCAACTGTTTTAACTTTTAAAAATTGGAAAACACCAAGTGTAAGGTAGATGTGCAAATACTCAGGAATTTAGTCATTTGTATGTAAATCTTCCAAAAAATATATATTAAATTATCCTAATCTATCTAGGGAAAAAAGTAATATAGTATTTGCCTGTTTTGATGTATTAATTAAATTCCATACAGCCCAGAGAATTATCAAAGAAAAATAAAACCGTCCAACAGAAACATTAAAATCCAATGATATAGTAGAATAAAAAATGAGCACTGCAAACAGTTTATTTCATAAATGCCCAAGAAATTTACATATTACAACATAATTGTTTATGCTTTGGAAATAAATGAACAAAAATTCCTGTGGTGTGTGACAGCCCTTAACAAAATACAGAAGCTTCAGGTGTGAAGGATATATATGGAGAATCTAAACAAAAGTAGGTGCCAAGCACTCAGCAACCACTTCAGCAAGATTTGGATTTTCCAATGCTGCTGCTACACGTTCTTTGTCATTCAACTGCTTATTCACTACAATATTTAAAAAGAGTGAGAGAGATAAAAAAAAACTAAAAGATATCTGAGATGAAACTATTGAAGACACAGATGAAGAAGCAATACCTGCAGCTTCTGTTGCATGACTCCCTGGTGCCAACCTTATATCAATCTACATAGAAATTAAAATAATAATAATAATACAATACTATAATATAAATACTGTAAAATAAACAAAGTAAAAGATGGGAAGAAGGCAAAGCTTGACTGTAAATAGAAAAGAACATATTCATCCAATGAAGGTAATTGTGAGTTGACTTCATAAAAATTCATCCATGATCAATTGATCGAATAAGTTGGAACACTATTAGAAATACTCGGGTATTAAATGAATAACTTAGAATAGTGTGTTACTCGATTCATTTATGATCAAGAACAATATTATTGAAAGTTCGTAAACAAACTCAATATAAAACTTGATTAAGGCTTTATTGTAAACAGTATTATTTAAGAATTTAGTTGTTTAGGCTCAACAAGCTCACCTTGTCGAGGTTCATTTATTTTACTAAATGAATATCTAAATATGAATCAAACTCAGGCTGAGTTCAAATTGAGCACAAACAACAATGGCTTTAAACAAACTGAGCTTGAATTTAGCTCGGGCCAAGCTCGAATAGGATTCTGATAAATGAGCTCAAACAAGTTATGGCTCAGTTCATCTCACAGTTCATTTGTAGTCCTACGCTACATCCTATTAGTGCTATTGCATATTTCACTATATTTTGATTGGGCATGCCCACAATAAAATAATTCTTTAAATACAATAAAAGATTCGATGATTTCTTGAAGAATAAGTTAACGCTGTTATAATAAACCCCACAAAATGCCCTTAAAGAAATGACTTGCAAATAAAAACTGGGATAACATTTTTACTGTTTTACTTTCTAGAAAGCTACCTAATCCTATTTGATTATAACTCTCTACCAGCTCTTCAATAATATTACGGTGAAAAGAACCTTTTTTTATGACCAACTAGATAGAATATGATAGCTGTAAGAAAGATGCCTATTTTTTTCATAAGTAATATATATATATATATATATATATATATATATATATATATATATATATATTTATTTACCCCCAAAAAAGCATACACCTATTTTAAAAGACAGCTACAGCCGCCCCTAAAGAAGTTTACAACTCACATTAGCCTCAGTAGGTAAAAATGTTTGCTTCACAGTTTAACAATTGTAACACAGCGCAACAAGATTTTGTGCTTTAGTTCGATTCCTTTCTTCATCAGCCACGTCTGACATAGGGTTGATAAAGTATAATTGATTAATGGCAAAATCTTTATGAGTACCATCCACTCACCTGCCTTGATATTTTAGGCTTGATTGTTGTTTTGAAATTTAAGGAGCCAAACAACTAAAGGGTTGGTCAAATGAACCCAGAGCCTTAGTTACAAGAGTGGCAAGGAATCATGGATAAGCTCGTAAGGGATTTTGTTCCTTTTTCTTCGATACTGGGGGGAAGTTTTCCTTAATAATATTGTTATGGTATATATCTTAGATCATTGAGGCACCCCAAAATTAAGTCCAACTGTTGCTTGTGGCTACTTCCAAGCCTTTTAGGCCAGCAGTTCTTGTTGAATGTGTGCGCACGCGCGTGTGGAGAGAGAGACAGAGAGAGAGTGTGTGTGTCTGCGCGCGCGTGCGCGTGGAGAGATATAGAGAGTGTGTGTGTGTGCGTGCGTGTATGGAGAGAGATAGAGAGAGTGTGTGCGCGTGCGCTCGGGCATGTGTGGAGAAAGAGATAGAGAGGGTGAGTATGTGTGCGTGCGCTCGTGTGCATGGTGTGGGGTGGGGTTGTAAGAGATAAAATTTAAAACTTTAATATCTGAATTGTTTTCATTTATCAGAGTACATCTATTTATAATAGAAAAAGTAAGAAGAATACTACTTAAATTTTGATAGTGTAAACCACGGTATTCCCTGAATCAGAGAGCTTCGAATTTTGAATAGCCTTCTCCACACCAAAGTATCTCACTACTCTGAAAGTAGGTGACTTTCTTATTTAAGTGGCATAATTAATGTCTCCCAACACACATAGTTACCTCTATGGTCTAGTAAACTTTCCTTGTGGTTGTAAGCCTGCAATTTAGCACAATCAATTTCCGAAATAGATGACGTAATCTTGCATTTTGCTTGCAAGCCCACTTTAGTCTCCTGTGTACCCTCTGATTGCATCTAATGGCTATGTGGCTCCTTCAATTTATTGTTCAACCCATACAGGGGATTTCCACACTTCTTGAAAGCCTAAATCTATTCCATCAAACACAATGTGCTCGTAGTTGTATAATAGTAAATAAGACTGGTTGCACTAATGACCGGCCAAGACAATATATCGGCCATCTTATTGTGCGCTCCCTTCTTTTAATCACCATATTGGAAATACTATAGGCAAGAAATCCACTTCTTGTCTCTCCCTTAATTTTGTTTGGGGTGACTTTGCAAATACTGTAATAGCTGGCGATCCATATGACTAATGGTGCTCTCCAATGCTTTATTACCTGATGCAAGCTCGTTCATCTTTTTCAACAATTAAGATAATACATTCATTAATTTGAATTCTCATGTTATTTTTAGATGTCTTCCCGTGTTATATTTAGATTTTCCTGATTCTTAATTTAACATTCAAAGGGGAAATTTAGAATCTAGTTCTTAGCATCACCATAGCATTATCCATAGGGACAATTGGATGACTTTCTACTAAATTTAAAACAAACTCAATAAATATTGATGTAAGTTTGATTGTTCATCTATCTAGAAATTGATAATATTGATGTTGGAAACCTCTGCCGCTTAAATGTAACTTCATTGTAGGATCAAACCCAAAGTATGAGCACTCCTTTCCTCCCTCTAACTAGGGATTTTTGAAAGTGGGTTGCAGTGTGATGGCCCACGACCCACTTCGCTTTCTGCATGGAATTCGTTGCATTTAGGATAGCAAAATAGAGGAAATGAATAAGATAGTTAAAGTTTATGGGACTAAACTGCTAATAGGCTAAAAATAAAAGGATGATTTACATAAATACCACTCAATTGCTATGTATTAATATATCTAATATCAAAACTTCAATTTTTACATATACAATACATTTTTTTAGCATGAAAAGGCGTATTTTATTTTCTAAAAGTAAAAACTAGTATTTTCTTTATGTTATATGAAAGATTTGAGTGAAATAAGTGTAAAAGCAAAGTGTAGGTGAAAGATATGTAAATACATAGGAATTGGGTGATATATATGAAAGCCCCTTAAAGAGACATCCTCTAGGACATTTACTCCTCTAATGAGATCAGCACCTGGGCTTTTGCAAATCATAATCACAACAAACTCAATCAATATCTTAACTCTTAAATATGAAAAGAAAAAAAAAACCAAGTAATAATTTGTCATTATATGTTCATAGTAATCCATCCACCCTCCACACCAACATACCATGGGTAGCAAATTCAAGGCTGACAAAAGCTCACATAGTCAATTACATATCTTGTATCCATATAATCACACTGAAAAACCATATACTAGTAAGGAAGTGGTAAAATCCTAAAATATGGGTGTCAGCCATGGTAATTGGACGAAGTACGAGGCTTGGATGTTTCTATAACTGTTACTTTTATGAGTTGTAAGCTATTAAATACACCTGGTAAAGATGAAACCCTTTATTAACAAAACGTTGTATTGAAATTGGCAACTTTGGTGAATTTCTTCCCAATACTAAGTACTCCTTGAATGATGCTAGCATAGTTACCCACATGAATACATCAATTAAGATCAGTCTAATTAGGTAGACCAAGGTTTATTAGTTATAACAGACCTGAATGGTAGAACTATGAGATTTCAACAATTTTGTTATCATTGTCCCACCATTCCAATTAAGTCACTATTGGTGTATATTCTCCTACCAAATCTAATAAGCGCCATCAAAGCAAAGCAATGCAAAGTCAACAAACTAGCTTTAGTTGGAAGTTCTCTCTCGTAACGATAGGGATAATTAATCCTCAGGATTTGCATCCATGAAAAGCCTCACATAAAATATGGAGTATTTTGAGCAAAACTTCAAGGTTTTCTTTTATTTCTCTAATTTGTCTTATTAAAAACCAATACGAATATCAACTCGTACATCCACAGAGTAGTGTAAGGAGATCTTTCTAATCACACAAGCAATATTCAAATCAAATAAAATTCATTGAGCATCTAACTATAAGAACACTGTCATTGTCGGGTTTCAAGTCTAGGATGCGAAAAGTTGAGAGTTTCATAGGTAGTCAACAACTAGCATAAAAATTTTGTCGAATAATTATGTCATGAATACTTTAAATTATTATGTAAATATTAGGACTTCCTCTGGAAGCAACACGTATTATCATAATACAGTAAAAAGAGTATAAGGGTCACTGCAATGGTGCCCAGATGCAATGTTAAATAAATAAGGATTCTCACATTTGGATGAATACGAGGAAGGAAGCTAGTCCATGAAACTAATATTGAAATATGAACTTATAATATAAATACTCTCACAATTAATGAAATTAGTAGATATTATGATACAAACGAAAATAAATATCTTATGCATTCAAGAAACTAAATGAGTTGGAGAAAAGACTATAAAGATTGATAGTTCAAATTTTAGATTTTGGTATTCAAGTAGGAGTCCGAGTCATACAAAAAATGGTGTGGATATAATTAAAAAAAAGAATTTGAAATATAATATTATAAAAATTAATAGAATAGAAGATAAAATTATAGCTCAAAAAATTATTGTTGATACTAAGATTATTAATGATATAAATATTTATGCTCACCAAATATATTTGGATAGAAGAATTAATACAAAAAATATTTCTCGAAGAAATAATTTTTTTGAACGAGATTTAAATGAACATGTAGATAAAGTGGTAAGAGATTTTATAAGCATTCATGTTGGTCATAATTTGGGAGTGACTAATGAAAAAGATAGTCATATTGGATTTAGTTTTAAATTGTGATTTTGTTATTGCTCATATTTTATTTAATAAAAGAGATGAACATATTATCATTGATAAAAATGGATCAAATAAAACACAAATTAATTATTTTCTTTTGAGAAAAATAGATCATCGAGATTATAAAGATTATAAGGTCATTCAAAGTGAATCATTAATTATTAGTTTTGGATTTTAAGATTAAAAGTTGAAAGATAAAAAATACAAGAAAATATTGACTTAGAATTAGGTGGTGACACTTAAAATGACAAACAAAATTAATTTTATGAGTAAACTTTAAGACCTCAAGATTTGAGTTGTTTATGAAAAAGTTAATATATTATATGGGATAAAGTAACGAATATCGTTAAGCAAGTTACAAAAGAAGTGTTTGGGGGAATCAAAAGGAAAAACTCTGGTGATCAAATAGTTGATGACAAAATAATAATGTGCAAGAAAAAATAAGAAAAATAAGAAATTATGTTATGAAAATTATTTTAGATGCCAAAGCTTGAAAATTTATTAAAAATAGAATGTTACCCAAAGAGAGTCTGAGAGAATAAATAGTGATGCTATGAACTCTTTTTTTAATAATCTTTATAAAAATTTAGATACTAAAAAAATTGAAAACATATTTATAAACACACCAAGCAAAGAGCTAAGAAAAATAAAGATTTAGTTTAAGTTGAACATATTAAAAATAAGAATAAAAAGTATTTCTTAGATGAAGATATTCAACATAAGTGGGTGAGATGTTTTGATAAACTTTTTAATGAATACTAAAAATATAATCGACTTTAGTGATCTTAATATTATAAATAACAATAATAATATTTTTATTTTCATTGTTGCATTAGTAAAATAGAAGATAAATAGGTTTTAAATAAAATGAAGTGTAAAAATATTTAAAAGATTTGGAAAGTTTTTAACATTATTTTAAAAATTAGAAAGATATCTAACAAGCGGAGAAAAAATCAATTTATTTATATTTTTAAGAATAAAAGGATGCACAAATTTGTTTAAATTATATATGAAGTTAATATGTCATACATTAAAGTTATGGGAAAGAAAAATTGAACATAGGTTATGACAAGATACAAAAATCTTCTCAAAATCGATTTGGATTCATGACAGGTAAGTCTACCATGGAAGTTATATATTTATTGAGAGATTTGATGGAGAAGTCTATATATGATTTTTATTTATTTAGAAAAAGTTTATGATAAGGTTCCAAGAAAATAACTTTGGAGAGTTCTGGAAAAGAACGGTGTTGATGTTGCCTATATTCAAGTCATTAAAGATATGTATACTATAGTTGTTAGTTGTGTGACTGACCAAGTATTTTCTTACTTTTTTTGGATTACACCAGGGACAGCTTTAATCCCATAGTTTTTTCTGTAAGTTATGGATGTTCATAATGAACATTTACAAGAAAAGGTACCTTGGTGTATATATAAGTGTTTAGGGTTTACAAGAAAAGAAGTCTATATATGATTTTTATTTACGAATACAAATTTTATGATAAGGTTCCAAGAAAATAAATTTGGAGAGTTCTAGAAAAGGAAGGTGTTGATGTTGCCAACATTCAAGTCATTAAAGTTATGTATATTATAGTTGTTACTTGTGTGATTGAGTATTTTCTTATTTTTGTTGGATTACATCAGAGTCGTCTTTAATCCCATGTTTTTTTTTTCCTTCTAAGTTAAGGATGTTCTTAATGGACATTTACAAGAGGAGGTACCTTGGCGTGTGCATTTCGGTGATGATATCTTCTTGTAGATAAGACTAGAGAGACTTCATAAAAAACCTTATTTATGGGGGTCAACTTTAGAATCTAAAGACTTTAGTTTAAGTAAATCAAAAACTAAATACATGGAATGTAATTTTAGTAGAAGAAGATCTAATGACGAACTTGTAACAATTGGTGATCAAGCCATTAAAAGAAGTGAATGTATTAAATATCTCGGGTCTATTGTTCAAAGGGATGGTGATATAGATGGGGATGCTATTAGTAGAATTTAAGTTGGATGGTTGAAGTGGAGAAATGCAAGCATATAGAAAGACTTAAAGAAAAATTTTATAAGATGGTGGTGAGACCTGCAATGTTGTATGCTGCAAAAAGTTGGCCTGTAAAAGAAAAGCATAAAATTGAGCGTTATTGAGATGAGAATGCTCATGTGGATGAGTGTCTTTACATTTAGAGACAAAATGTGAAATGAATATATTCGTGAAAGGCTTGGAATAGCTCCAATGATAAAAAATTAGAGAGCGTCTTAGATGGTTTGGTCCTACCTCTTAGGAGAGTAAATGTTTTAAATTTGACTTATGCTAAGAAGGTAGAGGTAGACCTAAAAAAACTTGTGCAGGTTGTATAAAAAATGATGTTAATTTATTAGAATTAAATGAAAGTATGATACTCAATTGGACGCAATGGAGAAAAAGAAATCATGTAGCAGACCCCTCTTAGTGGGACAAAGACTTGTTGTTATATGTATAAAATAACAATACAAAATTATTTAGAAAAGATGCTTTTAGTGAGAACATAATGAGCCATTCATCAACATAAAGATCACTTAATTTGAGCATTAATAATTCCATAGTAATTTAATCATTCATGAAATAATGTGAAAAGAAAAAAAAATGATATAAAAAAATGATTACATGTCATTTAGAGGCGCACATAATATAGTTTACCGTATATTTTAATGGTCACAAAGAAATAATCACTAAATACACTAAAAACATAATCCAAATGATGATATACATAGAAGTAAATGGCCAAAATGATCTCTAGAATTAAATGTGCCAATTTTAACCACGGGCTTAATCAATTTGATTCTAATGTGAAAACTCACATTATTTTTTTTTCCTGATAATGCATGGAGAGCTCTCCATAGTTGCATGTGTTATTTTTTTTGGGTTGAACCCATTAGCTTGGCTAGTATAAAGTAGGGGTGTGCATAGATACTTTAATCTAAAAAGCTGAATCAAGCCAAACATATTTAGTTCATTTGGTTTGGTTTGTTAAATGATAGTTTTTTTTTTTTACCGGGAGTAACGATAGTTTGGATTTTAGTTATCGGTTTAGTGTTTAAAAAAATTGATTAAGCAAATATTGAAATTATATTTAAAACTTGCTTTCAAGTTTTTTTGTTTTTTTGTGTGATTGTTGATTATTATTGATATTAAGATTTTTAATATTATAAGTGCTTATGCTCCTTAAGTAAGTTTACATATATGCACTAAAAATAAATTCTGGAATGACTTAAAAGACTTAATACACTTTATTCAAGAAAAGAGATGAGCATCATATTAATTATAAGAATGAATATAATAGAACACAAATTGATTATTTTCTTATGAGAAGATGAATCCTCGAGATTGTAAGGAATGTAAGGTCATTCCAAGTGAGGAATTAAGTACCAAACATCGATTATTAGTTCTAGATTTTAAGATAAAGAAATGTAAAATAAGGAATACTAGGATTCAACATCGTAGAATTCAATAGGGGTACCTAAAAAACACAAATAAAGTTACTTTTATGAGTAAAATTCAAGATTTAAAAATTTGGGATGTTCATGAAGAAGTAAATGCTACGAAAGACAAAATAACAAATACTATTAAACAAGTAAAAAAAATGTACTTGGAGAAGCAAAATAAAAAGTTTCTATAAATAAAAATAATTTGTGGTAGAATAATAATGTGCAAGAAAAGATAAAATATAAGAAGTCGTGTTATAAAAATTGGTTTAAATGTAAAAGATTAGAGAACTGGAAAAAATATAAAACGACCCACAGGGAGTCTAAAAGAACAATCTGTGACGCTAAAAATTCTGTTTTAGTGACATTTATAGCAGGTTAGATACTAAAAGGGTGAAAAATATAAGTATAAACTAGCCAAACAAAGAGAAAATAAAGTAAATATTTAACTCAAATAAAGTGTATTAAAGATGAAAATAAAAAAAGTGTTTTTCTAAGAAAAAAATATTCAGCATAGGTGGGTGGTTTATTTTGATAAACCTTTTAATAAAGTTTCTAAAAATACGATCAAACTTAGTGATCTTAATATCGTTAATAATAATTATACATCTCATTTTTACTGTCACATTAGTAAAAAAGAAGATGATGGGGCTTTAAAGAAAATCAATGGTGAAAAGTCTGTAGGACCTGATGATCCAAATTTAAGTGTAAAAATATTTAGGTGATTTGAGAGTTTCTTGGATTACTAAATCTTTTAATATTATTTTAAGAACTAAAAAGATGCCTGAATGGAGGAAAAGTATTTTGTTCCCAATTTTTAAGAATAAAGAGGATGCACAAGAGTGTAAATTATAGAAGAATTAAATTAATGTATCATACATTAAAATTATGGGATGTAGTACCAAGATTTCTCATAATCAATTTGGATTTATGCCCAACATGTCTACTATAGAAGCTATACATTTATTGAGAGGCTTGATGGAGAAGTACAGAGATAATAAGGGGGATCTACATTTGATTTTTATTGATTTAGAAAAAGCTTACGATAAGATTCCAATAGATATCCTTTGGAGAGTACTTGAGAAGAAAGGTGTAAGGATATGTACACTAGAGTTGTTACTTATGTTCGAACTCAAGGAGGATTGACCAATTATCTTCCTATTTCTGTTGGTTTACATTAGGGTTCGGCTTAAAGCCCGTATATTTTTGCTTTAGTTATGGATGGTCATACTGGACATTTACAAGAGGATATACCTTAGTGTATGCTTTTTTGTTGATAATATCCTCCTCATGGATAAAGATGAGAGAAAAAGCCCAGGAGAAACTTGAATTATGGAGGTCTAAATTGAAGTCTAAAGGCCTTCGTTTGAGTAGGACAAAAACTGAATACATGGAATGTAATTTTAGTAATAGTAGCTCTAGTGACAAAAGTGTAACTTTGGATGATCAAATTATTAAAAGGTGTGAACGATTTAGATATCTAAGGTCTATTGTTCAAAGTGATTGTGATGTTGATGGGGATGTTAATAGTAGAATTCAAGTATATTGATTGAAGTGGAGGATTGCGTCGATTCTTTCGAGTGATAGAAAAGTACCGCTGAGACTGAAAGGAAAATTTTATAAGATGATGGTGAGACATGCAATGTTGTATGGTGTTCAGTGTTGGACTTTAAAAGAGAAGCATAATGCTAAGTTAAGTGTTGCCGGGATGAGAATGATTAGGTGGATGAGTGGCTTTACACTTAGAGAAAAAATGTGAAATGAATATATCTGTGATAGGGTTGGGGTAGCTTCAGTGACCGAAAAAATTAGAGAGAGTCGCCTTAGATGGTTTGGTCACATTAAACGTCGACCATCTAATGATCTGATTAGGAGATTAGATGTTTTATATTCAACTTATGTTCAGAAAGGCAGAGGTAGACCTAGGAAGGCTTGGGCTTAGTGCATAAAAAATGATCTCAATTATTAGAATTAAATGAAAATATGACACAAAATACAACGTAATGGAGAATAAAGATTCTTGTAGCCGATCCCACTTAGTGGGATAAAGGCTTTGTTGTTGTTGTTGTTGTTGTGTGACTGTTGAATCTATATTTCATAGTTCTTAATAATGAAATAATATTATTATGACTCAAAATTTTGATTCTACCAATATTTTTGCCCCATTCAATCTGTTTAAAAAATCCATCCAAAAGGACTGTGTGCATGCCCCTTTATTAGGATTTCAAAATTCAATTAACCAAAATTGAATTGAATAAACTAAACTATAATGTTGTTCAGTTTGGTTTCGTTCTACTTATAATTTGGTCAGTTTGATTCTGCCCATAATTTAATTAAAAATTAATTCAACAAATCAGTTGATCAATCTATCAAAGCCGAACAAATGCCCCTAGCATTAACTCTTAAGGGCTGAGATTGACCTTGAAAGGTTCAAAATGCTTACATTAAAAGCATCCCTCCAATTTTGGTCCAACAAAATGATAATTGATGTTATGATCCATTGGGTTCAGATTTGGAGAGTTAACTCACTAAATTGACCATCTGAAAAGTCTGAGACTAAAATGATTAACTAAAAATATTAGGTTCACTTCGGTCATTAACTCTATACTTAAGGCTTTACTGGATTTGAAAGAATTGAAACAGGGGAAATAAAAAAGAAAAGTGTAGGTAATTGAACTGAAATTAGTTTTCACCAGTTTATTTAGTTGAGAAATTTACTGAAAAAAAAAGGAGTTTTGACTTTTGTTTGATTGACTAGAATTTGAACATTTTTTCGTGAGGAGGGACTATGTGAGTCATTGTGATGACCCGATACATTATTCTGCCAGCTTTTTTTTTACCAGGGTTGAGGAAAATCCATATTCACATTTCCTAGGCAAATCCATATACCTACTAATTACAATGCAACCAAGCATCCAATATGAAATTGGGAAATAAAATCCATTACACTCCTTCCAATTCCTTTAAACCTATCATATCCTAAAACTTTTTAAAATCATATGCATTGCTAGTTTAATAATGTTGAGGAGAATAAACAATTTTGACCTTGCAATCAAAAGTCATAATGTTGAAACTTAAACAAAGAATAATGGCAAATCTCATACCAGAAGGAGAAAAAAATCCATATATATATATGGGGGAAAGAAAAAGAGAGAGGGACGAAAGTGCAAGCACACACGTGCTTTCATCCATACTGATACATAGTTAAAGGAAAACATGCATATGCATATTTATGAATTTGCAAATAAAACCATCCCATGAAACAAAGAAAACAATTATGCATAAACATGAAATTCATCACATAGAAGATTAATCATTATATCATAAACCATTACATTTCAGTCATTAATGTTTAAAACATATCAAATCTTTTTTGCTAATATGAAAAAGAGGAGCACTTTATGTGCTGTCCAATTGTTCCTTCTGATTTGATATTGGATCAAAGTAGATGCAATCATGGAACATTTGCATATGCAAAAAGCAAATGGTACACACATGACACCACCCTTTAGAAGATTCCATGATTCGCATTAAAAGGCCACCCTTAGAACTTCAGATCACAGAATTAGTCTCCAACAGTGTCAGTGTTCCACAATTAGATTGCAAATTCAGGAGCACTAATATCCCAATTTTTGCTTAAAAACTGTTCGCTATTCATGTTAATAAAAACTCTACTGGAATCATTGAAAAAATAACAAAGAAAATAAAATAAAGAGAGAATGCAGTTTGACCACTTTGCAAAACAAATTTATCAGAAAAAAATGATGCAAGATCGCGTGCCAACTAACACAAGCAGCAAGAAGCATTAAATTAATAAACGAAGCAGTCACAACACACAATTATCAATGATCATGCACATTTATTTCTTAAATGAGAAGTGCCAAAATAGTCCCCTGACTGTTATATGGGACGCGTTTTAGTACCACAGTTTATAAAATGGACAAATTAATCTTTAGGCTATTTAACTTAGGGCTGAAATATTCCTTCATAAGGATTACTTTAGCCCATGTTAAAAGAATTTGGGGATAAAATTGACAATTATATAGACTCTGGGACTAGAATGCACCCTTGAAAAAATTCAATAACTATTTTGACACTATCTTATTTCTTAAATTGAATCCCCTCACCATTTTAAAAATCTACCAATTCACACTTCCATGTGAACCATTTGTGACATACCTTGTAACGTGAAGGCAGGCTGCGCATAAGTTTCACACGCAAGCAAAGTCCAATAATTGTAGCCATGCTACAATGCTCAACAGTAGGCGTAAAAGTGACCCTATATGAAAACAAAATGATCACTTGGTTTGGCAATAGTTACAACACGTTCAAATTTGTCACACTATGAAAGAACATTTCAAACTTAAAAGAACTTGCAAAACTTGCCTGACACGGTTTAGCTTGTCATCAACTTCAATTGACTCTTCAGAAACAACATTCAACTCTTCCAATGAATACGGATGTTCCGGGTCTTTTATATCCCTCACATGGTTTACAAAGGATTAAGGAAGAACGGAAACTAGTAATAATTTGGACAATATTGTTAAACTTGATCATTAGTAACTCCTGGAAAAGCTAATATTGACAAATTAACAAAATGCCCATTCAATAAGAAGCAACTTAATTAACATACTAAACTGCTCAATAATAAACTAAGCATAAGAAAATGAAACCCAAAAAAAAAGCAGAGAGCGAGAGACAAAAAAAGAATCACGAGGCAGGTATACTAACAATACACTGGCCTGAATCTTTTTTAGGAAAGAAAAAGCGATTCCCTGTGTATAAATCTCAAGTGATTAACAAACACAAATTCACATTCATAGCGTTAAAAAGTACTATTAGACACTCTGAACTTCAACTATTTAATATTCTTGAGTCATAAGATTTCCGCTATTATATTATAAACTTCGGGCCCCTAAACGAAAAGACTTGGATCAGATCTAAATAGAGAACTATTTACGGTTCATGCAAAATAAACACACAAAACATGGCATAATTCACAGATTGAAGATTTGATCTATAAAAATTGTATCCCTAAACCACAAGCATGGTCTTCTAATGTCCCAACCATGTACGTATCTTGTATAGTGTCGTCTTTTTACCTTTTATACATAAACAAAATTGGAAAACATTTCTTTTTTCACTCTTTTTTCTCTGAAGTAATCAGAATAAAATCAAAAAGGTAAAATATCAAAGCCAGATCGCAAATAAGCAGCAAATACCATGAAATAGAGCTAAAGCTCTCACTTATATTCACAAACAAAAAAAAAAAACTATAAAATTGCAAATGGAATAATTTTGACAAACAAGAGAATATGAAATCATAAAATCTACCGAATGGACTTAGAATGCTTGGCTAAGACTTAAACCAAGCAAAATCTAATTTAGGATAGATTCCTCTATTTAATATATCAAATAAGACTCTTAATAAATTTACCAAAAGGAAGGTGGGGAGGGTATGTGCAATGCAATTACAGTTTATGAACTTGAAGTGTCTGGACAATAAATATTACAAAAATTGTTTAAAATTATAAAGTTAAATGCAAATACAATCAATTAGAAAAAAAAAAAAAAAAAAAAAGTAAGCAACAAAAGATGGTATGATATGATTCTGCGTTATAAGGATATCAAAAATTTCTTGTTGATCAATAGGCTCTTCAGCGTACTCATCAATATCGGGTGCTACATCCCTAAACCGTCTTTCTTTCTTTCCATGCACCACAGGATTGGCGTTAATTAACTCCCTGGGCATTCTTTACCACTATACAAAAACACCTGAGGGTCGAATCTTTATTCTCTACTGCAAATTTGATTTTCTAATCCTGGAGAAAAGATACATAATGATTTACTGACAAAATTTCAAACAAAGAAGAAAAACTCAGCAGCAACAAGAATAACAAGCCAAATTTCAATCTTCGTAATGTTTTTACTTTCCAAGCAGAAATAGAAATAGAGAAGTGTAAGTAATTTTCTCAAATTTAAAAACCTTCAGGCTGTTTGGTAGCAGGACTTGAGCAGGATTTAAGCTAAATCCTACAGGTTCTTAAATCCCGTTTTGCCTCCTTTTGCCTTAAATCCTGGATTTTTGGTAAATCCGGTTGGAAGACGGATGTATGGGATTTAGAGAAGCTGAAGCACGCGAAGGGGAGTGGGAGGGAGAGGGAGCAATAGAGGGTTTACCTTCCTCAATGGTTTAGGGTAGGAGGGGAGCTGAAGGAGGAGAAAGATGGGATTTTTAGAGGTCTTTGTAAGCCGCGATCCCGTCGTTTACTTCCCAGCAAGCTCTAATGGCGACTTAATCGCAAGGGTACGGTCACAAAGGCGATTGCTTTATGCGAAAACGAGAGGGGGTAAGCGGAAGCGGAAGGCGCGGGCGAGGGTTTCAGGGGGAGAAAATAGGGGAAGAGGAAGATGGGTTTGAGCTTTAATTTAACTTTATTAAGTTTATTTTTTATTAATTTAATTGATCAATAATTAATTAATTAATTAATTATTGTTATCAAATTAATTATAATTAGACTGTATAATGATTAATTAATAAAAAATTAAATTATATATTACTTTTAATTAATTTAATAAAATTTTTGTGATTATTATTTAATTTAATTAATATATAACTAAATGTTATTTAATTAATATTAAAATATGTTAATATAATCAGTTTCAAAAAATCTAACTAATCTGTTCTATAAATATTTAATTGTTGACTAACATGATTATAAATGAAAATTTAAATTATGTATAATAATTATATCATTATTATATAACAGTAAACTCATATTTCAATCGAGGAATTAAGGCATCTTGTTTTGCAACAGTGAAATTTTGATAGACTCCTAAAAGATCTCCTCGAAAGTAATACTAATGGGGCAGGATCAATAGACCATCTGGCCAAAGTTGACAATACCTTGATGAGTGAGAATTTGGGCTGTCATAGTTGAGGAGTCAAGACGTCTCGATTTTGTGTGCTTTAAATCAAGTTTAAGATTTAATAAATAGGCCAACATACTTGATTTAAGTTCATTTAAAAGCATAGAAGTTCTATATATGCCCATGATTTTATTTTCATTTAACCTCATATTATATCTCGATATAACAACACAATAATAGGGCATATTAAATAAAGTAAATAATAAATATTTTGTCTTTATATAATGCCAAATTCACTCTCTTATTAAGTAGCATAAATAACCAATATGATTGAAGTCAATATAAAAACTATTCAAATGCCAGAGGAAAAAAAGCTTCCAATAAGTTGTATCTTATCTTGCCATCTAACCATATAATAAGATATATTCAACAACTGGAATTATATCTCATTTTCAATTCAAACTTCTATCTCCCTCTCCTTTATCAATATCTTGATATCCAAGACTTGAAGATTGATAATTGACACTTATCAATCAGAATGAGGGGGAATATTGACATATGGATCCATGTGTTGTGCCCAGATTTGTAAAATATATTGATACTTTTTAACCTTTAACATATATCTATTTATTTAAAAAAAAAAAATTGGTATTTGGCAGAGCCCAATTACCGATTTCCTTATGTGCTACAACCCTATATACCTTTTTTTCGTTATGTTCTATCATCAGATTAATCAAATTAGACTTCATTGTGGTCAATTTGTGGAATCAAGATGTAGTGTGTAGTACATAATAAAGAAATCTTTTTATTTTGATTGAATACTACTAAGAGGAAATTACTTTTAAGAGGAAATTATTTTGACAGCTTCTACTCGTGTCCTAGCTCGTCTGAGAGCTAGATTTGCCTCAATTGCTTGTCTTTTACCCTCAGCTTTACTCAAGTTAGCTTCAACTATTTCAAGAGTTTGTTGAGCTTCTTGTGGATCAATGTCAGTACTAATTTCCGTCTGACGCCGTGTGCCTATATATTCGAGAACACCGTGTAACGGTGGATCGAACCCGTAACCTGAAGAGACTTACAGAGAATCCCGCCAACCAACAGACCACGGTTTGCAGCACAATATTTATCATATATATATTAACTATAAACATTTAACATCACTCTTTGATGGAATTATGATTTACGGACTGTCTGCCTCCTCTTTACAGTATGCTTTTGTTAGGTATGGCTCATATACCGGAAATTTGGAGTTTCTTGGAATAAAGAGGTGTCTCCTGGTGAAAAAAAATATCTCTTGGAATTTTGTGGGTTGGGGAGAGTGATGGCGTTTTAGTAATTTATCTGTAGGTTTTATCTATAAATAGATGTGTAACCCTATGGGTATGTGAACCGAACTTGTAACTTCTCTGAAACAGTGAATTCGTCGCTCTGCTCCCGAGGGTGTAAGCATCTTTGTCGAACCTCGTAAATCTCTATGTTCTTCTTCAGGATTTGTGTTTTGTTTGCCCTAAATTACACAACAATTGGTAGCAGACCTTATTCTAGGGCGGAGGAGATCAACTCAGGGAAGAAGAAGATTTTGAGATTTGATTTGCGGCAGTGGAGAAAGTTCGGTTCCGGAGCCGGACAGGAGCAGGTTCGGTAGTTCGCGGGTGTGTCGTGCAGAAGAGTTCGGTTCCAGGCGTGTGTGGAGGCCGCACGTGTGGAAGTTCGAAGCAGGAATTTCGGAGAGAGAGGAAGGGCTTCGGAGGCTTTGACAGTTCGCGCAGGCACGACGGCTCTGCGGCGGATCGCGAATAGGCGCGAAACTTGCGTGGAACAGCAAAGGCACAGTTTCACGAAGGAACCATCATAGTTGTTTTCGGCACAGGCGAGCTGTGCGGACTCGTCGGTGGATTTGCATGCAGGTGGCCATTGGCTTCGGCGCAGAGGATCAACGGAGAAGAAAAGAATCTAGAAGGAATATTCCTTTGGGTTTTCTGCTGGACGCGCGAAGGAGAAAGCAAGAAAAGGAAATTTTTGAAAGACCTTTTTGTGGAAATTAATTAATTTCTAGTGGGATTGACAATTTTTATTCTGATAGAAGAAAACTGTCTTTATCGGAAAGTTAATTAAGGCAAATTCTTAATTAAGGGAAGCTTAATTAAGGTAAGATTGCTGGAAAAGAAATTTTGGAAAACTTAATTAAGACAAATATTTAATTAAAGGCCTAATTAAGGGAATCCAATTCCGGAAGTAAAATCAAGCGAAATATTTAATTGGAAATATTTCAAACATTTCTGCTGGGAAAAGGAAAATTTTGGTCTGTCTCTGTGAGAAAGAAAATTTCTGGTCTGCAGGAAAGGAAAATATTTTTTTATGGAAATCATAATTAAAGGAAATTCTTAATTAATGGAATATTGCTGGAAAAAAAATTTTTGGAAAGATTTTGAGTAAGAAATTTTTGGCTTCAGCAAGTTTGAAAATTTAACCGAGGAATTCAGCAGGCGCAGAGAAGTTTGTGGAGGAGTTCGGCAAGGGAAGCATTCACGAATCACAATTGGCTCGCAGGAACAGATCGGAGGAACACTTCGGCATTTCGATCGAGAGCGGCGAGCAGGAACAGTTCGGCGAATACAGCAGGCTTCCTCAAGTTTCACGCGAGCAGAGGAGGCGAGCAGGCGTGACAGTTCGTTGTTTGATGAGATACAGTTTCGCGGTTTGGCGAGGTACAGTTTCGTGGTTTGATGAGGTGCAGTTTCGCGGTTTGGCGAGGTACATTTTGTCGCATGAGGAATTGCGACAGGTGGAGTCAGTGATTCGTCAGTTTGTTGCATGATGATTTGCGACATGTGGAGCCAACGAAATTCATCAGTTTGTCGCATGAGGATTTGCGACAGGTGGAGCCAGCGAAATTCTTCAGTTTGTCGCATGAGGATTTGCAACAAGTATAGTCAGCAAAATTCGTCAGTTTGTCGCATGAGGATTTGCGACAGCTGGAGCCAGCAAATTCGTTAGTTTGTCGCATAAGGATTTTGCAACAGGTGGAGTTTGATTCCGGTAAATAGCAGTGCAGTTCGAATGAGAGCAGTTCGGACGGGAAGCAGTCCACATAAGCAGTTCAGCGGCGAAGCAGTTCCAAAAGCGTGACAGTTCGCGCAGAACAGGTGGAGCAGCGGCAGTTCCTGCAGTTCTTCGAGTCATGACAGTTCATAGGGGCGTGCTTCTGGTTCGCAGGGGGTGTCGCGACGATTCGCGATTGATTGCGGGAAGACGTTCGGCGAGGTGGAGTTCGTGACCATGAAAGGAGGCTGTCGCGTGGTTTGTCAGTTTCACAGAAGAGAGGAGTTCGTGTGTTGTTATCGCGAACAAGAGCATCGTTTTGCCAACAGAGGAGTTCGACCAGCGAAATTCGCCAGTTCGTCGCATGAGGATTTGCAACAGGTGGAGTTCGGCAGGATGCAAGAAGCGAGCAGCCGTGAGTATTCGCGAACAGGGTTTCGCGGAGATATTTCACGTATAGGCGCGAATGGATTCAGAGCTCGTGAGACAGCAGTCGACCGAGGTGCTGGTGCGAACAGGATAAGTGCTGTAATTGGCATGATTGACCAACCCACTATGATGTAAGAAACTCAGCGAAGCATTTCTGCCAAGAGCTGGATATTCCCTAAGGTAGAGATTTGTTAGGTATGGCTCATATACCGGGTGATGCATTTCTCCTAAAAAGCTAGATATTCGCCAAGGTGTAGATTTGTTAGGTATGGCTCATATACCGAAAATTTGGAGTCTCTTGGAATAAAGAGGTGTCTCCTAGTGAAAAGAAATATCTCTTGAAATTTAGTGGGTTGGGGAGAGCGGGGGCGTTTTAGTAATTTATCTGTAGGTTTTATCTATAAATAGATGTGTAACCCTATGGGTATGTGAACCGAACTTGTAACTCCTCTGAAATAGTGAATTCACCGCTCTACTCCCGAGGATGTAAGCATCTTTGCCGAACCTCGTAAATCTCTATGTTCTTATTCTGGATTTGCGTTTTATTCACCCTAAATTGCACAGCAGCTTTGAACTTGGGTCATCTAATTGGACAAAGAACTTTCCATCAACTCTTCCACAATCCTTGCACAAATTCATCATATTTAAAATTATATTAGAATATATCCTTACACATTTTTTTTTAGAAGTTGAGTATGAGTAATAAATATGTAAGAAATTAATGATTAGGATGTGCTTCAAACCAGCCTCCTAGTTGAAGAGAAAACCATCTACTAATTCCTCCATAAGATTCATCATATTTAAATTAAATTAGAATATTCTTACCCTTTTTTTTTTCATTTTCATATCAT
Source organism: Papilionanthe hookeriana x Papilionanthe teres (assembly GCA_022702705.1). Lineage (NCBI taxonomy): Eukaryota > Viridiplantae > Streptophyta > Magnoliopsida > Asparagales > Orchidaceae > Papilionanthe > Papilionanthe hookeriana x Papilionanthe teres. The sequence continues at coordinate 36,878,529 of CM040421.1, forward strand.
TTTATCCCTCAATTCACCAATGATTCCCACACGAACACGATCCAAATCTAAAATGATGAAACCGGCGCCGATCCCTCACAATAATTTCCCTCTCAAAAATCTTCGATATCAATTCAATATATTCATGACACTCACCACACATTCTAAGATTTGTAAGGATTCTTATAGCAGAGCCTGAGTTTGTGTTCAACAAAGCAAAAGCAATGGCAATTCTCTGACTCTGACCTTCAAAACTCCTCAATTTATCAACCTCATAACCCTCAAATTTCAGCTGTAAATCCATCTGGTAAAGCATCTCCTTCACTTCAACACTCTGAGAAAATGACTCATCATTTGAAACAAATCTATGCATCTTCCCTTTCAACTCCACCTGGCTAAATCCAGCCACCTGAACCAGGCCTCGGTTCACCATTTCCACTCTAATTTTACCAGCTTCTTCCCATCTCTGCTGTTCTGCATACATATTTGATAAAATCACGCAGTCCCCGGCATTAACAGCACCCATCTTCTCCAACTTTCTGTAAACATTTTCTGCTACTTCAATATCTCCTTTGATCCTGCAGGCATTCAGAATGCTTCGCCAGGATGTGTCGGTGGGCTCCATTGGCATGCTCTGAATCATCTCATAGGCCTCATGTAGCATCCCTGCACGGCTTAACAGGTCCACCATGCATCCATAATGCTGAGCATTAGGATTTATATGATAATCAAATCTCATTTGGTTGAAGAATTTAAGCCCTTGTTCTACCTTCATTGCATGACTGCATGCACTGAGCACATTAACACATATAGCTTCATCAGGTTGAAGACCTTGATTTACCATGTCTGAGAAAACCTGCAAGGCCTTTTCACAATCACCATGCATTGCTAAGCCTGAGATTACAGCACTGTAAGTCCATAAATTTTTCTCATGCAGTTTATCAAAAATCAACATTCCTTTATCAGATTGTCCACATTTGAAGTACATATCAATCAGGGAAGTCTGTATGACCATGTTTATAGTTTGGTAATATTTTAGAAGTGCGCAATGAATGCTTCGGCCGAGATCAAGGCAGCCTAAATTCGAGCACGAGGAGAGAGCGGCGACCATGGTAGTTTCATCAGGCGTCAGTTTCTCAGAGCTTAGTTTAGCAAAGAGATGGAGACAATCAACCCAGAAACCCATTCTACTGTAAGCTGTGAGAAGAGAACTCCATGAAGCAACCGTTCTTGTTCCCATCAGCTTAAAAATTTTGTAACTGAGCTCAATCTTGCCGCATTTTCCATACAAATTAATCAAACTGTTATGTATGAACACATCATCATTAAATCCAAGCTTAATTGCATGGCCATGCAGCTGAATTCCTCCTCTGATGTCAGAGAGTAAAGCGCAAGCCTTGAGAACAAATGGAAAAGTAAAGTTATCTGGATTGACAGATCTTTCTATCATCTCTATAAATAGTTGCAGAGCTGATTTTAGTTGACCATGGGCGACCTTAGCTCTGATGATGACATTGAAGTCAAAAGTGCAGGGTTCGTTGAGGTCGAGGAAAATTGCAAGAGCATAGTCAAGACTGCCCCAGGCGGAGAGAGCGCAGGCCGATATAAGCTCTCCGGCAGATCGAGGAATGAGGTGGAGGCCAAGCTTTAGGAACCGTGCATGAGCTTGTTTGAAGTCTTCCATGGTTTTGACTTGGTGAAGGGAGAATAGGCATGGCGATTGCATCAATGGATTCTGGTTTTTGTAAAGGAATGGTGGTGAGAGGAGGCGTTGGTGGAGAGCTGAACTTCCTACCATGGTTCCATTGCTGTTATGATGGGCTGATGAAGGAAGAGGAAGATGTGGATGAAGGTTGAAGGGATGTGGTGATTGGAGATCTGTGTGGAGTTTTCTTAGTTTATGAGGAGGAGATTTGATGACAACGGGATAAGGTTGGAGGAAGGAAATGGAAAGGGGCCCACTTTCATGATACTATGTGGATAGAAGTGGATTCTAATAAAAGTGGAGTGGGACCCACCTAGTTTGCTTGTGAGTTCAAATTGGTTGATAGTAGATACATAAGATTTGTGTGGGACCCAATAATTGCCACATCACATCACCATTTCTTCCCCTCTCCTTAGTAGAGATTACTATGGTATGACCAACTCGATTAAGATACTGAAGAGAAAGCATAAACAACTAATATTTAAGATACCAAAAATATACTTATATTTCGTATTAAAAATAAAATAAAACAAAGTGTAAAAAAACCATCGTAAAAGGCCTCTAAAACAATTATTTGTTATTTTGTTTTTCAAAAAAATTAATAAACTACAATATAATTGGTGAAAACATATGACAAAATATCATCTTGCAACATAGAATGCGAAACAATACAATTGAAAAACTACATGACGCAGCCAGACGGCCTTCATCCTCAGGGCATTAAAACCTACTAGTGCTTCTTCTAGAAATCAATATGCACATAGTATACAACTGAAAATAAAGAGAGTTGGAATACATCCACAATCTGAAACTTCTATTTTGCAGATCTGCCATATTGCGCCCACGTTTATACCTTCTTGTTTGTCCATCTATATTTTTTATAGTCAATAATCAAGACAATGTTTACCAGCAAAACAAAATGGGGGCATTCACATTGATACCTAGCAATTCCAATGCATTTACCTATCTAACAACTAAACATTCATATTTACAGGTATATAACACAAATCTTTAACATCAGCTCAAAAATATGGCCATAAATATCTTTTTAAAAATGAAATGCAAATTTTCGTATATACGCTTATGACACCAAATTGCGATAAAACTAGACAACAAAATGCGGGTGTTAGATATGCAAATACATAAGAATTGCGTTGCCTCTATGTAAACTTCACAAAAAAGAAAATTTTAATTAATAAATTTAGGTTAAGAGTGCTTCAGCATTATTCTTCTGATAAATAATTCTCCTCAAAAACGAGAGAAAAATTATTATAAAATACCAAATCAAAATAACACCAACGACCAAGCCGCCAACCGCATGAAGTTGTCCCTGAAAATAAAACGCAAGGTTTCTCAAACAAACAAAGAGTTCAAATGGACAAGACTCTAGAACACAACACAGAATCAAAGCATTAAAAGCAAATTCAACAATGACAACAACTATAATCAAGTTTCAAATCCTGCATTGGGGCGGGCATGTTATTCAATTTAGAAAGAAAATAAGTCTCTAATGTATGCCCCAACAAAACCATAATCATTCCAAAGCAAGGTAGAATGACACACTGATGGCATCAAATCTTCGACTGCCTGGCGATCTTAAACCACTCTGTGTGGAACGATCCGCTTACGTCAGTCCTCTCATATGTGTGGGCTCCGAAGTAGTCCCTCTGAGCCTGCACCAGATTGGCAGGCAGCCTCTCCCTCCTGTAAGTGTCAAAATAAGCCAAGCTCGCCGACATACCCGGAGTTGTGATGCCGGCATTAATTGCAAGACAGATAACCCGCCGCCATGCCGCCTGCCGTTCTATTATCTCCTTGGCAAAATCAGGATCAACTAGAAGATTCGCCAGATCAGGGTTCCTGTCATAAGCCTTCTTGATCCTATCCAAGAAGATGGCGCGAATGATGCAACCGCCTTTCCAAATGCGTGCAAGCTCGCCTAGCTTGAGATTCCATCCCTTCTCGATGCTCTTCGCTCTAAGCAAGTTCATTCCCTGCGCGTAGCTACAGATCTTCGAGGCATAAAGTGCTTGCCTGACATCATCGATCAGCCTCGCCTTGTCAACGGGCTGGTTGCTTAGGATGTCATCAAAACCACCAGATTTGAACACCTTGGAAGCCTCAACTCTTTCTTCCTTCAGCCCACTCAAGAACCTTGAATCCAAGGATGCCTCGATGGTCGGAGCAGCGACGGATAGATCTGCTGCTTGTTGAACCGTCCATTTACCGGTGCCTTTCATTCCAGTTTTGTCAAGGACTTTGTCGACCAAATAGCCGTTGCCCTTGTTATCTTTGATCCCAAATATGTCCGCCGTAATTTCGATCAGGAAACTAAGAAGCTCTCCTTTGTTCCATTCAGTAAAAACCTGCTGCAACTCGTCGTTCGAGAGCTTGCCGACAGACCTCAGCACATCATAAGCTTCGGCAATGAGCTGCATGTCGCCATATTCAATCCCATTATGAATCATCTTCACAAAATTGCCCGAACCTCCCGTACCGATGTAAGTCACACAAGGTCCACTATCTGGAACTTGAGCAGCCACCTTGAGAAGAATGTCTTCGATATTTTTGTATGCCTCAAACGAACCTCCGGGCATCAGGGATGGCCCGTGTCTAGCACCCTCTTCACCGCCGGATACTCCCATTCCTAGATAAAGGAGGCCGCGCTCGTTCATGTCTTTCTCTCTCCGTTCTGTGTTTTCATACCATTCATTGCCCCCATCTATTATACAATCGCCAGCCTCCAAATATGTGGAAAGTGTTGCAATGGTTTGATCGACGGGTGCACCGGCTTTCACGAGCATAATGACAACTCGTGGCTTTTGAATTGAATTGATGAACGATTGGGGATGATGGAAGCCATAAACGGGGAGATTTCCTTCGAGCTTTGCACGTTCGATAGTCTCGTCAACCTTGGAAGTAGTTCGGTTGTAGACGGAGATGGGGAAACCCTTCTCCGCAATGTTGAGAGCGAGGTTCTGGCCCATGACAGCAAGACCAGCTAAACCAATCCTTGTGAGGGCAGCCATCTTTAACCTGTTCACAATGTTAGGCATTATAAACTTCAAAACTTCAAGAGAGGATGATGAGTCGGAATCAAAAGAGAGATTCTATCATGTATCATATCTGATGTTTTTCTCTCTAAGATGGTTTAAATAAGGGTACATTGATTTTTTTTTTAAATGCTCTCAGATAGTCCCTTAATCTCTGTAATTTGGAATAGTGTTAGTTGAAGGCAGTATGGCGAAGTAAAAAAACTTTCAAAATGAGGGCACAAACGAGCAGAGATTTGAATTTAAGATATTTATATTTTAAAATGTGAATTTTTTTTTCAAATTATCATGAAAGTTTTCTCTTTTTTTTTTTATAATATAATGATTAAAATAATTCTTATTGATAGCAATTTTAATAAAATAATAGTTTCATCATACATCAAATTTATTTTATAGTGATGGCTTCAAACGTTTTTGGATCCAAAAAGGTACTTTCGCATCAATTATTCTAAATACAGTAATTAAATTTTTATAGTAGTTGGTATAAGACTATCACCATAAAACTTTACAGTGGTTGCCATATTTGTAAGTCCCATGTATGAATGACTAGTTTTCAAATTTTCTATGAAATAATTTATTTTGATAAATACCTTCTGCTCGACTTTGATCTGACTAGGTTGCACCTTCATATGCCAAGCATCATAGAGAGCTTGGTGCCGATCATGTAGAATCTAGGTGCTTAAATGGGTAAATAACTTATTTCATAGATTAGTAGAAAAAAATGATCAGGAGGTCTTGACAGAATTTCTCATCAGGAGGAGCAAATTTTGCATTGTGTATCTTTAACTAAAATTTAGAAACGAGTTCTAACATGTATATTTTGTAGTATATTATCATGTAATTATATACAAGATATTCATTATGAAAAAAAAACATCTAATGCCTAAACGTAAAGCCAAAAGCCAAATATGCAAGCCATATAAATAAAAATAGTATAATTATGACACAAAACCTGCAATTAAAAAAATCTGTTAGCCTCGAAAAGATTCAACAACAACAACAACAAAGCCTTAATCCCACTAAGTGGGGTCGGCTACATGAATCCTTTTTCTCCATTGCGTCCTATTTAGTGTCAAATTTTCGTTTAATTCTAATAAATTAAGATCATTTTTTATGCAATAAGCCCAAGTTTTCCTAGGTCTACCTTTGCCTTTCTTAACATAAGTTGTATTTAAAACATCTACTCTCCTAATCGGATCATCAGGTGGTCGACGTTTAATGTGACCAAACCATCTAAGGCGACTCTCTCAAATTTTATCCGTCACTGGTGCAACACCAACCCTATTACGGATATATTCATTTTGCATTTTGTCTCTAAGTGTAAAGCCACTCATCCACCTAATCATTCTCATCTCGACAACATTTAACTTAACATTATGTTTCTCTTTTAAAGGCCAACATTCAGCACCATAGAGCATTGAAGGTCTCACCACCATCTTACAAAATTTTCCTTTCAGTCTAAGCTGTACTTTTCTATCACACAATAGGCCGGACGCATTCCTCCACTTCAACCAACCAACCTGAATTCTACTATTAACATCCCCATCTATATCACCATCGCTTTGAACAATGGACCCGAGATATCTAAATCCTTCACACCTTTTAATAATTTGATCACCCAAAGTTACACTTTTGTCACTAGACCTACTATTACTAAAATTACATTCCATGTATTCAGTTTTAGTTCTACTAAAACGAAGACCTTTAGACTCCAATGTAGACCTCCATAATTCAAGTTTTTCCAGGATTTTTTCTCGTCTTATCCACAAGGAGGATATCATCAGCAAAAAACATACACCAAGGTACATCCTCTTGTAAATGCCTAGTAAGACCATCCATAAATAAAGCAAAAAGATATGGGCTTAAAGCCGATCCTTGATGTAAAACAACAGAAATAGTAAAATATTTGGTCAATCCTCCTTCAGTTCGAACACATGTAATGGCTCTAGCATACATATCTTCAATGAATTGAATATAAGTCATATCAACACTTTTCTTCTCAAGGACTCTCCAAAGAACATCTCTAGGAAGCTTATCGTAAGCTTTTCTAAATCAATAAAAATCAAATGTAGATCCTCCTTATTATCTCTGTACTTCTCCATCAAACCTCTCAATAAATGTATAGCTTACATGGTAGACCTGCCCGGCATAAATGCAAATTGAAATGAGAAACCTTCGTAATACGTCTTAACCTATGGCCTCGAAAAGATTAAAGGAGTGAAAATGGCAAACTGTGAAAGGCTCGAAAAGATGTCGCATGCATATTAATAAAAAATAAGGCAAAGATTTTGGCATCTTCGAGTTTCAACTCTCCATAGAGAGGAACGGAAAATAGAAAAATATAAAGAAAGAGAAGAGAAATCACATGTAGTGAGGAAAAAAAAAAAAAGCTTTTCTTCTCCTTCCTTTTCTACGCGCCTTCCTCAATGAGTTTTCAACCCCCCGCCCCCCCCCCCAGGATAACACTATCATTTAGATTATATAGATGAGTCCATTTGTACCACTTTATGTAATGAAATGAGATTTGGCAAGGAAGTGTTATGTGCTTACTTTCAAAAATTGGAAGATCTTTTTTATGTGTGATTATTGGTAGGTGTGGGGTGGTCCAACATCATAATCAAAGGGCTGATTGTGGAATCGATTATTCAGTTTATTAGTACTCTTATAATTCATCTTTTCCCTTGAAGGCCTCTCAAAAAACCTTTATTTTTTCTACGACCGTGTAAGATTGCTGGGTAAGGTCATTGTCATGATGCAATGTTTCTTCTTCTTGCACGCAGAGTAACAAATCAACTTATTCAGAGACTATTTAGTCTTTTGGTAGTTGTATCTGACCTTAAATTAATTAAACTGTGCAGAAAGAGATATAAAAACTAAATGTACGAGCAAATGATAAGATAGTTCTAACTTTGATATCTTTATACTTGAAACAATATGAGATCATAATACCCACGTGATTTGAGCAATCGCACTTCTCAAGGTCCTGTTTATCCTCAATGAAACTATCATCTGTAATGTCAGCGGTCCTTAGTGCAAGGCCAATGTCCATACAATAAAAACGACCATAACATTATCTTTCCATTTAGCTCAAGTATGTAATTGACAGTAGCATATATAGTAGATATAATAAGAGCCGATAGTCACAACCACATGCAAGCGAAGGATAGTAACATTATATGACTCGCTCGATCATTACACTGACTCACTCGCTCACGGCTCCAATGTACTATCTTCCTTTGCACAAGTTAATCCTCTATTCAATTTTCCTGCACTAGCACACTCACTCAATTCATCTTCGCCTAGCTATCATCTCATCTAAATAGCACAAAACTAAACCACTTGCTCGCTTCGACTTCTACTCTGACTCCTCACTTCCACGCCCCCCCCCCCCCCACCCCCACCCCCACCCCCCTCTTTGTCTCTCTAATAATATGAACCGGCACCAAACAGTTTCTATTTTTTGAGGTATTGCTTAAATCAGTACGAAAATTAAGTATTTAAAGTGTAAAAACTATTTTTTATTTAGTCAAAAAAATTTAAAAAAAGATACAACTAAATTTGGAAGATGTGAACAATGAAAAGACCACAATTTGGCACAAGCCAAGGCGTATTCTACAATCACGAGAATCAAACAAAATTGTGCAAAGAGGAAAAAGTAAAAGGTTAGACAACTAATTAACAAAAGTCTTAATTTTATTTGACAAATGTGAGGATACTTTGGAACAAAGCAAACATTCGAGCACATTTCATTCAGCCATCAAACTATGGGCATATTTCACCAATTTCCAGTACTGTGAGGCACATACAGTCAAATATCTCATTCTTCAGTTTACAAGGAACCAAACTGGCCCTTTATATAAAGTTAAGATCCATGTTTTATTTTTTAAAATTTTAATTTGCGCAGAGCCAAAGTACTTCAGAAAAAGAAAAACGTGAATTATATAGTGACAAAATTTATTTTAAAATGAATACAATATCAATTTCAGAAATAAATTTATGTTTCACAGAAAAACAAACGAAAACATTCGGGAGAACACTACATATATAGTCATTGAAACATTAACATGTGAAATACAAAATTTTGATTAATTTGCTTCAATTTCACTCATCTCCAAAAAAAATAAATAAATAAATTGTGAAATTTTGAATAATTCTCTCATTGATTCCATAGAGAATTCACCTATAAATAGGTGAGTACAAGTAATAGAAAAAAAGGAAAGAAATAAAGTACTTTCTATAATTACGGAATAACATAAATACCCTAAAATTAAGGAATCGCATAAATATTCTATGACTAAATATAGCAAGTATTAAAATATAATTATGAGCGTAATTTCACACTCCCCCTCAAGTTGGGTTGTACAGATTGTACATGCCCAACTTGTTATTTAGCTCATCAAAGTTTGACTTAGGGAGAGTCTTGGTGAGAATGTCTGCTGTTTGGTCTCTAAAAGGAGTATATACCAATTAAATGATTTCATTGTCCACCTTCTCCGAAATGAAGTTCTGATCAATCTCAATGTGTTTCGTTCGGTCATGATGAACAGGATTCTTTGCGATACTGATTGTTGTTTGATTGTCACAGAGCATCCTGATAGAATTTTCTCTCATAATTCCAAGCTCTTTGAGAAATCTTTTGATCCACATTCCTTCACAGATATCAAGTGTCAGTGCTCTATATTCTGGTTCTGCACTACTCCGAGATACCACCGATTGCTTCTTGCTTCTCCATGTCACTAGATTGCCGCATACATAAGAGCAATACCCAGAGGTTGATCGTCGGGTGGATATATCTCCTGCCCAGTCAACATCAGTAAAAACTTCTACCTTTTGACTATCATTCTTTTTGAATAATAATCCTTTCCCTGGAGTTATCTTTAAGTATCTTAAGATTCGGTTAACAGCTCTCATGTTCCTCAGTAGGACAGTTTAAGAATTGACTCACTATACTTACTGAAAAACTTATGTTTGGTCTGGTGTGGGATAAGTAAATAAGTCTTTCAATGGTCGTCGATATCGTCCTTTGTCAACTCAGTAACTATCCTTCTCCATTCCAATTTTTTTATACGGTCTACTTGGAGTATCTATTGGTTTGCATCCAAGCATACCAGTTTCTTTCAATAGGTCCAATGTGTATTTTTTTTAAGTTACGGCTATCCCTATTTTGGATCTTACAACAAGCCGCTGATATCGTCCTTTGTCAACTGGTAAACTATCATTCTCCATTCCAATTTTTTTATACGGGTCTATTGGAGTATCTATTGGTTTGCATCCAAGCATACCAGTTTCTTTCGATAGGTCCAATGTGTATTTTTTTTAAGTTACGGCTATCCCTATTTTGGATCTTACAACTTCCATTCCCAATAAGAACTTTAAATCTCCGAGGTCCTTGATTTCGAATTCATGGGCTAGAAACTTCTTCAGCTTTGTCAATTCTTCAGTGTGATCACCGGTAAGAATGATGTCATCAACATACATGATGAGTACAACAATCTTCTTCTCGGATCTTTTTGTGAACATTGTATGATCAATCTGGCTTTGAGTATAACCGCATTTGATTACTGAATTGGTGAATCGGGCAAACCAAGCACGAGGAGATTGTTTGAGACCATATAGAGATTTCTGGAACTTGCATACTTTGCCACTAGGGAAGGATCATTCTAGACCAGGAGGTAAATCCATGTATACATCCTCTTCAAGATCTCCGTTAAGGAATGCATTTTTGACATAAGTTGCATTAGCGGCCAGTCTCGGTTTGCTGCAATGGAGAATAGGATTCTAATGGAATTCAGTTTGGCTACTGGAGCGAATGTCTCTTGGTAGTCAATTCCGTATGACTGCGTAAAACCTTTTACAACCAGTCGGGCTTTCAACCGATCTATGCTTCCGTTTGCCTTACATTTGATTGTAAATAACCACCTGCATCCTACTGGTTTCGTATTCTTGGGCAAATCAGACACAATCCACGTTCCATTCTTTTCTAGTGCAACAACTTCTTCATTCACAACTTTTCTCCATCCTGGGTGTGAGAGTGCTTCCTGAATAGAATTCGGGATCTCTATGTTGTCAATAATAGTAACAAATGCATGATAGGGAGGAGATAACTTCTCATATGAAACAAATCGAGAGATAGGATGTTGAGTGCAACATCTGAATCATCTCTCACAGGCGGGTTAAGCTCATAATCACTAGTGTCTATAAATTTCGTACCTGAGTGAGTTTCAGAGAGGTTTGGAGCCGGATTAGATTCTTGAACAGCATGAGGAAGCGGTGTTTGGTTCTTTATTCTTTCAGCAGTTCTGTTTCGTCAAGTATAGACCTGAAGTTCCTGAGGTGCGGGATGTGTAGATGGGTTTGGAATAGGAGATGGAGGAGTTTGAATAGGAGTTGGAGGAGGTTTGACGGTCGGAGAAAGACCCGTGTCAGTTGTTAAAGGAACACAGGGCTGTTGTTCATTGCGACTCTCCCCCTGAACGACAGACTCTTGGTAGTATGAATGATGCTCAAAAAAGGTGACATCCATAGAATTATAGATCTTTTTAGTTGAAGGGCAATAACACTTGTAGCCTTTCTTATTGGCCGAATACCCTGTGAAGATACATTTGACAGATTGGGGTCTAATTTACTGCGGTGTTGTTTGTGAATATGAACAAAGACGGAGCAACCAAATATTTTGGTAGGGACAACCAAAGGTAGAACACGGGTAGTCGGAAAGGAGCGAAGGAGGACATCAATTGAACTAAAGAAACCCATGATACGAGAGGGCATCCGGTTTATGAGATAGACAGCGGTTAATATTGCCTCGGCCCAATAACATTTAGGGACCGATGTGGTAAACATGAGACAGCGGGCTACCTCCAACAAGTGACGATTTTTCCGCTCAGCAATCCCATTTTGTTGGGGAGTATCAACACAAGTGCCAAGGTGAAGGATGCCATGGTGAGTAAGAAAAGTTCCTAGGGAGGTGTTGAAAAAGTCTCGTGCATTATCTGTTTTAAGAGCCTGAATTTTTATGTCAAATTGAGTGAGTATCATTTGATAGAAGGCACGAAATATTGGTCTTGCCTCGGATTTATCATGCATAAGATAGATCCAAGTCACGCGTGTGTGATCATCAATAAAGGTCACGAACCATTGGGCCCCAGAAATATTTTTTTCATGAGAAGGACCCCAGACATCACTATGGATCAGAGAAAAGGAACGAGTGGGTCTGTATGATAAACGAGGGAACGAAGTACGAGTGTGTTTGGCAAGTTGACAAAATTCACAATTAAAAGAGGTAGGACTTTTATTAATAAATAAATGAGGAAACAGTTTCCCAATGTAAAAAAAATTGGGATGACCTAAACGATAATGAAGTAACATGATTTCACTATCATTATTAACACTGGAATGAAAGACAGGTGTACTAAGAGAATTTAAGCAAGACAGACTCGATATTGGAGCACAGCCAAGTAGGTGAAACGAGACCAACGAGAGGTTTGTTGAGAAGATAGAGACCATTGCTGCAACTCAAGATCGCTAATCATCCTCCCCGACTTCAAATCCCGAAATTCACAAACATATGGAAAAAACTTAAGCAACACAATGACAATCATGAGTGAGCTTACTAATAGAGACCATATTACAATCCAAAGTAGGAACATGAAGCACAGAAGTGAGGAAAAAATCTGGAGAGATGCAGACAGAACCAAAACCAGCAACTTTGGAGGCTGATCCATCAGTAATCCGAACAGCGAGGGTCGGTTTACACGGTCGGTAATCCACTAATAAGGAGATATCCTCTGTCATATGATCGGAGGCACCTGAGTCAACAATCAATAGGCGAGAAGAGGTCGAATCCAAGACGAAAGCAGATGAGGAAATACCTTATTGAGCAACAAGGTCGGTGGCACCCGATGCCACACTAGGGGGATGGACTGGTGACAGCTGACCGAGCATCTTCTGGAGGGCACGAATCTGGTCTTCGCTGAACGGGCTCGTTCCTGGAGAGGCTTCGGTAGTGATGGTGGTAGCTGCTCGAGAATCACGTTTGGGCTTCCCATTGGCGGGTTTGCCATGAATCCGCCAACAAGTATCCCGAGTATGTCCAGGACGGCGGCAGTGATCACACCAAGGGCGGCCCTGGCGTTGGCGGTTGTCTGTGGGTGGGATGTGAGCAACAAGGGCGGATCCGTCGAGGACTGAAGTGGACGAGGAATCACCTAACATGACCTTTTGGCGACTCTCTTCACGGTGCACATCGGAAAAAAACTTCACAAATTGTTGGGAGAGGTTTCGAACTCAAAATCCGCGAGCAAGTCTGGTCAAACTCAGATTTGAGGCCGAGGAGAAATTTGAAGGTGCGCTTTTATTCCACGATTTGGCGAAATATGATAGTGTCTTCGGGACACTTCCAAGGGTACACCTCGAATAGATCTAGTTGCTGCTAATACCAATACCGAGTAAGAATATTGAAGTATTGAGTGACGGAGAGATCACCTTGACGAAAGTCTTGAAGAATGGTCTCAACAGCAAAGAGTTCGGCTGTATTATCCGAACTAGAATATGTCTCACAGGCAGCATTCCAGATCTCTTTAGCCGTCTATATAGAGCAGAAAATTCTCGCCAATATCAAGGGTCATCGAGTTAACAAGTCAGACCATAACCATATTATTCTCGGATTTTCAAGTCTTGTATGACGGATTTGTCGTCGCCGGAGCTGGAGCATCACCAGTAAGGTAGTCATCTTTGTTTTTGTCGCATACAAACATCATGACTGACTGCGACCATTGGAGATAATTCTGGCCGGTGAGTTTGTGACTGGTGATGAGGACAGAATTATTTTCTAAATTGCTGGGCAGGGGAGACCCAGCTGCGGAGGGTGACTAGAAGTGACATCACTAGTGGAGGAGGAGTTGCAGGCATGGCCGTACTTAGTTATTGGAGAGGAGAGGAGGCCAGCAGAATGACCGGAGAAGAGGCTGCGCCGACGATGAGCACTGCTGGAACGGGTTGTGCTCGCGGTTGGTCGATCGCGGAAGAAGAGTAGGCGCTCGGTTGTGGACGATCGCGAGCGGAAGCAGACGATCAAGTGGGAGATCGATCGGAACGATTGAGCGGATGCAGATGATCGAGCGGAAGCAAACGATCGAGTGGAAGCAGACGATCGAGCGGAAGCAGATGATCGAGCGGAAGCTGACATCCGAGCGGGACGGGAGACGCTCCGAGCGGGACGCAGACAACCGAGTGGGACGAGGCTTCGATCGAGGCAGACGATCGAGCGGGAGAGGATTCGCCTTATGGCTCTGATACCATGTGAAATTTTGAATAATTCTCTCATTGATTCAAGTACAAGTAATAGAAAAAAGGAAAAAAATAAAGTACTTCCTATAATTACGGAATAACATAAATACCCTAAAATTAAGGAATCACATAAATATTCTATGGCTAAATATAGCAAGTATTAAAATATAATTATGAGCGTAATTCCACAAATAAATACCATAAATTGTTCAATTTATTATTATTTTTTCTGTCAGTTAAGTCTTCGTTAAAACTATGTTAAAACTTATTGCTAAAAGGTGCTTCGAATTTAGATCTCATTGGAGAAAAAAGTCTCTACCAACTCCTCAAGCCTTGCACAAATTTATCGTATTTAAAATATATTAGAGTATCGTTCTTTTGGAAGTTGAGCCTTAATACAACTATGTTAGAAATTAGTGGTTAAAGTATGCTTTGAACCCCTGGTTCAAGAAAACCCTCTACTGACTCCCAGCAAACAAATCATACCTTTCTATAAGCCATTTCCTTAATGTTCATCATATTCCTGGAGGCCATGATCTTCAAGGCATAAAAAATGCATCACCTTTTCCTAAATTGAGGAAACTATAAATACCATACAAAACTTTATGCGCTCATGAATCTTGCACGTTTTCTCCCTTCACATGAACACTTCCATAATCCAATCCATAGACTCTAGACTTCAAGGACTCATCTCATGGCAAAACTGCACTACACTTCCAAGCCATGTGAAAAAAAAAATGCTGGTGAAATAAAAGAAGGTTAGTGCCATAAAAGACTCGTGAACAGCCCATTCAACTTTTCAATTCATGCTGCCAGATAAAAAATATAGTCATCTAACGCCCAAATGAAAGCCCTGGTTTACCCACATCCCAAAATCCGAAAAAACACAAATAACTAAGAAAGGAATTTAAAAAAAAAAAACAATCAAATATATAAATTGTGAAAGAAATGGCGAGAAAGGGGAAAATGAGCTCACTTCGTGGAGGATTCAGAGGTTGGAGCGGCCAGAAAACAGCAAAATGTTAATTTTTTCTTGGGGAGAGACACTAGCGGAGGCTTTCGAGTTTGTATAACCAGAGGAGAAAATCTTAAAGCCATATTTCTTCACTCGGGCTTCCGCGAATCGCAGTTACTAGGTGATTCAGAAGATGAATTTGTCAAACCACCCTTCCTGAGTTTGGCAACGCTGCCTCGTTTGAGAGGACTTCCCGCTCCTTTGTAGTGTGGCGGCAGCGGAGAAAACGGAGGGGCATCATTTCGACAAGCATTTTCACCAAACTTTTCTTCCACCGCTACGGAGCAATTATGGCCAATTTCGAAACGTGAAAATATCTAATTTAAGGGGCTGTTTGGCAGCCGGTTTAAAGCAGGATTTAAGCTAAATCCTGCCAAACGGCAAAAAATGCCTCCGTAAATCCAGAGCTCCCGAAAAATCCCAAAATGACGCCGACTCGCAAAAAATCCAGGCTTTACTAAATCCGGGACGAGCGAAGAGGAAGAATGGCGCGAACAAGCTTACCTTCCTCAATGGTTTCTGGTAGGAGAGGAGCGGAGGGATGAGCAAGATGGGAGTTTTGGTGGACTTTGTAAGCACAGATCCCGTCGTTGTCTTCCCAGCTAGCTATAATGGCAACTGTACCGCTAAGGTTCGTTCACGAAGGCGAAACCTGGAGAGGAGAAATGACATGAGCATGAGCGAGGGTTTTGGACAGAAATGGGAAGTTTAGCCGAAACTGAAATGGAGGCGAGGGCTTCGGGAAAGAAGAGAGGAGAGGAGGGAGATGGGTTGGTGGTCTTAATTTATTTTTATTTAAGCTAATTTTATTAATTTAATTGATTAATAATTAATGTTTCATTAATGTTAAAATATTATTTAATAAATAATTAATTTTACATAAAGAATTTATTAATTAATAATTTATATATCTAATTATTTATTAATATACACTAAGGCTTTGAATATTAATTTGTTTTTTTATTTAATTTTTACCTTTAAATTAATTAATATATACTTTGAGGTTTTGGATATTATTTTATATTTTTTAAATTTAATGTTTTATTTTGATCTTTAATAAATTCTTTTTTTTTTTAGAAAAATTGAGGCTGAGGATCAGCTAATATTTAATAAATTCTAATAATTTGATTCAAAATTGTTAAACAATTTTTCATAATTTATCGGTATTTACATATTACATATCATATAATTTTGGATTAAACTAATTTATGATTTGATAAATTTGAATTTACAGGATTTACTAAATTTTATCTGCTTAACTAAATCCTACTTCCAAGATCGAAGAGTTGTTTGGGAGAACTTTTTCATTCAAAAAAACTCATTTACAAATAACTATAAAACAAACAACGATATAAAGTGATGGTTGCTAAAGTCAATATTATCGTTTATATCTAGAAAATTTTGAGTGTTTTTTTAATACTATTAGTTATAGCTATGTAAATTTAAATGGCTATAATAGTCTAAATAAGTTTAAATTATAAACACATTCTTAACATTGATAAACTGTTTACAAAATTTTATATGGCTCTATTCTGCGACGCTCGAAGTGATCCATAGTCTGGACCTCGTCAATATCAAACTTCTAAGTCGAAAAATTTAAACTACTCGGTTATGAATAAAAATTAAATATTCTAAAAGACTCAAATCTTCATGAACATCAGTCCCTTTAGCTCCATTGGAAACTTACCCTTACAGAACCCTTGTAAATGAATTCATTCATTGTTTAAATTTTGGCTTCCTTATCACCGCACTATAAGTCCACAAAATTTTCTCATGCAATCAATCAAAGATCAAAATTCTTGTCTGATTGTCCACATTTCATATACATATGAAACTGGGAATTCTGTATGGGAGAGCTGCGACCATGGAGCTTTCCTCAGGCTTCAGTTTCTCAAAGCTTATTTCAGCAAATAGAAGAAGACAATCAACCCAGAAACCCATTCTGAAGAGCACTCCATAAAGCAACCGTTCTTCTTCTTCCCATCAGCTCAAAAATTATTCACCTGAGCTCAATCTTGCTGCATATTCGAACTGTTGTGTATGAACGCATCATCATTAAATCCAAGATTGATTACACGACCATGCAGTTGAATTCCTCCCCTAATGGCGGAGAGTAAAGCACAAGCCTTGAGAACAAATGGAATGGTAAAGTTATGTGGATTGACATATCTTTCTATCATCTCTTCATACAGTTGTAATGCTGCTTTAGTTGATTGCGGTTGACTTTAGCTCTGATCATGATGTTAAAGTCAAACGTGCATCCAATGTGCAGAGAAGTTGCTTTCAATAAAAGTGGAGAGCGACCCACCTTGTTCGCTTGGCATTTGCTTTATGAGTCCAGATTTGGGTGATAGTGGATGGATGGCATTGCGTGGGCCCCAATAATTGCCACGTCACCATTTCTTCCCTTTTTGTTAGTAAAGATTACTAGTGAACCGTGCGAGCACTGAGCCGGCCATATCAGCCTACATTTCTCGTGCTGGAACTCCGCCGGTGTCTAAACATACGGGCACCACCGGACGAAATAATTTTTCCCTTCTCACTTTACATTTTATTTGTTGATATTTGTATGGTGCATCTCTAATTGAGAAATTAAAAGCCATCATTGATGGTCTGTTTGGGGCAGCTGTAGCTTATTAATAATTTGTTGATAAGTTGATTAAAAATAATATGCTGATACGCTAGGTGCAGCGGCTATTACAAAATGTTATTTTTTTGGAAAAGCTAGACCGCAGTCAGAAAGCTGCCACTGCACCTAGATAGGTGTGGTGTGAAAAAAATATTTTCTGCGTTTTAAAAACGCATAAGCTGCCAAAACGCAATTTACCCAAACAGTTCAGGTGCGTTTTCAAAATGCCACCGCACCTAATAAGCTGCCTCAAAAGGACCCTGAATCATGTCTTGTTTTTGATTGATCTGTGTTATTATTATTTTTTTTTTTATTTTTAACAACCCTAATAATTTTAAAAACAATGTTCAAAATAACTTTTCAAGTGTTTTATATTATTTTTCCTATTTTCAAAATGAATACTCCAACTGATATATTATCATCATGAACACCCCCATCACCAAACCTGCACTTACAACCCAACTCACCGTTGTTTGCCAAAACAAGTGTTTCCGAGAAGGTAAAAAATAACTCACATATAAGATACCAAAAATATTTTTATTTCATATTAAAAAACAATTAAAATAAAACAAAATGAAAAAAAAATTATCCCAAACAGCCTCAAAAAGCATTATTTGTTATTTTGCTTTTCAAAACAATAAGATGCTATAATACAACTGATAATATCATCTTGCAGCATGTTCTATTACTTCGTAGTCGCGAGCAAAACTTACAAACCATAATCAAATAATAAATTTTCTTTTCAAATTTCTTTTCAAGGAATCGACACACAAAAATTTAAAAACTCCATGCCAATGTTTATTAGCCCAAAAAAATAATAATAAAAATAATAAATAACTGATAAGAGTGCCACAGCATTAGTGTTGTAATTGCAATTCCCTTCCAACTAAGAAAAAAAATTTATTATGAAAAACAAAACCAAAATGACACCAACCGCATGAAGTTCAAATCCATGAACTCTTAAACACAAACAGAGTCAAATCATAAAAAGCAAATTCAACAAAAACAGCAACTATAATGAGGTTTCAAATCCTGCATTGGGGCGGGCATGTTATTCAATTTAGAAAGCAAATGAGTCTCTGATATATGCCCCAACAAAACCATAATCATTCTAAAGCAAGGAAGAATGACGCACCGACGGCATCAAATCTTCGACTGCCTCGCAATCTTAAACCACTCAGTGTGGAACGACCCACTTACGTCAGTCCTCTCGTACGTGTGCGCTCCAAAGTAGTCACGCTGAGCTTGCACCAGATTGGCAGGAAGCCTGTCCCTCCTGTAAGTGTCAAAATAAGCCAAGCTCGCCGACATACCGGGAGTCGTGATGCCGGCATTAATTGCAAGACAGATAACCCGCCGCCATGCAGCCTGTCGTTCTATTATCTCCTTGGCAAAATCAGGATCAACGAGAAGATTCGCCAGATCAGGGTTCCTGTCATAAGCCTTCTTGATCCTATCCAAGAAGATGGCGCGAATGATGCAACCGCCTTTCCAAATCCGTGCAAGCTCGCCTAGCTTGAGATTCCATCCCTTCTCGATGCTCTTCGCTCTGAGCAAGTTCATTCCCTGCGCGTAGCTACAGATCTTTGAGGCATAAAGTGCTTGCCTGACATCGTCGATCAGCCTCGCCTTGTCAACTGGCTGGCTGCTTAGGATGTCATCAAAACCACCGGACTTGAACACTTTGGAAGCCTCAACTCTTTCTTCCTTCAGCCCACTCAAGAACCTTGAATCCAAGGATGCCTCGATGGTCGGAGCAGCGACGGATAGATCTGCTGCTTGTTGAACCGTCCATTTACCGGTGCCTTTCATTCCGGTTTTGTCAAGGACTTTGTCGACCAAATGGCCGTCGCCCTTGTCATCTTTGATCCCAAATATGTCAGCCGTAATCTCGATCAGAAAACTAAGAAGCTCTCCTTTGTTCCATTCAGTAAAAACGTGCTGCAACTCGTCGTTCGAGAGCTTGCCCACAGACTTGAGCACATCGTAAGCTTCAGCAATGAGCTGCATGTCACCATATTCGATCCCATTATGAATCATCTTCACAAAATTGCCCGAACCTCCCGTGCCGATGTAAGTCACACAAGGTCCACTATCCGGCACTTGAGCGGCCACCTTGAGAAGAATGTCTTCGATATTTTTGTATGCTTCAAACGAACCTCCGGGCATCAGGGATGGCCCATGTCTAGCACCCTCTTCACCGCCGGATACTCCCATTCCTAGATAAAGGAGGCCGCGCTCGTTCATGTCTTTCTCTCTCCGTTCTGTGTTTTCATACCACTCATTGCCCCCATCTATTATACAATCGCCAGCCTCCAAATATGTGGAAAGCGTTGCAATGGTTTGATCGACGGGTGCACCGGCTTTGACGAGCATAATGACAACTCGTGGCTTTTGAATTGAATTGATGAAGGCTTGGGGATGATGGAAGCCATAAACGGGGAGATTTCCTTCGAGCTTGGCACGTTCGATGGTCTCGTCAACCTTGGAGGTAGTTCGGTTGTAGACGGAGATGGGGAAACCTTTCTCGGCGATGTTGAGAGCGAGGTTCTGGCCCATGACAGCAAGACCAGCTAGACCAATCCTTGTGAGGGCCGCCATCTTCAACCTGTTTTGAATCAAGAGAGGATGATGAATCAGAATCAATGAAAAGGGAGATTATATAATGAATTCTATCTGATGTTTCTCTCTTTAAAATGATTTAAATAAGGATGGATTGTTCTAAAAATATGCATAAATTAAAGATTTAAGATGAGATAACTATTCGAATGGTAGTATTATGAGAGACTTGAGTAGAATGAATAAGATAATGTTGAAGCAATACAAAAAAAAAAAAAAAGAGATTTTTTATAAAAAATAGTTATTAAAAAATGTATTTGAGGATAGTGTAACCTTTTGGAACAGATTTTGTGTAAAAATACCTGGAAAATAAAAGACTTGGTTATGACCATGAGAACTATTACGTGAAACCTTAATTTATTCTACAATCTTATCAGAATTATGATTGCTAGCTAAGGTTATTTTTCGCTTTGTCCACACATTCAACCAATAAGTTCATCTTATGGATTGAAAGACACTGCGGATTCTTGGCATCTGCTTAATAGTTCATAACTTACAACTTTCTTTCCTCTTCAAATTTTCGAATAATCGGTATGCAATCAATTTAAAACAATGTACTTATATTATCTATTGCAAGTACATTTAACAGTAATTGTGAATATCTTTTCATTTATTAATGACGAACAGGTCTAATCCAGTCCATCTACATTAAGGAGAAACAATAATTTTTTATTAGAGAATCCAAATTATTTTCCTCCCAAAAGATCAACAACAGACACACTGGTTATGTTAAGAAATAAAGTGAACAAATCAAACAACATAAATTATACTCATCCGATTTCCATTGATGTCAAAAAAGAATTCGCATACATATCACCCAATTCTTGTGTATTTATACATCGAACACCTAAACTTTGATTACTACATTTCTACAACCCAAAATCACATAAAAATAAAAGCTATTTTAACTTTGAAAAGTAAATACGTCTTTTCATGCATAGATAAGATGGCGTATATGTAAAATCGAAGTTTAGCTGTTAGGTTGTCACCGTCAATTACTTATAGTTTGTAAAATGTTGTTTGAAATTGCAGAGCATTCAAATGTATAAATTCTAAGAAAACCAAAATGCTATGTTAATGACTAAACAAAAAAAAATCCTACAAATGCACTACTGTACTCTAAAGCCATTTCACAACATCCGAACCAACCGGATTAATTCAAACATATTGTCGTTTATAACAAAGTTACATCGAGGAACATTAAGCATATATAGTTTTACATTGGTTGTGGTTGTACTTATAATTAACATTTAAAATTACATCCCTGGCTATAATGATACGAGTAGACCAAATAAGTACGATTGATTTAGAAATAAATGAGATAAGTAAAAGGATGGAAAATAAAAGCGACTTAAATTCGTGCTACAAAGAGAATGCCTTGTTTATTCATGTTGCTGTAAAGAGATGGACTTCGTTTCCTAAGTGTTTATAAAAACCGCTCACTTCAATAAGATTAAAGTTTGGCAGGTAAAGAAGAAATTTATAACTAGCAAAAAAAAACAAAACAGAAAACCAGAAGTCCAATCAAATGAGGCCCGAATGCTAATATAAAATTTAAGAGATTGGGAAGAATAAGATGATCTTAAAAATAAAAAAATAAAATAAAAAAAATCCATTGGCATTCTTAAGTTGAGCCATCCACAAGATGAAGTAATAATCGCTCCATTGTTAAATAAATACGAAGAAAAAGAACAATATGAGGAGTAAATGCATAAATACTCTAACTATTTTCCATCCAAGTAGTTTGGAAAAAGAAAAGATTGAAGTATTGACATATATGAATCCTTTTTCTCCATAGTGTCCTATTTAGTGACATATTTTCATTTAGTTCCAATAAATTAAGATCATGTTTTTATACATGCCCAAGAATTTTTAGGTCTACCTCTACCTTTTGTTAACATAAGCCGAATCTAAAGCATCTACTCACCTAACCGGAACATCAGGTGATCGATGTCTAATGTGACCAAACCATCTAAGACGACTCTCTCTAACTTTCTCTTCCACTAGAGCGATACCAACCCTTTCGCGGATACATTTGTTTCGCATAAAAGAAACGATTGAAGTGAAAAATTATAATAGTGAGATTTAATGGGTGGATAAGAATAACATGATTAATAAAAAAATCCATTTGTATTCTTAAGTTGAGACATCTACTAGATGAAGTGCTAGAAGTTATATTAAAAAATAATTTATTCTTGTGAGAAGTTACGAGGAATAAATTATTTCCTTAGATTATGAGTTCTTTTCTTTCCTATTTTATATTTTCTTATTTTATGTTATTTTCATTATCCCTAATAATTAATATGAATTGATTATTGGAGATATTAGGTGATTATCTTTCCTATTATAAAATTCATGTAAGGGTTATTCATATCCCCTCTCATATCAATGAAAACCCCGCTTAATTTCGTATTTTTTTGAATTTCAGTATGGCGTCAGAGCTAGGTTCCCTACCCTAGCCGCCGGTCCTCCATCCAGAGCCGCCAGACTCCCTTCCTGCCATTCTCCCTGCAAGAAGGGATTAGGGCTGGCAATTTGGCTCGTTGTTCGCGAACAGCTCGTGTTCGGCTCGTTAAGTAGCTCGTGTTCGGCTCGTTCGTTAAGCCTAACGAGCCAAACACGAACAAACTTTTAAGCTCGAAATGTTAACGAGCCGAACACGAACAACTCGTTTGTTCGCTCGTGTTCGGCTCGAATCGCTCGAAATAAAAAAATAATCATATAATTATTTATATAATAATTTATTATATATATTATTTATATATTAATATATTATAAATATTTATATTTAAGTTTTAATCATAATTGTTTGTGTGGTAGCGTGGTTATGCTTCTTGTTTCGCATTCATTTGATCCAGTGTTCGAATCCGTACTGACATATATTTTTCCAATTAATTTTAACGAGCCAATTTTGAGCCGAACACGAGCCGAACACGAACAAGTATATTTAATTCGAGCCGAACACGAACACACTTTTCACGAGCCATTTCGAACACGAGCCGATTTCGAGCCGAGCTAATTTTGAACGAGCCGAACACGAGCCAGGCCTGAGCTCGCTCAAGCTCGGCTCGTTTACAGCCCTTAGAAGGGATGGATGTTTTTCTCTTCTCGATTCTTCAATCCTACTCGTTGTCCTTCTTGATCATTTCTCCTAGACCTTTAAATTCTCTCCAATCAAGATTGGAAAGCATGGTTCACTGTCTCGCTGCTTTCATCAGCGATATCCAGGGCATGATCGATAAGGGAAGTAGGAAATAGAGTTGGTGATATGATCTAAATTTGCATCGAGGTCTTTCTCGTGTTCCTCATCCCCGCAATCTTGACCTCGGCTTAGATCTCACTCTTAGCTTGTTGTTGATTTTGGTTTCGTCTTATTCAGAAGAAAGCGGCACTCTTGAAGCTATGTGTCCATGGAGATGTTAGCTTCCACTGATCCCGACTTCCCTTCTCATGTTACGATTGGAGAGGATGCATTACTTGTTGGTTTTAGGGCCTCAGCTGATATAAATTTGATGCATGAGTTTTACCGAGTGAGCAAGAGCTTGGTGAAATGGAGAAAAGGGATGGGGTTTCCCCTCCCATTTATGACGAGGGATCTCCTGTCAACCTTGTTGATGTTGCTTATGCTGAAGATTGAAGGCAGCTTCACCCCTAGAGGTGATGGTTCATCTTCACAGCAAGAATTACTCTGACTTCCTAGTTTCCAGCAGTCTGACTTCCCTGATTTTCCGCAGTTGTCCGGATTATCAATAGTTTGGCCTCTTGATTTCCAGCAGTATGGCTTCCCTTATTTTTTGCAGATCCTTCCCACTGGAGGTGCAGCTGTCCCATCACCTTTCCTGCATATCCTTCCCGTTGTTTTTTGGCGCTTGTCTGACTTCCCTGATTTCCTACAGTTGTCAACATTTCCAGCAATTTGGCTTCCTGATTTCCAGTAGTACAACTTCCTTGATTTCCTGCAGCCTTAAAGCAACAGTCCTCTCTTACCACTACTCTGCATCCCAGCTGATGTTACGCTACTCGAGGGTGACCCCCTCGAGAAAGACTAGTATGTTCTCACTAGCGAATCTCTTCATGTAACTAAGAACCCTGGCAATGAGGTATTCTCTGGTTCTACTTGCAAACAGAGGGAGGTTAATGCAGTTGTCATTTCTACCGGCGTCCATAGATTCCTTGGAGAGGTTGCCCACCTTGTTGACAGCACCGACCAAGTTGGCCACTTCCAACAGGTTCCCACCACCATTGGCAATTTTTGCATTTGCTCCATTGCCATTGGCATGCTTGTAGAGATTATAGTCATGAAAACTATCCAGCATCGCAAGTACAAGAATGGGATTGAAAACCTGCTAGTCCTCCTGATAGGAGGCATCCCAATTGTCATGCCCACTGCCTTGGTCAGTCACTGTGGCTATTGGATCTCATCGGTTATTACAATAAGGTGCAATTACGAAAAGGATGACTGTCATGGTTGGGATGCTTGCGGATCTTAAAAAAGCCACTGGCACAGTGCCGGTAAAATTGCTACTGAGCAAATACTTAGCATATCCAGTGCCAGGGAGGATGTTAAGAACAAGGTTCATAAATTTGTTGTACAGGGATTTCGATCTCCTGCTGCTGCTATCCAGGCTGTTTCTCCTCCAGAATCTTTCTTACAACAGGTCCTCCTCTAGAGGTTTTTTCGGCCACAGGCCCTCTAGAATCTTTTCTGCAGCAAACCATCCTCCATAGCTTTTTCTTGCATCAGACCCTATCCCTGAGGTTTTTTCCTACAGCAGACTTACCACCAGAGTTTTTATTTTTATTTTTCTACAGATCATATCCTGCAGGTTTTAATGAAGATTGTCTACTTCCCTGCAAACACCCCTGCAACATTACTTGTATGAGTCTTTAGTCTACTTACAGACACTACAGCGACTGCAGTCAAAACAATCGCATTCAACTAGAAGTCAGGCTTTTTCTAAGGCTTCGTTTGGGGCTGCTTTTTTCCCGAGACGTGGCCCCAAACCGCGAAAAATTACTGTTTGGCTACCTGCTTCGCGGCCGTTCGAAGCTAAAGCGGGCGAAAAGCCGGCCGCGGGATCGACCCCGCGGCCCCGCTTTCTCCAGTGTTAATACCTCCATTACCCCGCTCGAAAGCTGCCTAACCTCTGGCATTCCTGAAACCGCGCGGAGAAATTTTCTGCCTGGCATTGCGCGAAGCTTCTACGCCGCTGCTAACGTGCTTGTCGCGAAGCCTCCCCCTGCTCCTCCCCCTGCTACGCTGTTGCTCCTCTTCCATCGTCGCTTGGGTGTGGAATCCTGATCGAAGCCGCTACCCCTGATCAGTATTTCTCCGCTTTCTCGAGTCTTTCCTGTTGTATTTCGTTGTTTCCGTATCCATTGCCCCGCTCGAATCCTGTGCTCTCAGGTTCTTCCATCAGTGAGATGCATTGGCCGTGTCAAATGGAATACAGGAAAGAGGAGACCCCGCATTTCTTCTCTCCTGTCCCTGCGTGCTGTAATTTGTTCTCTATGGCGGTTGCACGATGTTCCTCTTCTCTCTCGTCGATGGCCTTATTCCATCGGCATCCTAGTTTCTCACTCCGCCGGAGGACCCTCATTGGTGATGCTCGACGGTTGATAAGCGCATCTGCGGTCTCTTTGGAGTCAGGTGAGGCCTCCCGACCCCCCGCTCATGTTTAACATAGGGCAGTTTACTGCTACCTGGACTAAATGAATGGTTTATTCTTAGAAGGCAGCCTTGCTCACTCAAGAACCATGCTTAAATACATGAGCCTCGGTGAACTTGAAGCAAGGGTTCTGTTCTTCTACTAATTGCTTTCTATTTCTCTTCGCCTCCCCATGTGTTACTTGCTTCCCTGCGCGAGCCTTTTTTCATTGTTATACTTACATTAAAACTTTCCTGGGGATTTTTTTAAACTTCTGGAAGTCTACCAGACCTTTTGGCCGATGGAATTGGATGTAAGGTTTGGCCCAAGGTCTAATTTTTTTTTTTTTTTTCGCCTGACATATGGCACATGCATTACATGATTTTGAATTTCTTGGCATAATCTCTAGCTGTGATTTTGGAGTATCATTTATGATGATCTTCATCATCGTCATCGGCTTATCACGACTATTTGCGCTTTAGGAATTCTCTTTCTCCATCTGGTCTTGTTGAGATTGTGTTAGTGTTAAGAAACATAGTGAGTCATTGGATTGAGTTAATATGTTCTAGCATGTCTCAGTAGTCATTTGTCTATAATGGGTATCAACGTGATAGATAGTTAAGAGCCTTTGTAAGGTTATATATATTCCTTTTTTTGTTGTTAAGCTTTTTTATGTAGATCTCCCTATATTGATAGTTTGCAAGCTTCATTGAATAGGCTTGGAAAAAGTAATACTCTTGAATATCCATCAAATTCCACTTCTATTCTGAAAAATAGATACTTGCTGTTAAATGATATTTTTGTGAAGGAAAATACAGTCACCTTCCTAAATATAGAGTCTATTGAATGCTTCCTATAGCGTCGATTGAGTTCTTTCTGTAGCAATACAATAATAGCTCTATCGTGGATGAAGGGGGTCATTCTAAAATTTTACCACAAGATACAACCTTAAGTAACTAGCCAAATCAACTTTTTATGTGTCATGCTGTTTTGCAAGATTATTGTTTACAAACAGGTAATATTGCTAACATATCATTAGAATATCCTTCTTATAAATTTCCTGATGTTAACTTGGTGTCTTATGATATTGTTAGCCATGAAGTTTCATACTTAGAAAATGATCTCACAAATGCAGCTCCTCTGGTGCCCATGGCTGAATTTGACTTTCAAGATGAATTATAGGCATTGGCCTATAATGACACCACAGAGGATATTGTTCTCTATTTTGGAGAAGTTCGACCACTATCTCACAAGGAGATTCCTTTTAGTGATGAACCCTCGAAGGTTAGTACATTTTATTGAAATTGAATTTGCTTGATGGATTGTATGTCTAAATAACCACCATTGGTTCTTGTGATTTCATTTTTGGTCCATTTTATAGGAGAACTATGCTTAAATAATTTCTCTAAGCACTAGATGGATGCACGCTCCCCTACATTTCTTACTCCATGGCTTTCTCACTTGAATTAATTTGTTTGGTTATGTGATTCAACTTTCATGGCAAGGCCAATTATAAAGGTTTGGTAATCTTATGGTTAGTAAATATAAAGAATCATTAGATTGAATTAAAATGTTCTATTAATTCATTGTAGTCATAAATCATAATGGGTATTAAAGTGTCTAATAGGTAGTTAAGAGTCTTTGTAAAGTTATAAGTACTCCTATTTTGGAGTATTAGGGCATGAGGAAATAAAATGAGATCCATTTTATATACTCTTCTTCATCCTCTACCTTCTCTTCATCCTGCTTTTCCTATGAGTTGCCAGTGAATTACTATCTCCATTCGTCCCTTGATCCTATAGATTCTTGCGAGTCCATTTGGGGGCAATTATTTATATACATAGCACTTGTGTTACAAATGAGAACATAGTTTATGATGTTTTACCTTCAATGATCAATGAAACTTCTCAAATATAAAAATATGCTCACATATTTTGAATTTTTGAATTGTTTCGAAGTAAAATTTTGCTTCAGAATTGTCTAAAATATCAATATCACAGTTCTGTTTTAAACAGTTTTACAAAACAGGGACAAGATGGACATTTTTTATGAAACAATTAGCTTACAGGCAGCTTTCGGGCAGATTCAAATAGCTCAGCAATTACCGCAGAAGAACTTTTAGGCAAGACAACTCTGACATTGAAAAGTTGAGAAGTTGCATATCGCGCCAAATGAGCCTAAGTTGTCTACATTCCTGTAAACTCTCATGTAACATTGTCTGTAGAAGCCTTTTGTATACCTGCAAAAACTATAGGAACTGCAGTCAAAGACATCTGCAACTGTCTACTTCCTTGCAAACTCCCCTGTAACATTACCGATAGGAGTCTTCCGCCTACCTACAGACACTGCAGGAATTTCAACCATGATTCAAATTGAAGGGAAGTGTTAGAAGTTATATTAGTAAAATAATTTATTTCTGTGAGAAGTTATGAGGAATAAATTATTTCCTTGGATTAATAATTACTTCCTTTCCAAATTTTGGTTTTCCTATTTTATGTTATTTCATTTATCTCCTAATAATTATGAATTGACTATTTGAGATATTAGGTGATATATCTTTCCTTTCATATTATTTTCTATTTATTACCTTTCCTATTCTAAAATTCATGTAAGGGTTATTCATATCACCTCTCATATCAATGAAAACCCACTCACTTCTGCATTGTTTTGTATTTCAACATGAAGTAATAATAGCTCCATCATTAATTAGATACCAAAAAAAGAACAATATGTAGAGTAAATGCATAAATACTTTAATTATTTTCCATCCAAGTAGTTTGGGAAAAAAAAAGATTGAAGTAAACAATTATAATGATAAGATCAACTAACAATTCACTACACTCTTGTTCACGTTGAAACTTACAAACATGGAAAGCATAAAAGAATGCTTGTGAAGCCGTATAAGGTAAATAAAACACTAAGATATTATAAGGGGTGACTTTTGGGCTGTTAGAAACAATTAAGATTTAATTAAAGTGGGATTGATAAATCTTGTAAATCTAGATTTAGTAAATCTTAGAGCTATTAAATTCTTAAAATCGTTTGGCATGAAAAATTTTATTCATAATTGAATCTTGGTAAGAGTCTAGTAAACTATTTGGAAAAAATTTCAAAGGTTCAGGTTATAAATGAAGGGAAAGATAGACATTTAAGGAAATAAGATATAAGTATCTTAAACCCTACTTCCCAAGAAACTACTAAATCAAAAGAATTAGGCCCAAAACGGGAGTAAAATCGGTTTACGAAAATAGGTTTTAGCCTAAATCCCAGATAAATGTTGCAATCAAACAGCCCCTTAATAAATGAAGTCATGACAACTGAAAACAATTGATCATGATATTTTGGAGAGAAAATATGCATAAATGATAAATTAGAGAAGTCTAATCCTTATGGATTCAACAAGGTGGAAAGTACACATCTGAACCGAGTAAATGATACGCATAAGATCACTATGCTGCTTAAAAGACAATAATAAAGATTCAAAAGATCAGCCAAAAATATAATTCAAAACTTAAGATATCATACTTGAAAAAGAAAATAAATAAATAAAAATATGATCCACAGAGATCCAAGGGAACAAATGGCACGCGCAAATGCCTAATCACTGTTCAAATTACCATCAAACATAGATACATCAGGCTGTAAACAAACCGAACATGAATGAACAGAGCTCGTGTTCGTGTTGGGTTCATTTGAAATTATTTGTATCTGAAATAGGCGAAATTGTTCGTGAAATTAATGTTCGTATTTGGTTCGATTTATTTTCCGAAATCGATTTGAAATGAGTTAAAAATAAAAAAATAATAATAATAAATTTATTTATTAATTATTAAACTACCAAAAAATAAAAAATAAATAACATTCCTCTATAAAAAAATATTTATTTCTTCAACTATATTATTACAAATTGATAAATGAACAGCCATTCACACATGCTTAAACAAGAAGAAAAGTTTATAAATGGACAGCCATTCATGCTATGCTTTAACAAATTAAAGTGATGCAGTATAACTATTTTTCCAAATTATTTTGAACATAAAGATCAACAGTTAAGCCTTAATACTGTCTGTTTCTACCATTAAACATGAAAATTACTCTAATATTTGTCCATTATTCTTGTCTTCCACTGTTTTCCGAATCACAGCACAAAGGCAGGAAAAGCCGAATCAAACATTTTCCAGATTAGCTAAAATGCCTTATGAGAACACGTGAAGCTAATAACCGATCACATCACAAATGCACAATAGCCAAACCACAGTTCACAGAAAAACCCTTTTATCAGATCTCAGCCATAAAATACTTAGATGTAGAGGCAGTATGTGAGATTTCACTCCCAAAAACTTCAAAATCTCAGTTTCACTCAAAAATCTAAATAAATCTAAAAGAAATTTATGAAAATTTAAACTAAGAGGGGAACCTGAAGATAAATATGAACTGTTGGAGAAAAGATGCTCAAAGATAACACCTAGGTAGCCAAACAAGCAACCAAGCAAGAATATCCAGCAGCCAAGCAAGAAAACTCAGCAGTCGAGCCAAGGCCTACTCGCCGAGGACAGAGACTATATCGAAGACAAATAGAAGTAGAGATTAGAGAACGAACACAAACGACAAACCCTAAGCTCCCGCAGCTGCAAGACTTTCGCGATTTTGAGAGGAGAGGGAGAAGACTCAAAGAGGAAGAGGCGGCCGAACCTGAAAGCTTTTGCGATTTTGAGAGAGGGGAAGGGGAGGCCGGTTGGGTTAGGTGAGATACACCCTTAAGAAAAAGAAAAGATCGTACAGGAAGAACTAGAAAGCTATTACTTTAGATCTTGCCTCTCATTTTCACTTCACCATTTGAAAATGAAAATCAAGAAAAGAAAATATTAGATCTCCGATTCTACTGCTAGAAATCTCTTTGAAATAGAAAATTGAGCTGAAGATCCATTGATCTATTGAGCGCAGAGCACCCACTTGAAAAAGAAAAGTTCCATGCGAATCCATCTATAAATCTCAAAATCAAAAGGATTCCACATAGTCTCACAGATTATACGAATTTCAGAACAATTTCGAAATCCAACAATCTGCAAAATAAGGAAAAAAGGGAAGAGAGATGAAGCACAAACCTTCAAGATGATTTTGGATCCCTCGCCGATTGGGATGCAGAAAAATGCTACCCTTTCTTCCTCTTCCTCTTAGCTCAACACCAGACGGAATTATTTATAAGAGAAGGCTTGGAGAAGAAGGATTGGAACTTTCCTCCGACTGTCGATGGTTCAACTCTTACCCTCTCTCCCCTTTCTCCCGTTCATAAGAAAATTGGTTGAATTCCCGGTCGGGGGTAGGTAAGCGGTGAGCCGTACGCCTGATTCGACCTAACTCAGCCATGGCCGGCTCTCCTAAGAATTCACATTTTCAAAAATTATTGGGATATTTACATGCAGCACATAATAAATTTATTATGTGCAAATTAAGCATTTATTAAACTGTTTTTAAGTATGAAAATTTACTATTTCTAATTAAAAAATCAAGGTGTCAGCTCTTTATTTATTTTCTTTTATCTATTTGTACTGAATTCTCGTGCAACGCTAAGATAAGATGATAATTCACTGTTCAACCGTCAATAATATAATATAAAAAAATAATAATAAATAAAAATAATAGATAAATGAAATAAAATAATAATAATAATAAATAAAGTATAATAAATAAATACATACATATATATACATATAATATACATACATATATATACATATAATAATAGTTATATATGTGGAGTTCCCAAAATCTGCTGATTTGATGTAAATTTGACTATATTTGCTGGTCAACTCAAAATTTGTTCAGACTTTCAACTATTTTTTTGTGCCAAATTCACAATCCCTAATACTTTATTTAACTAAAGTTCTAAATTAATAGAAAGCAAATTGTCGCCAACGCAAGGCTCTAACGTATTATACGAATTCTTGTTAAAATATCAAGTGCTCGTGGACGCATATGCATAGTAGATGATAGCTGACTTATTGGAAGTATGTGAGAGGTGCAGTACAGTTGGGTAGGTCTGTTAGGCGGCTAAGGGAGCGGAGTGGAAGGAAGTGAGAGATGATAGTTTTGATGGTCTCTGTACATCGTTATCCTGCAGTTGCCTATACAGCTTGCTCTAATCGTGACTGTGTCGCGAGAGTTCGTTCACGAAGGCCATGGTTTTGGGCGAAATCAAGATTGGAGGGGACGCAGAGATAGGGGTGTAAACGAACCGACACGAACGAACAGAGCTAGTGTTCGTGTTCGAAATGTTCGAACACATCACTGTTCGTGTTTGATTCGTTTAACAAACCAAACGAAAAAAAACTGTTCGTGTTCGTCTCGTTTGCTTATTAAATGAATAGAACACGAACTTTCTGGCTAACCGAACATGAACTGTTCACCAATAACGAGTTTATTTGACAGCCCTAGCTTTGATAGCATACTTTCTAAAAATGAAGCAAATTGATCAGGTATTCCGTACACATCAGGTAATCCATACTTCCTCAAAATGAAACAAACTGAAAAAGACATTTAGGATTTTGTTTAGGGTTTTATTTTAATATATAGTACAGTATATTAATTATAATATTATAGTATTTATATTAATATAATTAATACTTATAATACTATTATTGTTATTAATAATTTATCATATATTATAGTTTATAGAAGTTTAATTATTTAAAATATGATAAATTTTTATAATATATAATTATTTTTAAAATATCATAATTTTTAATTATTTTATATTTCAAACAATAACGAACTGATCACGAACGAACACATTACTGTTCGTGTTTTGTTCGTTTAACAAACCGAACAAAAAAAATTGTTCGCGTTCGTCTCGTTTTCTTATCGAACAAATCGAACGTGAACTTTTTGGCAAACCGAACACGAACTATTCGCGAACGACGACCTTTTTTGACAGCCCTACGCATAGAGAGGGGAAGGTGGAGATGGGTTTATCGTTTTAATTTATTTTTATTTATGTTTTAATTTTATTATTTTAATTGATTAATAATTAAAGATTAATTCATATAATTTCAGATTAATCATAAGTAGATAATTTTATATATTATTATTTAATGATTAATTAATTTATTTATGAACATACTTTTAAACTTTACATTGTTTGATAAAATATAAGTTTTCTTAGTTAATAAAACTAATTAATTATTAATTAATGTTAATTTGTTATTCATGAAATAATTTGTTTAATAAAAAAATTATTTGTATCATGTTACAAACAACATTACTGTACAGAGACATAATAATCATTTTTTTCAGAAAAAAACTGTCACTTAATATTTTCAAACTGTAAAAAATAAACAGACAATCAAATCTCCCTCAGCAATTTCCCCGCAACTTCGTGGGGCAACTAATTAATAAGCTGATAATTTGCAACTACCCAAAATAGACCCTTAATGTTCAGAGGAATACAAACGAAATAATATTATGTATCGACATAGTATGCCCGGACATCATGTGAATCACACTGCGCCGCTGTCGCATAGTGTCGTGTGATCCACATTATCATCACAGCATCCGCGCGACTAACGTAATATTTTATGTACCATCGGACGAAATATTTAATAAGTGATTGAAGGATTTTACTATCAATCATGATGGTTTTCATGAGTAGCTTTCCCCTATAAGCAGGCTAGGCTATTCTCCCCGAGAAGGCGAGGATGATTAGATCGGCTGCTTCGATAAGTGGGCTTCATTCAGTCATTTCGGTATTTAAGCTCGATTCAATCATTTCGACGGGTGGCCTTAACTCAACGAAATAATTTTTGGCCAAAAAACAAAACAAAACAAAACAAAACAAAACAAAATCTCAGGTATATATATGTATCTGCATATACACCTAAACTTTTATATTTTACACTACTGATACTTTGGTGTCATAAATCAAGCCATAAAAAGCTATATTCCATTTTTTTAAAATAAATAAAGGGGGTATTTTTATGAGATTAAATATTCGAGTGCTATGCATACAATTATTAAAGTTTAGGGTTAAAATGTAAATACATAAGAATTACATCGTATGTTAGTATGTATATAAATAACCCTAAATCATTCTAGGGGTTTTGATTTAAATTAAATGACACTTCTAAGTAAACTCCTTAAGACAGGAGGCCAAAAAAATCAATGTAAGATGTTTATTCAACAAACTCATTCTAATAAAAATAATTATTTTGTACTTCAGTATTGTTTATAAGTCCGTATGTGCGAAGAACATGTTCATTATTCAAGCACGTCACTTCTCACAGGTTTACAGAGTGACATACATAAATCTGAATAGTTGTTTGCACATACGAACAATCAACATAATATTTTGGATCGAGAATTTGTATGAAGGCAAGTCATCTATAGTTTACTATCTCTGGTGATTATAGAAGCAATTTTGATTATGGATACCACAATGGCTAAGCATTTAATAAGACCTTTTAGTTTGAAATGATGAGTAAACATGATAGATCCGTCGTTTTTGGATTGAATGACAAGTATTATTCGTGATATCAAACTTTATTTTTATGAATCATTGATTATCTACTTCTTAGGGTTTTCCAACAATGGCTCGAGGGCAGTAATTGTAAATTGAGTGATTTATCTGTGCTAAATTTAATAGTGTTGAATTTGTTTGTGACTTGGGATCCCGTATTGTTCATGAATACATGCAATCAAACAAAACTTGTGAGTGTATAGAAGATGATGGAAAAATAGGAGATGAAAACAGGTAAAGTACACCTCATTGATTTTTTTGAATTGTCCTGATAAAGTTCATTATTTGTAGGGTTTGTTTATCTTCGATACAGGTCTGCCCTCTCCGCCATGAGGAGCTAAAGAGAGCGATCCCTTGAGAATCAACAGTATAGAGAATGAAGAAGGGAAGAGAGAGATAGAGAGTGAGTGAGAGAGAGAACCCTTAGCAACCTCTAAAAAAAGTCTGCCCCGCTCTTCAATCTTTCTCCCTTCTATACACGAGGCATCTTAAGATAATTTAAATGTGAATGAGATATATAGTCACTAAAGTTGTTGGATTGTCATAGATAAGTGGTGTGAACGTTATTTCTAGTGTTACCTAAGGATGAGGGTCCTAGGAGCCGTATGGCACCTTCAATGAAGGTTGTCATACTGGTCGATACGGGCCCTGATGTTGGCTTAATGACAAAACTTTATTTTAATTTCTCGGTCGTGCTTTCGACGAAGGATTGATAGGCATCTTTTATCTGTGTGGACGTCGCTATAAATGCTGCTTTGCTCTGACCACCATTCACGGTGGAGCGATTTCAACCACTTTGGCCCGTGCACTCAATTCATCTGCTTCCGTCAGTAAACTTGATTAAGCTATTCTAGAAAGTGGGCTCAATTCAACCACTTCGGCAGAAGGATTAGTTCAGCCAATTCAACATGTGGGTTTTGTTCAGTAAGAAAAAATAAAAATTCGTCAAAGAATTATTGTTTTTTGATATCCATGCATACATATAGCATGAGCCAAGAAGCTTTCACTCTAAGTTAATGGCTCGATTATTAATCTTATCGAGTTGTATTTGAGGTATTGACTAAATAGACACATACTAAAAAGTCGTACTTGATAACATGTTTGTATAAATCCAACTTTTGTGAGTCTTGACTAGCTCTAGGAATTTAAAAAGCATTGAGCCTTAGCCCTTGGCCATCAAGTGAGGCTCTTAGTTCAAATATTTTATGCGTATGAGGCCTTTGTTTGAGTTGGGGTTGCATAAACTTAAAGCAGAGCTACTAAAGCAAGGCCTTCACCACATATATAAATTATAGTAGCAAGATGCCTTAGCTCTAAACTGATGGAATAGAACTTTGATCATATGTATGTGGTTTATAGTGTCAAGCAACTGCTAAGTGAGGATTACTCGAGTTGTCCTATGTTGGTTATACGAATTATCGTGCAACGCTAAGACGATAGACCATCAGTCTGCCACCGTGAATTTTCCAGCACGCATCAGTACTAAACAATTTATAATTTTTCTTGAATTCCATGACTCAAATTAACCACATCATGCCATATTATAATCATTTTTCTTGTGGTTTAATAATTATAATCACATAAATTCTTTATTTGAAGAGATAGTTGTCTTATTCGATCTTCTACCTTATAAAATGAATCATTTTAAAAGCATTGGCAAATCTTATTATGATAATAGTTATTGAGTTATAAGTCTTTCTTGGTGTCAATCCAAGCAAAATTAAGAGTTCGTTAGGGGCAGCAGTACGATTACGTTTTCAAAACGCACCGCAGTTTTGTCTGTTTTAGCAAACTATGTTTTGTCAGTTTTTTCAAAAAATTGTGTTTTCAAACAGCTGAAATTAGGGTTTTCACACCATATCTGGTTGGGTGCAGTGACAACTTTCTAGCTGCGGTCTGACTTAAAAAAAAAATGTAATATCCACCACATTTTCTTGAAAAACATATTATTTTTCAGCAGCTTTACAACTATTTTTTAATAAGTTGCAGCTGCCCCAAACATACCCTAAAACAAATATATATCATATAATCAGTAATTGAGAGTGTTTATTTAAGGTACTATTTAATATGATTAATGCATAAATGAAAAACGTGGGTTTATTATATGGACCTATGACAATCAAGATGATGCTTCATGATTCATAAAAGAATTCATCTTGTTAAACTTGATGTTGACATAACATTCATATTTGCAAAATCGAACCAGTAAATTTAACGATAAATTTTTGAATATTTGAATTAAATTGACATTTTTTTCTTATTTGGTTATATATCTTAATTAATATGTCTATTTATCTATTTCATATGTAGAAAATCTTTGCTCAATTTTATGATTACATACTTTATTTATTGATGTAATTATTTCACACCAAATAATGTTAATAACTACCTAAAAATAAGATGTTCTTTTTGTATAAATGTTGATTTTTAATAAATAATATAATTAAATGTATTTAATTCACCATTTTAAAGGGATTTTTACAATCAACCACTTAAGACATTTAATATAATATTTTAACAATCTAAAATTTTAAATATAATATTTTAATTATTCAACATCTTCACTAAAATTTAAAAAATGAGCCCAAGAAACGGTTGTAATAAAAAAAACAATTAAAATGTTATATTAAATTTTAAATATTTCACATGAAAATATTCTTATTTTTTCTCTTAAACACAAATAATCACTAGTGCCACACGATTACTAAAAAATATTACATCAGGAGGCTTGATGGAAAACTAAGTCAGGACTCTAATCACAATGCACCATGTGTACGGTCTGATCTCACTGAATAAAAAAACTAAATAGTTTAATTCATGTCGGCACCGGATCATACACGTAACACATTGTGATTTGAGTCTTACTGCACTTGACTTAGGGTATGTATGGGACAGCTGGAGCTTATTAAATAATCAGCTGATAAGTTGATTAAAAATAATCTATTGATAAGCTGGGTTGGTTGCTATTATAATTTTTTATTTTTTTTGAAATAGTCAAATCGTAACCAGAAAGCTGTCATCACACATAGATAGGTGCAGTGTGAAAACATTGTTTATAACATTTTGAAAACACATAAATTGTCAAAATGCAGTTTGCCCAAATAAACCTGATGATTTTGAAAACGCCAACACACCAAATAAGTACGTCTCAAAATGACCCTTAATATTTTTCCTATGATTAAAGACTGTGCTTAGGAGTGTAAACGAACCGAACATGAGCAAACAGAGCTAGTGTTCGTGTTTGAAATGTTCGAATACATCACTGTTCGTGTTTGGTTCGTTTAACAATCCGAACGAAAAAAAATAGTTCGTGTTCGTCTCGTTTGCTTATCGAACGAATCAAACACGAACTTCCTAGTGAACTGAACACGAACTGTTCGCGAACAACGAGTTTTTTTGACAACCTTAACTTTGATAGCATACTTCCTTAAAATGAAGCAAATTGATCCGGTTTTCCGTACATATCATGTAATCCATACTTCCTCAAAATTAAACAAACCGAATAAGGCGTTTAGTATTTTGTTTAGGATTTTATTTTAATATATAGTATAGTATATTAATTATAATATTATAATATTTATATTAATATAATTAATACTATAATATTATTATTGTTATTAATAATTTATCGTATATTCTAATTTATAGAAGTTTAATTATTTAAAATATGATAAATTTTTATAATATATAATTATTTTAAAAATTTCATTAATTTTTTATATATAATTATTTTAACTTATTTTATATTTTGAACAATAACGACTGAACACGAACGAACACATCACTGTTCATTTTTTGTTCGTTTAACAAACCGAACGAAAAAAATTGTTCATGTTTGTCTCGTTTGTTTATCGAACAAATCGAACATGAACTTCTCAGCGAATCGAACACGAACTATTTTGAGAACAACGAGCTTTTTTTTTGACAGCCCTAACTTTGCTGAAGGCCAAGGGTATGTAGTGTAATTTAACGAAATTAGGGAAGGCATCGTGAAAATATTGTCTTCAAACCCTAAATACTAGTCCGCCGGTACCCGTTCTCTTCGCTTCCTCTCCGGTTTTACTCTGGTTCGCCTTGCGCAATGGGCCGGAAGCTGGAAACAGAGGAAGCCACGCGCCTCGGCGATCCGGAAGCGCTTGAAACTGCAGCAGCGAACAACGTAATTGATCTCTCTGAGAAGGAGAAGAAGAAAAAGAAGAAGAAGAACAAAAAGGAGAAAAAGAGAGAGGAGGGGGAGGGCCAGGGCCAGACTAAGCTCCTGGATGAAAACGGAGGCCACTTGATAGAAAAAAGAAAAGACCTTAACAAATACGAGCAGAAGGAGGACAAAAAGAAGAGAAAGCACACCAAGATCGAGCTGTGCTCCGGCGTGGTTTCAGGAAGTAATGGAAAACTCTTGGAGAATGGAGAGAGGAGGGAAAAGAAGATAAAGAGAAAAGATGAGACAGAAAGGGAATCTAATTTACACGCGGACGAAGTCGTGCAAGAAAGATTGGGAGAGAGAGATGAGGTCGAAGGTGTAAAGGGCGTATCAGTGTCCGGGAAGGGTATGGATGATGCCAAGTACAGGGCTTTGAGTGAGTTTGCTGATTCTGGGCTTCCTGATGAGGTACTTAACTGCTGCAAAACTTTCAGTAAGCCATCTCCAATTCAAGCACACGCTTGGCCATTTCTCTTAGATGGCCGGGACTTCATCGGGATTGCAGCTACTGGTTCAGGTACTGTCTGCGTGCCTTTTAGTTTGATTCATCTTTTATGGATTTTTTTTTTTTTGGAACTTTGCGAAATGTTTATATGTTAGAGTTTTTTTCATGGTTGCTGGTGATATTTATCTGCAGGGAAAACCCTAGCATTTGGCGTTCCAGCGCTTATGCATATTTTAAAGAAGGACAATAAAAAACAATCCAAGAAAGCAGTTCCTCGTTGTCTTGTGCTCTCACCTACCAGGGAACTAGCTCAACAAGTATGTGTATTGCTGCATTTATTACCTCTTTTTTATTGTTATATTTACATTTTCTAAATTTTATTGTTTTTTCTCTTTAATGCCAGATACAATAATGATTAACTTTAAGAAACTGCAATTTAACAATCGAAAGCTGTATTAGACTGTTTGTTGATCTATGAATGCTATAGAATTTCCCACAAATCATTTCATCCTCTCTGGCCTAGTTGATTCAGTTATTCTGATTATTCATTATAGTCATTCACAACACCTTATTTCAGCAGTGGGGACATGTAAGACAATGCAGAATCCTGCTTCATTTAATATATACAGTTTGATGCACTTGATCTGTATTTTGACTTGCATAACTAGGCATGACCATTGCTTAATAAGGTTGATATGGTTTTGTTATAATGTGCACAGTTTTCTATCAAAGCCTTCATTCTTAATAATGTTTTTTCATCTTGTTGTCCTATGTTTCTATTTCAGTTCGATTACACCAGGGATCGGCTTCAAGCCCATATATTTTTGTTCTAGTTATGGATGCTTCTACTGGACATTTACAGGAGGGTGTATATTGGTGTATTTTTTTCACTGATGACATCCTTCATATGGATAGAGGTCTACATTCGGTCTAAAGGTCTTCGTTTGAGTAGAACTAAACTGAATACATGGAATGTACTTTTAGTAGTAGTAGCTTTAGTGGCCGAGTTGTAATTATGGGTGATCAATCATTAAAAGTTATGAACGCTTTAGATATCTCGGGTCTATTGTTCAATGTGATGGTGATATAGATGGGGTTGCTATTATTAGAATCCAATTTGGTTGGTTGAAGTGGAGGAAAGCTCCGGGTCTCTTGTGTGATAGAAAAGTACAGCTTAGACTAAAAGGAAAATTTTATAGGATGGTGGTGAGACTTGCAATACTCTATGGTGTAGAATGTTGGCCTTTAAAAGAGAAACATAACACAGTTATTTGTTGCCGAGATGAGAATGCTTAGGTGGATGAGTGGATTGACACTTAGAGAAACAAAATGCGAGATGAATATATCCATGTTAGGGTTGATGTAGCTCCAGTGGCAGACAAAGTTAGAAAGAGTCGTCTTAGATGGTTTGGTTACATTAAACTCCGACAATCTGATGATCTGGTTAGGAGAGTAGGCATTTTAGATTCGACTTGTTAAGAAACGCAGAAATAAACCTAAATAGACTTCGGTATATTCTATAAAAATGATCTTTATTTATTAGAACTAATGAAAATTTGACACTCAATAGAATTCAATGAAGAAAAAAATATTTATGTAGCCGACCCCATTTAGTGAGATAAAGGCTTGTTGTGTTGTATTGTTCTGTGTTCGTATAGTGAGTCAATACTTTATGATGTTTTTGTTAAACAATAAAATCATTTCTTCATCACAAAATATCGTGGAAATATTCTTCTTATGAACAACAAAGCATTTTTCTAATTTGAAATTTTTGATGGTAGATTTTTGATGTTTTACGAGATGCCGGATCTCCTTGTGGTATAACATCCGTTTGTCTGTATGGAGGGACTTCCAAAGGGCCACAGATATCTTCCCTCAAAGCTGGAGTTGTAAGTTGCTCATTGTTCCTTGTACCCTTCCTATATTCATGGATCATTTCAATTTTTTTAATAATAAATGCATGCACCCATATTTTCTTGTTTCTTCTTTGCCATTTTAAGCTAATTCGTATACTCAATCTCATATTTTAGGAATTTTTAGTGGCAGCAGCAGAAATTGACTATTTCTTATAAAAAATTTTCTGGGTTTTTTATAACCTTGCAGGATATAGTTATCGGGACCCCTGGCCGTTTAAAGGATCTCATTGAGATGGGTATTTGCTGTCTGAAAGAAGTATCTTTTGTGGTAAGATTCTATCCATTTTTTTCTTTTTGTGATAACTTATCTCCTTGTATGTCATTGATGCTTTTTTGGCTTGCTTTTCTTGTCAGCATTATATCAGTATTTTATGAGGCTTTTGGATCGAGCATTTGAGATCATGCCACCTTGCCTATGCATGAAAGATGTATATTTCACTTTTTAAAAGTTATAATAGTGTTATTTTTGATGTGATATAAAAGATTTGAGTGGTATAAATTAAAAAATTAAAATTTAGGCGTTAGATATGTAAATACGTAAAAAATGGGTGGTATGTATATAAATGGCAAAAGATGAAAATATGAGCTAGCTTTAAGAATACTGTGCATATGAATTGTCAGTGAGATTTTTCTTTATTAGTGCTTATATATGAGCCTACTAAGTTGTTTCTTTTAATTATTTTTGGATAGATGGAAACTGTTTTTGATATTTTTGTAAGTACTTGAAGTTTGATTTTTAGGACTACTTGGGAGAAGCTTTTGCTTAAAATTATTTCACAGGTTATTTTTGATATTCAGCAATTACGGCAGTTGTATGCAGGAAGTATCATATAACTTGATGTTGCATATAGTACGTCTGATGAATTTATACCTCACTGGCTAGTTATATGCCCTTTTCTCTACTGTTCTACGAGGAAGATGAGTAGAGAAATATGGGAGAAGAGTTGAGGAATACCCTCTCGTATTTATTTGGCCAAAAATGGCCCTATTTATAGAAATTTCTAACGGGTGAGTACAATGAGAAATAAACCACACTTTGTTGAGAAAGGAAATAAAATATTACAACAAAATTTACTTTAAATAACCTCTAAATCAACAATGGCTGCAAACTCTTAGTCATCAATCCGATCCCAGGGGCAGGGGGATGCCTGCTATTGCTTCGCAGCTGCTATGTCAGCTTTGGCAGCTTCTGTCAGCTGCAGTTGCTCCTTCAATTTAACTATTAGGCTGTCTGACAGCAAGAAGCCCATCTAATACCATCTAGTGGAAATATTTCTTTCTTCTTGAAGGAGGAAGTGGCAACATCTTTAACATCTTTTAATTCACTATTTTTATTCATTCTCACTTTTACTTGTGCTTTGCATTTTGATTTAGTCAATGTGTTGAAGTTACAGACAATTAGATGTTTATCCACACACATTCTTCCTCTTAATCCAAATATTAGGATTTTTATTTTTTTTAGACTTGTTTCAAGGATAATAACCATAATCTTAAATTTTGCTTAGACTTAGAGGAAAAATCTTAAGCTCTCTCTTTTTGTTGAAAGTCTTTTTTTTTTCCAGACTGTCGATGGTTTGAAGTTATAGATAACTAATTGGATGCGCATGACAAAAAAAGAAAAAAGTAGAGAACTGAAGATTTAGCCTCATACTATGGTAATGAATTTTGCTTGATTTTTAGGATAATCAAAATTTTCTCTCTTCGTTACCATAATTGTGATCCAATTTTTGGAAGAGAACGCAAATTGATGAAGGAATTGGGATTTTTCTTTTGACCGATAGTCAGGGCTATAAAAAAAAAAAAATAGAAGCAACCCGACTAGTACAGCACACCCAAATTTGATGTTTATTTTATTTTTCTCCCTCATTGCCTTTCTTGTTGGTGGAACAAAAAAAAACTTTCTGAATTCGAATTTGATTTGGTTTTATATCTCATTTTTGCTCAATTGATCTTTGGATACTGAACACAAATTTGGGCTCATCTCCTGCTCTTTACACCATTTTTTTTATTGAGTTTCTTAATCTAGGATAATGAATGAGCTATTTATGAATGAAACTAATTGCATAACTGACAACTTGTACTAATTCTTGCAATCAAAAGATAGAAAAGCGAGTTGGCTCTTGATTGTGATTAAGGAACATATTTATTGTTATTTACAGCATGGTTTATGAGGCATATAAGTGTTGCATTAGACCTGTGCATTGCTTGCTCACGACATGCAAGTTCACGACAATGCATGCATGATAGGTAGAATTACATGTAGAATAACTCCCCGATACAAATTTTACATCTTTCGTAATATCTAAGTTAAAATGTCATGTTTCTCATTGCTTGTTCTTGTAATCGATGAGTTATTACTTGCTGGTTCTTGGTTCTCTTTTGCTAGAGCTATTTTCTTTTTGGCAATTCTCTTTAACTTGGCTTCTTTGTCCGCTGATTTTATTATATGTTTCTTAATATTTCTCATTTTTGGTGACTTCTTTCTTGTAAGAATTTTCTAGAGAATGGTTATCTGTGTATCCGATTGGATTCTTTGTAGATTTTCCACAAAAATTATTGCAAAAAAATTAAGAATTCAACAAATACAAAAAAAAAACCTACAATTCGAGTGGAAAACACCTACAATTTGAGTGGCTAGCGATCTCTTTCAATTCATACAATTCTAGAGTTAGGAAATCTCTCCCATATCCCGTACCTAAGACTCAAGACAACAATCTTCTGCATTGTCCTGATCCTAAAAATATTAGTCCTTTTATACTAAATAGTAATAAATGATAAACGATTGAAGTGCCCATAGAAACCGTCATGAAATTAATCTCGTCCTAAAATGACACATTGTCCTTAACGTGGGAAGCACTGCTGTCGGTGCAAGTCGTATGGCTCCCATGGTCCGTCATCTGACATTTCTTTTCATTTAATAAAAATTTCGCAGCGACGCTCATTAATTTGAAATGTCGTCTTGTGTACATCTTTCATCTACATCAAAATCTGATGGTGTATTTACTTCAAATTTGACTTAGAGAATATCTCGCCATAAACAACTCATCCCGTAGTTCATCGATCACCATTGTATCATGTGTTTCTTCTATCTCTGTCAACTTCGATCCTGCTTGCTTCCGGTTGTCAAGCGATTCAAATGTTGCACTATTTCTTCCAAATGTTGTAGCTCGATTTTGCTCCTGATTTCTTTGCTCAATATCATAGTTATGATTCATCTAAAGCAGTGATGTTGCCTTGTTGTTGCATGAATTATTCTTGTTATTGTTGTTCGCATCCATTCTTGACGTCGTTTCTCGATCTCGCAGCAGGCAGAGATTGTTTTGTGTGATCCATGATTTTCTTCATCATTTATTCCAGGGCCATGAATCTCCTATCCATCCGCTCCATGGATGAGAAACATTTATCTATTTTAGATTTGATTTGGTTCCACTCTCCCTCTAGTTCCTCCTCAACGACATATTTTCTTAGCATCCATTACTTCCAAGAAAACTTTCAATCACGAAGGCAAAATTTCTAGAAAT
Source organism: Papilionanthe hookeriana x Papilionanthe teres (assembly GCA_022702705.1). Classification (NCBI taxonomy): domain Eukaryota; kingdom Viridiplantae; phylum Streptophyta; class Magnoliopsida; order Asparagales; family Orchidaceae; genus Papilionanthe; species Papilionanthe hookeriana x Papilionanthe teres. The sequence goes on from CM040421.1 coordinate 36,923,057, forward strand.
TCAGTCTTTGCTTCCCAACTAGCTCTTATTGTGACTGTACCACTAGTTAGTGATCCTAGATCATGTTAATCCTGTCTTTGCTTCTCAGATAGTTCCAATTGCAACTGTATCGTGATATTACGTCACTATAAGTCACAATCTCATCGTTTGCGCCCAGATCAATCGATTGACGTTGCTCTGTATGTTGCGATCCATTATCCCCGTCAGTCGCGACGTTATCACGAGTCGGTGAAGCCCACGTTCTGCGTATGCCGTGATTCTAACATTGCTTCCCAGATAATTTGAATCACAACTGTCGTGCGAGGATTCTTGTTGGATTGTATTGCAATCATTCTTCTCTAAACACCACAATTCTAAAGCTGTTTCCTACGACTTTTTTGCATGATTATATCAATGCTGGACGTCGCGATCTGGTCCCAACCAGCTCTTTTCGCGATCCCATATGCGATTCCATTGTTGCTCATGCCTGTACGCTTGTGTATGGAGATCCCATCAGCTTTGATTAGGGCAGAATGAGTTCAAGTGCTATTCACCGACATCCTATTGGAGCACTCCCATAAATTGATTGCTTTGATAAAATTTGATAGGATTTTTTGTAGAATTTTTATAGAAATCAGGACAAACACATGTTTTATTGCCAAAACATCAAACATTCAACATAAATACAAAAATACTCACCTACAATTCGAGAGGTAGATATTCTCTCCCAAACCTTAAACCTAAAACTCAAGGCAACAATCTTCTACATAACTCTAGCCCTATTTATAATAAACAATAATAAATGACAACCGACTAAATTGTCCTTAGCCAAATAAAGATTAAATTGCCCATTATAACAGTATCCTCTACATGCATCTTGGTGTCTGATCTTCAAATTTTTGTTTCATGTTCTTTACCTTTCAATCTCTAGTTGTCCTCTCAATCTCATGAGTATAATTGTCTTTCAAATATTCTTCATTACTCCGTTCTTTATATTATAAATTCTTTTAATTTACTTTTAAAATTCGGAAATTGCATTTGTTGAATGCGTTGTTATATTGGTAAAATAATATTTTTTGATGTCATTTAAATTTTATTAATTGACTGTCGTATAGGCATAATATATGTATACATGATATACATGTTACTGGCGTTGCTTAAGTGATTCAAAACGTTCCTTCACTGCATGCTTTACAAATTGAAGAAATAAAAAGGCCTTTGCACATATTTTTGTGCTTTGTAAGCGCTAGACATATCCTATTAGATAGTTTAATTTTCTTAGAAGTTCATTTTCTGTAGTCAGTCATATTATTGCGTAGGTTCCCAGCCTTAATTTATGTTCGATGTTTCCAGGGCACTGTACTATTGCTTTGTATGCATTGAGGTGTTTGTAAATGGGCCATCAGGGTCAAAATTCGCAGGCGCACTTCAAACCATAGATTGAATAGACAACATGAGACGTAGAGGAATGTTGCAAACTCTGAAATGGTGTTGACATGAATTTCTTGTTGGAGAAGTGTTGAGATTGGATGGTTTGTTTGCAAAGAAATGGAGGGGAATTTTAGTTGAATGAAATTCGATTGAGGAAGCAAGCTTTGTGCAATAAAAGAAGTCTTTAGAGATGATATACAAAACCACATATTTTGATGTTGTGTTATAGCTTTTGATCCACTCTAAAGATTTCATCCGTAGTCAATACCTGAAACTTGATGCTATATAATGAAAGAGTTGATCCTCTTAGTGTTAAAACCTCTATTGTATTGGCTTGCATGTCAATTACCAATAGGGCTGCAACGAACTGAGCCGGGCCAGTCAGGTGCTTGTTCGAGCTGAAGCCCATGTTGAGCTCGGTTTGTGTTTTTGAGACTATGTTTGTACTCAAACTCATTTATAAATACCCTACCTAGCTTTATGCTCAATATATATAGGGACTATTGAGCTTAGTACAGAACACCATGTTTAGCAAAATAAACGAGCTATAATTGAGCTTTAATCAAACTTTTAATGAGCATTATTTTGGAAAAATTAAACGATCGATATCAAAGAATGCTTGTTGAGCCTAAAAATGAATTGTTAAACGATATTATTCTTGAATGATTTGTAAACGAGTCATAATCGAGCTTATTCATGAGTTTTAAATGATGTTGTTTAAGAATATAAATGAACCAAACATATTCAAACCTGTTCATTTGGCAATTAAGCACTTGTAAATGTGTTCAAGCTTGTTCGATTAGTTAATCAAATATCATGAATGAGCTTTAATCTTGCTAAGCGGTAAATATCTTGTCGAACGTATGGTTCATTTCTAGCTCTAATTACCTAGATTTGGGTTGTAATTGAGTTGAATCAAGTTGCGAGTGTGTTGTGGATTGGATTTTTCTTGATCATATAAAGTTATTAACACTTGATTATACAAATTTAAAACAATTGAGGAGATTTAGAATTAGTATTTAATGACTTTATATATGTTTGGAGTTATACTACGAAATAATTTATTCAGATGAAAAATTATGAGGAATAAATTATTTTTTTTGATTAAAGAGCTATTTCCTTTCCTATTTTATATTTATTTCTTTAGATTAGGTGTTTTTTCCTTCATACTTTAGGCTTTCCTATTTTATATTATTTTCTTTTTCTCCAAATAATTAATATGATTTAATTATTGATGATATTAAGTGATATTTCTTTCCTTTTCATGTTATTTCTTTTGATTATCTTTCTTATTCTAGGATTCATATAAGAGATATTTTTAACCCCTATCATATCAATGAAATTATTTTGTATTCCACTTTATTCCACATTTTTATGAATTTCAACATGGTATTAGAGCTAAATTTTGTACACTAGCAACTGGTCGTTTTTTCATAGCTGTTGCACTCCCTTCTTGCCATTGTCCTTGCGGGAAGGGAGAGAATCTTTCTCTCACCGTCTAAATAGGGATCTGCAGGTCCTCCCTCGTTGCGACCTTGCGGTGAAGTACAGTTGTGATTGCCCTCTGTGATCCCAATCCATATATTTTCTTTGTGATCCCAGCCCATGACTGCCGTTTGCGGGAGCCAACAATTTGAGAGCATTTTTCTCTCTCTAGTTAAAATCTCTGTTGCTTATCCATCTCTCGGTGATCTGCACCCGTCCCGTGCGATCCCAAGCTGTGATTGCCCTTTGCGATCCCAAGTTGGGGGAGCTAGCTATTCCATAACGATTTTCTGGGCTACCTTTGTGGATCTCTCGTTGACATGTACATGACCTCTACGATCCCCAACTGCGACTGTCCACCGCGATCAAAAGCTGTTGCCTGCGCCTGCCATCAACTTCCGAAGAGGAAAAATTAGATTTTCTCTTTTTAAGGGCGATTTTCTCTTTCTGATGGAAATCTAAGATCTAGTTTTAAGAGGGATTATCCCAAGACATCTTAATCATGCGAACAGTTCCGTTTCCTGTTGTCGGTTCTCCTTCATGGATATGTTTTTCAGCTGCCGGAACTTTCTAAACGGGGAGAAGATGAGTTAGGCGATTCTCCTCTCGCTGGAGAAATCCCGGAAAGGGGGAGCTATTTTCTCAGTTGTGTTCCCTTCACATTTTAGCTCCCAGAAATAAGAAAAGAGGACCCCTTTTGTCCTTCTTGTTGTTTTTATTGCACCTTTTCCCTGCAGCAGTCTGACTTTCTTGTTTCTAGCATCCCGACTTTTCTGATTTCACCTTTTCTTTGAGGTGAAGTTGTGGCATTGCCTTCCCTGCAGGTTATTTCCACTATTTTTGGCGATTGTTCCCTGCAACAGTCTGGCTTCCTGATTTCCAAGTAGTACGACTTCCCTTCTAGCTACCATTACGACAGTGGGGGCATTGGGTGGTGGATATATGACCATGCAGGGGGGGAGTGTGCAGTGATGACCTTAGACTAACCTTCTATATAGTCCATGCAGTGGTTTATCTAGTGCAGGTATTTTTGTGGCTGCTTATGTGGTGGAAGCCCATTCAAGTCATTATCGTTCTGTCCAAGTTATTTTTTTTGCAAGTGCCTCATTTTGTGCTGCCCTTGGTTTCTTCATTACAGTGGAATGTTTTTTTTCTTGATGTTGCAGCACTTTCTCGTTAAATTGAAAGAAAGACACAAGAAATTGCATGAAATTGGATATGCGAGAACAATATTCTTTAGTTGTTTCTTTATTTGATGCATCATGATGTGCTTCAATGCATTTGACAAAGCTGCAGAAATTAATGCATCAACCTTCTCTGGAGTTTTTTCTGCAGCAGGCCCTTTTTCCGGAGCCTTTCCTGCAAAATGCTTTTCTCCGGAGCTTTTCCTGTAGCAGACCCTCCTTTGGAACTTTCCTTGCATCAAGCTCTTCTCCGGAGCTTTTCCTTTAGCTGAGCCTCTAGTGCCTCTTTCTGTATCCGACGGTCCTCTGGAACTTTTCATGTATCTCGTCCTCAGAACTTTCTCTGCAGCATGCACTCCACCTGAATTCTTCCTCCAGCACGTCCTCTTATGGAGGCTTTTATTGCAATGAGGCTTACCTCTTAAATTTATTTTTTCTTGCAGGTCATACTTTGTAGCTTTTCCTGCTAGTTGTTTACTTTCCTACAAATTCTTCTGCAACATTACCTGTAGGAGTCTTCCGTCTACCTACAGATACTGCAAAAACTGCAGTCAAAAGTCAATCACAGTTGTCTAATTCCCTGCAAACTCCATTGCAGCATTACCTGTTGGTGCCTTTTGCCTACTTACAAACATTACAAGAACTGTAATCAAAGACAACTGCAATGTGGGATAAAGACATCAAGTTCTTAAGTTCTTCCTCTTCCATTGTTTGGACTTTTCAAATCCAAGTTGAACATGATTTTCAACGATGTTTCAACTTGAAGGAGAGTAATAGGAGTTATATTAGGAAATAATTTATTCTTGTATTAAATTATGAGGAATAAATTATCTTCCTGGATTAAGGAGTTATTTCCTTTCCTATTTTATATTTATTTCCTTAGATTATGAGTTATTTCTTTCTTATTTTAGGCTTTCCTATTTTATAATATTTTTTTTTCCAAATAATTAATTGATTTTATTATTGGAGATATTAGGGGATGTATCTTATAATTTCTTTTTATTATCTTTTCTATTCTAAGATTCATATAAGGATTATTTATACCCCCTCTCATATCAATGAAATTATTCAGCATTCCACTTTATTCAGCATTATTCTGAATTTCAACAATATAAATTAAATAAGATAATATATAAACTGAACTTAAACTTTTTTAAAATTAAACAATATAAATAAGTAAGATTTACATGCAGGCTGTCAAAAAAGCATGTCGTTCACGAATAACTTGTGTTCAGCTTGTTAAGTAGCTCGTGTTCGATTCGTTTGTTGATTAAGTTAGTCGAACACAAATAATTTTTTTGAGCTCGATTTATAAATGAGCTAAGCACAAACAAATATTTGTTTTTTCATTTTGGTTTGAAATAATTAAATAATTATATTTATATATATTATTTTTTAATAACTTTTCATACTATATTAAAAAAAATGGAGAAATGCTTCGGGCTTATTGTGTGATAGAAAGTACCGCTTAGATTGAAAGGAAAATTTTATAAGATGGTGGTGAGACCTGCAATGCTCTATGGTGCAACATGTTGACTATAAACGAGAAGCATAAAATTAAGTTTAAGTGTTACTGAAATGAGAATGCTTAGATGAATGAGTGGCTTTACACTTAGAGACAAAATGCGAAATGAATATATCCGCCGTGATAGGGTTGGTGTAGCTCATGTGGCGAACATAAAATAGAGAGTCGTCTTAGATGGTTCGGTCACATTAAACTTCGATCATCTGATGATCCGGTTAGGAGGGTAGATGTTTTGAATTCGACTTATATTAAGAAAGGTAGAGGTAGAACTAGAAAGACTTGGGCATATCGTATAAAAATTATCTTAATTTATTAGAATTAAATGAAAATATGACGTTCAATAGGACTCAATGGACAAAAATGATTCATGTAGCCGACCCCATTTAGTGGGATAAAGATTTGTTGTTGTTGTGAAAAAAAATGCTTATAAGAGATTTTGGTGACAAATGCAAAATGGAAATATTAGGTGTTTGATATTTAAATTGATAAGAATTGTTTGGCATGTATTTAATTGTCTAAAAGGGAAAAAAAAACAAGCCTAAGCCCAATCACATCTCACGGTAGGGCTTTTAAAAAAGCTCATTTTCGTGAATGGCTCGTTAAGCCCGTTAAGCAGCTCGTGTTCGAATCATTCATTAAGTAAACGAGTCGAACACAGACATTTTTTTTAACCTCAAATCATAAATGAGCCGAATGTGAACAAAAATAAATTTTAACGAGTCAAATATGAACAATTCTTTGGCTCTCTCAAGCTCGGCTCGTTTACACCTCTATTTACATCCATACCTCTCAATTCCCATACATGTATACTTCTTTCTCTTACATAAATGCTACCTTACCTATACATGAAAATGTTTATAAAGTTAAAATGATGGTATTTTTCATGTGATATGAAAATTGGGGTGATATAAATGTAAAATTAATGTTTAGATGTTAGATATGTAAATACATAAGAATTGAGTGGTATGTATGTAAATTCCCCTTAAAATAAATACTAATAAACTAGTTCTTTTAAATTATGAAATATGGAGGGATCATGTTAAATTAATATATAAGTTGGCATTAAATTATAGAGAAATTTACACACAAAACACATAATTCTAATGTATTTACATATTTCAAACCTAAACTTCATATTTACGTACATATTTGGTGCTTTAATCCGGTAGATTTTTGGAGGAGAAAAAAACTGTCTAAATTTCTCATTAAGCAAATAATAAATTTATATATACAACTCATACTAAATCTCATACAATCAGATGGAAATTCAAATCATCATGATAAAATGGCATAAATAAAAGCACAATAATGGATAATTAAGAGAGAATAATTTCTCCCCTTCAAATGTAATAACGAACCCACGGTCTCCTAAATCAGATATGCTTATCAACATTCGTCCTCAAGTTGTAAAAGTCATACATCCCATCTTGCTGTTGAGATTACTGAATTGGTGTCGAGGAAGATCCTCGGTAAGAATCTTAACAATCTGATATTGAGTTGAGATATATCTTAGCTAAACAACACCTCCATTGCCCTTCTCAGAGATGCAGTGCTTGTCAATTTATATGCTAGGTGCGATCATAATGTACTAGCTTCTTTGAAATTCTTTTGACTGATTAACTATCACTTAACATCTTAATAGTGCTTTGATTCTCCATTTGAGTTTCCACGAATAGTTTCTTTAGCTACACGCCTTCACAAGTACCTTGGGCCAGGGCACGTTACTCATATTCTATATTGCTTTTTGCCATCATAGCTTGCTTTTTTACTTCTCTAAGTAACAAGGTCACCCCATATAAATTTGTTGCGGAGATCACTGAAGTGGTGCCGAGAAAGAGCCCTGGTAAGAATGTTAGCAATTTGATAGTGAGTTGAGAGATATCTTAGCTGAGCAACCCCTCCATTGATCTTCTTAGAGATAAAGTGTCCATCAATCAATATGTTTGGTTCGATCGGTCATAGTGTACCAAATTCTTTGAACTTCTGATGACTGATTAACATCTAAATAGTGCTTTGCTTCTCTATGTGAATTTTCACTAGTAGTTTCTTTGGCCTCATTCCTTCACAAATTCCTTGGGCCCATGCATGCTACTCAGATTCTGTACTATTTCTTGCCCCTATAGCTTGCTTTTTTACTTCTCTAAGTAATAAGGATACCCCCATACAATGAATTGTAATTCGTGGTAAATTTTCTATGAGTCAATTCTTCTGCCCATCTAGCATCAGTGTAGATCTCAATATCATGGTTCTCAATCTTCTTGAATATCGATCCACATCCTGGAGTTATCTATAGATATCACAGGATTCAAAAGACCCTTTCTAAATGATCTTCATTTAGATCATTCATATGTTGGCTTACTGTACCTACAGAAAAAACAATGTCAAGTTTTGTATATGACAGATAAATAAGTTTTCTCACGGATGAATAGTTTTGATAGTTGGCCTTTCAAATGCTGTTAATTTTTTCATAAATAATAAATATAGTTTAGGATAGTTACAAATTATTTAGGATTTTAGCTAAGATTTTTAAGGTTTTATCAATGAATAATTGTGATAATTACGGCTGGAATTTTTTGTTTGATAATTTATTAGCCAGGAAATTACTATTTAATTATTTTTTGTGATATTTATAAATCAAGAAGTTTTAATTAATTTTCTTTAATTTCTTTAGTATTTAGGTATGGTACTTAACACAGCTATGTTGATTCATGAGTCAAAATACTTGGTTCATCTTATACTTGGCTGATTGATAGTTGATAAAAGTTTTAATTAAGAATATTTGTTCTAGTGCCAGTGGTTGTAATACTTGGTTCATCTTATACTTGGCTGATTGATAGTTGATAAAAGTTTTAATTAAGATTATTTGTTCTAGTGCCAGTGGTTGTATGATTTTATTAGTCCGTAAACATAACAAATAATTGTTTTTACTTTTTTCCTGAACATTTATGTGAATAAAATTTGCATCAAATAATCATAATCTTTTAAGTTAAAAAGAGAAACAAAACAAAATAAAAATAAAGCATAACCACAAATGCCATCTAACAATAATTTTTTTTTTTTTTACTTTTTTTCTGAATCAAATAAATTATGGCACGTCATTTGTGGCAAAGTCCTCAGAAATCCTTGACTAATTATCACTACAATCAGATTAAATCATACCGTGCTGTATCTAGAGAATACAGTAATATCAACAGAAATTAAACTTTTATTTCCTTTTAGCATTTAAAAGCATTTAAGATCTTTATGAATGCAATAAAAACTCAAATCTTTTTTATTCTTACTTGGACTAGCTATCAAGGTTTTAGTCATCACTGTTTTTTTAGCAATGTTTATCAATTTTATATGGATTAAATGTTAATATCATATACTCAATTTTTACTCCATAAATTTTGATACCTTTTCGCTTCTCCATTTGAATCTTTTTTTTATTTGAAATAAAATTATGTTTGCCATAGATAGTTTGACTGAAGAGCCTGCCTTTATTCCTTTCTTGGAATAAATTTTTAGTTTGATTTGTGAATTGTCGATTTGAACAGTTGACAACTTATATCAGGTTATTTATTTTTTGAAGCATAATTTGGCCGCCTGGCCTTGCCATTCTCCATTGAGTAAAAATGGTGTTCAAATTTAATTCTTGAGCAACATGAGACTGTAATAGCAATACTTCCTAGAATTTTTTTGTTGTGGGGCTGTTCTTTTATTCCAAATACCCTTTTATGACGCCTTAATTGCAGAATCGGCAATCATTATTAACAAAAGGTTTTTTTTTCTCTCTCACACACCAACGTCACATACGCAAAGCCTTGGTGACTTGCATATGTCAACAATAAAGGGTTATTTTTGTATTTAAACATTATTTGAAGTTAAGCTAGTACTTTTTTGGGATGAATTTAACATTTCCAGGTTAAGGAATTTTATTCTGTCAAATTATTTAGTTTTCTATATTGTCTAAGACATAAAAATTTTGTCAAGATCTTGACTGCCCTTGCTTTAGGTCTTTTGTCTGTTGCTATCTGTTTCTTTTGCTGATGAATCTCCTTGATTTTTTTTTTAAATCTAGTTTTTCCTTACAGTCCACCAGCTACATTTTTCATCAGTCATGTTTCTATCATCTACAGGTTCTTGATGAAGCTGATCGAATGCTTGACATGGGATTTGAACCAGAAGTTCGTTCCATATTGAATGAAACATCCTCAGGTTTTAGACAACTCTGCTAACTTTTCATTTTGGGTGTTTGACAAGCCATTGCAATTCTTTAAAAAATGGTGAAGCAAACTCTATTACTTTAGTTGGGTTAATTGAACTTGACATGATTGCTTGCGCTTTATCCTACTAGTCAAGCATTGTTGGCAATTCCTGATTTGATGACTTTTTTTTTGTTTATCAAATATTTGTTTTATTATGGCATTATAACGTGATTTTTTTGTTGCAGCATTTTTTATTAATTCATTAATTTGTTGTATTTTTATTATTTTATATTAAATTTCGTGCACACTACTTTGTTCCCCTTCAAGTCACTATGATCGGCAAGCTTCGTTGATGTAAATGAGGGACTCAAGAATGAGAAATCCTACATTAGGTGACAGTGGCTAGAGAGAAGAGGATAGAAAATATCTGAATTCTACCTGAGAGGCGATCATGTCATATATCTTTGATTCAATTGATTTTGTAGGTGTTACAAGGTACAAGCAAATAACCCTTATTTATTGAAATAGTGTTGCAACGAAAAGATGGTAATGAAATCTAGTTCTAACTCAAAGTCCAACTATATATTATACAAAATTATAATCTATCATTATCTCAATTAAAATACAGATATAAGTCCCAATATAAATGAAATAATTGAAATAAATCTTAAACCTTACTTTTAGTGCTACATTGATTCTCTTGTGCTCCACAAAATTTATCTCTTTCAGAGTTACAGTTACACATAACTTTTTGTTGGAAGTCGAGTGGGCATAGTGTAAATGGTAGTAAAATTTGTTCATTAACATCTTTACAATCATTTATTTGCTGTTTGTACTTAAAGAATAATATATGGAGGCAGAGGATTTGAGCTTCTGGAACAATGGATGTTATATAATGTTTGAAATATTATCATAGAATATCCTGTAGTCACATTGTCGCAAAAAAATGATAAAAAAATACTCAAGCTGTTATAGAGTGGGCATTAATGCAAGAAGTTGTCCCACCACCACTTATTTCTTCATCTGTCGATGTTGGGTGGTAAGAATCATGACTAAAGACTTATTGGGCATAATAATGGACCTTAGTACGAGCTCATCTTTAGCCATAAAATCATCAAAAGCTCATAATCATAGGCAAGTTCAATTTTTTCATCATGCTGGAGTTGGCGGAATATTAGGGATTAGAGTTAAGAATAGTTGAACAAAGATGTGAAAAAGTTTGGCAAGTTCTCCCTCCAATAAATTTAGTTTCTTTCTCGACTCTTTGTAACTTTCAACTAGCGGTTTTGGTTGGTTTGTTATATGTGATACGGCACAATCATTTAATTAAGTCATAAGATACAAGTATAATGGAATGTTTTCATTAGTTTTCTTATCTTGAATCTCCAAGCAGTACTTTCCTACAATATCCTTAATAAGATCTAAATCATATTTTCTCCAAGTATCTAGATGAATTTGTTGACATTAATATTTATGATACTGTCTGTGATCTGATCAATTTCAGAATCCATTAAGTTGGCAAAAGAAAAGAAATGTATTACCAATATGTATGAAATATGTCTGCAAAATAATGATAAATAGTTTAAAATATCTTACTATCTTTCTGATGTATCCTATTTTCTGCATTTAACAATGTCATGCTTTAATTGAGGTGATACTGAGGTCTTCTAAAAGAGACATGGTCCTATCTAAAGGTTATAGTAGGGCTATGATGACCAGGTTGAGCTAGGGAGAGATTGGGACAACATCTTGGTGATGGTTGTGAGGTCGGATGTTGCAAACTTGGGTGACGGACGCAAATTTGTGTTAAGGAGGGAGATGAAGGTGGATGGTAAATGTTGTCTAGGTTAACAAACCCAGTGCTTTGATATTATGTTGAGAGTAACTATTTTTTTTTATATTATTAATTGAATATTGGTGCTTATATATGGGCAAACAAGAAGATGGTAGAAGTAGAAAGGAGGAGGAAACTATTTTCAGTCTTGAGGATATAATTGATTAATAAAAGTATTAATTACTAATCAAACATTTTGTTAGCTAATAATTTTCAATGTTTTCTCCCCTATGATTGCAGTTTAAATACTATTCAATGTTACATGGTGTTTTGGCTATGTAACTCATTAATTTGCAGATCTCTTGAAAATTTCAGCTCTTATGGCACCACATATACTTATATCATTGTCTTATGCAGTACGCCAGATGGTCATGTTCAGTGCAACATGGCCTCTCGCTGTCCACCAGTTATCACAAGAATTTATGGATCCAAATCCTGTTAAGGTACATCTTTTGTTCATTTTTTTTATCGATTGATCATTTAGTGTAGGTTTTCATCCTCGTTTTCTTCATCAGGTAGTTGTTGGATCAGAAGATTTGGCAGCCAATCATGATGTGATGCAAATAGTAGAGGTTCTTCTCTATCTTCATATCTTTTATTGAAGGTTGTGACAGTAAATGTAATTTTTATTTCTGAATTTAGGTGTTAGAAGATAGAGCTCGGGATTCTCGTTTGGTTGCTTTGCTCGAGAAGTATCATCAATCACATAGGTACAGTAACAGGATTTTTTTGTGTGAATCAGCTAGTTTATTAAGAATTTGTCTGATTATTCAAGCTTACTTGAAGTAAAAAGCACGATTTTGTAAGAACAACTATAGTAATAGAATTTTTCAGCATATACTTTTAGATCCTTTGCTTTTGCCATATTACATGTTAATTGTGGTGTTAACTCTATCCTGCCTATTTTAGCTGTGCCTACTGACTTTGCCATTTTGTAATTAAACTATTATACTGAATGATTTGATTGATTTTTTGGCAGCCCAGTTACTTTTAGAATGGCAAGGCTTTATTATTTTTAATTTCTAAACTAATCTTCTCGTGCAGCTTTTCTGAAAAAAAAAGGGTTTCTTGTTCATATAGTTGTTATCGGAGTACCATCTGGATTAACAATAATGCAACTGTTCGGTTTGTCTGATTGAAATGTTAAGTTGCTTTAACAAAATGTTATGTTTGGTCATCTGTCTTGGTCAAATTCCATCCTATATTCCATTATTTGGTTGAAGAGTACTTAATTTTTTTTATGAATTTAGAAAAAATTTTAAACTAAGGGTCTGTTTTGGATCAATTTTTGTTTTTGAAAATAAAAAATAGGAAACAAACGGAAAAACAGTATTTGATTTTTTGTTTTATTTCTGTTTGTTATATTTTTTGGATAGCACTTATGTTTTTAAATACTAAAAAAAAAAAGGTTTTGCTTGTTTTTAAAACACCAAAATAACCCTCCGTTCTAGCCCGCCTCCGCTCGTTGCTGACCACAGCTGCCACCGGTGGCCTCCTCCGCTCGCCGCCTGCTGCCGCCGACCGGTAATCGCCCCTGAATGCCAGTCGCCGTCCCCCTCCGTCGCGGCGCCCGCCTCCATCACCGCTCCTGCCAGCTGTGGCCTTCTGTCCCCCGCAACCCTCCCTTTGTTGTCCCCAGTCACTGCTGTCTGCCGCCACCCGTCTGCTGCCGCCTGCCCGCAGCCAATTGACGCCTGCTAGCCACCCGCTACCTTCTGCCGTTGGTCGCTGCAGGCCCCCATCCATCGCCGCCGCTGACCACCGCCGCCCTCCCCCTCCAATTGCTGGCCTCCAGTCTCCGCCAGCAGTCGCTTGCCGCCGCCGCCCACCTCCGTTGGCCCCCACCAGATGCAGCCGTTGCTCGACTCCTGCCGCCGCCGCTCGCCTGCTCACAGGTAATGCTTCGTGCTCGATGGAGCAAGAAATACGTCATATATGCTATGAGCGATAGAGCCTACTGCTAGAACACACGTGGACCCATTAAAAGTTTTTTCTTTAAAAAAATAAAAAATGCCCAACCAAACTTGTTTTATACTTTTTTTTTTAATTATATAAATCATAACAGTACCAAATATATTTTTCAAAAACTGAAAATAAAAATAAAATAGAGTAAAAATAAATATAAAAATAAAATGCATAATGTGATCCCAAACAGAACCCAAGTTATCCCTTTTTTTTAGGCGCTCATGTTCTATATTGTTGGCTTGTGACTTGCCTAAATTGGATTTGAATATTACAGTGCTTCATGAACCCATTTGTCACATTCTTCCTCATTCTTTTTACAATTTGCATAGGTTTTTGTTTTAATCTTGATATGTTTTTTTTGCTTGCTTGTTGTTGTTAATTTGGCTATTGAGTTCTTGTTTTACAGAAATAGGGTTCTTGTTTTTGTATTGTATAAGAAGGAAGCTGTTCGGGTGGAGAATATGCTTCAACAGAGGTATACTGCTTCGTTTTTTTTCCTACATTGTGTTTGGTAGATTGGCCTAGAAAACAAACTGTCAGTGCTGTATTAGCCAAGTAAAGTTGTTTTATAGTTGTTTTTTCTACTTATCTTTGCTTCTTTAGCCATGGTTCTTGGATATGTAACAAAAAAATATTTGCTTCTAGAGGGTGGAAGGCTGTCTCAGTCCATGGAGATAAGGCTCAACATGATAGAACAAAGGCTCTTTCTCTGTTCAAGGAGGGGAAGTGCCCCTTAATGGTACGCTACGAATACAATAAAGTGTTAAATTTCTTTTTTATTTTCATTGAAATTCTTTTTTTCTTTTATGTTTAAGTTGAAAATTTCCTACAAAATTAGTGTTTTTTTATGCAAGCAATAGATCTAACCCTTGATTTATGTGATACAAGTTTTTATATTTTGATGCTGATGATGATGAGGGTGGATTGTGTAAGACATCGGGACTTGGATTTTCATTGTAGATCTGACATGTGAATCAGAAAATCTCACAAGAAACACTATTTTCACAAGACTCAAGCTATTAAGTTACAATTCCTATTATTTAGGTCACATAAAGATAGAAAATAATTGTATGAAAGTTTTGTGGCTGCCCTTTAGAAATTCATAACTAAAATTAAAGATCTTGAAAGCCATATATGTGATTAAAGCTTTATGCAATTTACAAAATTTTATATTGGAAAAAATGAAACTTAAAACACTATCTCACTCGTTTAATAAAAAAAAGTATATTAAGAAGGGCAGAATGAGGATAGAATTCATCAAAGAAATAAAGCGTCAAACTTGTGTAACTGGATATTCTCTCCTGAATTCAAGCCTCAAACTCAATCGATGGTTAAACTTTTCGCAGGAAAAGAATGATTTACACGTCAATGGGAAATTTTATCTAGCCATTTGATGATTTTTCCTTGTAAATGCCTCAGTATAATTACAAAACTTATTAGAAAAAAAACCTCCATTGACTTCAGCTATAATAAAATAACACCCGCTTTGCTCGATGCTAGAAGCCTTCATCCCATCAATGTTATTACTGTTTTGTAAGGAGGTGGAAGAAAATGAATCAGAGGAGCCATGGATTAGCTGCGTCAATGGAGATGACTGAAATTCTCTGCATAACTACAGGTGTTGTTTGCAGGAAGAATGGCTTCTCCATTATGAGACATTTTTTTCTGTTTTCCTGACCAAAAATAGGGCTGTGTCACTATCTTCCAATTGCTTGCTTAAAGAGGTCCTCTAAGCATGTTAAGCTTGTCCGTAAATTTTAGGCTGTGAGTAAATGATCCGTGGTTTGGTTTTTCTTCAATCTTCTAATATTTGATTTTGTGGCTATAATAAAAAAAAATCTACTCTATTGTTGCTTCTTATGTTGGATGCTTGGCAATTTTTTGCTTGTGGCTTTGTTGGGTTCAGTGAGAATAATCAATTAATATTAGTTATGAATTAGGAATAAAAATCACGATGTAATATATATATATTAAATAGAATTTAGATTAAATAAGAAATAAATTATAGAAGTTGTGAGATTAATATTTTAACTAGAATCATGTGTTCAATTGAATTTAAGAAATATTAGTCATTAATTCAATATAGTAATCTAAATAAATATAGAAATAGATAAATAGATATAGATTATTGAAACATAATTAAATAATTTGATTAATAAATTATGTTTCTATTTGAGACATCAAAATAAAAGAAGTAAAATCTAAGAGGTAAACGAACAAAGAGGAAAAATAAGTCTTTTGGCTTCGATGTGAACACTCTTATCTCTAATCTATGATAGTATTTTGTTTCTTTTAAACATTTTGCATTGGTAGTTCATGTACTTATTAAATTCAATTTTACATGTTTTATTTTGATATATATATATATATTGAATCTGAAAATATTCGAGAAGCACACCCAAGAAATAAAGTGTCACAGGAAGAGAAGAGAAAGACAGTCATGAACAGTAAATAGCGCGTAATCTTTATTTGAAAATTGGTCAACTATTTATAGACATAGGGGTATGAGTTTTAGAATTACAGGTATGCCCTCTAATTGTTAGTCCCTGAGGGGGTTTTTTAGTACATTACTTGTGTCAGGTATATTAAATGAAAAGTGGACTTATACGATTGATGTGGACCCCGACGATCAGTAGGTGCACAGTCGATCGTTTTCTTTCGATCCATCTCTTCGCTTTTTAGTCGATTGGCGCGTCTTGGTTTGACTGGTTAACCTTAGGTCGATCGTCATACCTTTTAATAATTTGATCCTTAGGCTTGACTTTAAGGGGTTCTTCTTGTTCTAGAGTTTTTCGGTCGGTCAGTATATTATTTCGTTTGTTCTTCATTTGATTTGACCATTGGATTGCCCCGAGATTCGTGCTGAAATGTTTTTCGTATTGTGTGTGTGTATGAGATAATATATAATGTTATTGATCCAGAGTTAAACTGAACCACAATAGAAAATGAAAAACATTACAACGAACACGACACAAGCTCACACGAGGGCTCAATCTATGGGTGGTGGAGGTCGGTTAGGCGGTCAGTGAGCAGAAATAGGTGGCTGAATGGGTTGGGGGTCGTTGGGACAGAAAAAGGAGGAGCTGGAATCGAGTTGGCAGCGAAACAGAGGACTGGAACATCGAGAACAGCGAGTGCGGTGGCGAGTGGAGCGGAGAGGCATGACGAAAAATGACGGGAAAGGCATGAGTGCGGTTTGCTGTTTTCCGGATGATGGCAATGAAGGGGCAAAGCGTGGACTTCAAGGCAGCAAAGGGCGGCTGTGCAGGCAGCTTTCATAAATAATTTACTCTT
Source organism: Papilionanthe hookeriana x Papilionanthe teres (assembly GCA_022702705.1). Classification (NCBI taxonomy): domain Eukaryota; kingdom Viridiplantae; phylum Streptophyta; class Magnoliopsida; order Asparagales; family Orchidaceae; genus Papilionanthe; species Papilionanthe hookeriana x Papilionanthe teres. The sequence goes on from CM040421.1 coordinate 36,939,941, forward strand.
TGTTTCTGCCATGAAGAGTTGGATTAAGGGAATCCAATTTTGTAACATTAATTTTACTATCAATAATATTTAATTTGCTGAAGATACTCTCCTTTATTGCAGAGCTGATTTTACTTGCTTTAAATGTTGTAAAGACTCAAGTATGGGTGTTCAATCAATCAGTTTGGATTGATCAGTAAACTTTAAATGTAAATAAAAAAATTGAACCAACAAAACATTTACTAAAATTGATCCAAACCAAACAAAATGTAATCTGGCTTAATCTTTTCTATTTTGAGCAAATTAAAATTTAGTATTAAATTTTCATTGTATTTCAAGAAGATAGATTTTTCATATTGCACAACGCTAGGGCAGACTTGCCTAAATATACAACAAAGGGGATGAGTATGATAAGCTGAGCTCAGCACTAGCTCACAGAGTTCAACCCAAAAAAAAGTTGGCAATCTAGCTCAGTTCGATTAAACAGAGCAAGTTGAATTGGATTGAAATTACCTCGAGAAAAAAATTGAAGCCAAAATAATATCATTTTTGCTGTAAAATCAGAAGATTACCTAGCAGGTAAAGTCACCAAGTTAATCTCAAGCTAAATAATTTATGGCTCAAGTAGACAAGTTGGGCTTGCAAGACAGCATTATGGGACTTGAAATGTTGGCATGAGCATTAGTTTGGGATCCCTCAAAATCAACCAGCATTATGGGAATCATATTTCTTTCAATGAACTATTAATTTTAGTGTAATTTATATTCTTCTAGCATATATTATGCAACGTTATTTCTTTATTAGAATAGGAGTTTATTCCTTTTTCCTGTATGTTGCCCTCCTTCATTATAAATAGTTTTAACATGTATTAGTGAAAGCGAAAAGTGTCAAATGGTCACCTGATTCTTTGCAGGGGGACATTTTAGTCCCGGAGTCTATAAAAGTACCAATTTAGTTCCAAAATCTTTTAATATTAGCCGAAATAGTCCCCACTGAAGAGTATTGCAGCCTAATTTTAAGAGTCGGGAGACTGATTTGGTACTTCCATAAACTTCGAGACTAAAATGACATTATATAAACATTCCGGGGACTATTTTGACAATTATACTTTGAATCTTATTCTGCCTTGTTATAGTAAAATATTTCTTTGAGATTCTTTTTATTTTAAAAATATTTCTGCATTTATGTCATCATGTTGCAAAGCAATTACATAAAGTTAAAATGTTAAGGAATAATCTTGGTTTACTTTATGTTATCCAATATGCTGTAGATTGCCACGGATGTTGCTTCTCGAGGTTTGGATATTCCTGATGTTGAAGTGGTGATCAATTATAGCTTCCCTTTGACGACTGAAGATTATGTACATAGAATAGGGCGGACGGGACGAGCCGGTAAGAAGGGAGTTGCACATACCTTCTTCACAAAAGAAAATAAGGTAACCAATCATATTTAAGGCTCCAGTTTTTGGTATACAGTTATGTCATTCGATGTAAATTTTTCATTATTTGCAAATGTTTCTTAATTATGTGCAGGCCCTAGCTGGCGAACTTGTAAATGTTCTCAGAGAGGCCGGGCAAATTATTCCCTCAAATCTTACAAAATTTGGAACTCATGTAAAGAAAAAGGTTTGTTAATTTTTTTTCTCTATTAAATGGTGGCACAAGTTGTGTTCATCAATTTACAAGATATTTGTTTGGTACGATTTTCTTTGTGCGTTGGCTTCATGCCTTCTCAAAAATTGCATTTCCGCTCCAACTTCTTTTAAAATTTGCATGGTAAAAGTGCTCAAGTTTAAAATTTGCAGTTGGTTGAAATTCAGTTTGGAAATCTGGGATAAGTATCATTAGAACCCGAATGTTTTTTGCCGAAGTCATTGGTCATGCTGAAACTTTTTGATACTTACACAAGAAAAAAATTTTGGTCAGGATATCCTGATCAAAGTTTAATAGAATTGGCCTAAAGACCGTTGGATTTGTGTTGAGATGACTGCAGTTCACCTGTTCACATGCAATCAATAATCTAATGTATTTGAAATCCATCTTAATGAGAAGTTGGGGCATTTACCACCGATTTCCCATGTAATTACGTATCTGACACCTAAGCTTTGTTTTTTACATTTCTACCACCCAAATCTTTCATATCAAAACATTTTAAGAATTGAGATACACCATTTTCATGTATAGGTAAGATGGCATATATGCCAGAAAAGAAGTTTAAATGCTTGATATGTAAATACATCTTTCTAAAAAATTTGATCAGAAACTCCTGATCCATTTTCTTCTAATTGCATTGTGTCTGTTTCAAGCCATTGAGACCATTTCCTTCTCCTGCATTTTGCTGCATTTATGCACTTAGAATAATAATGGTCTGTTCTCTACCATAGGAGTCGAAGCTTTATGGGTCACACTTCAAAGAGATCACTGCTGATGCTCCTAAAGCCTCAAAAATAACATTTTCCAATTCTGATGATGAAGATTGATTGTTGGCAACCCTTCGATACAGTTTTTCGAGGGGACTTTGGTTCATTTTATAAACAGCTGGTTCCTCACAGACACCTCTGCCAACAACATGGTTATCCAACTTCTTATAGTGGTAGATGTAATATTTTTGTTTTTATCTCTTATTTTTATTTATTTAATTTGGTCTGTAGGACCTCCCATGTAAACATAATTTTGCATGTATGAAGTTATTTATAAGTTATTTGTCATGAATAAGAAATGCTGTTGGCATATATGCTTCAAGGTTTAATGAGAATTTTAAAGCTTGTACTGGGTATCACAATGTTCTTATGTATTTTTGTATTTAATGTCTACTTCTTTTATGTATGTGTATGTTACTCTGTATTTCTAAATTACTTAAAAGATGTAATAAATATAAAGTTGTTAGGTATTTGTACCTTAGATGTGTTTTTAAGCTTAATTGATTGATGAATTTTATTTCATAAAACACCATATACATTTTACATCATATTTTAAGGCTAATTAGCAATTATAAGATTAAACGAGCAAAAATTGGAAGGCAATTTAATATATCGAGTTATTTCATATTTAAACAAACCATAGGCAAGGGTGTGAGTGAGCCAAGCCAATTTGTGGTCTAGCTCGAGTATGAGCTAACGAGTCAAGCACAAGCTAATCTCGACCCTTCTTGTTAGCTCATGAGCTGGCTCTCTATTTAAAATGCATAAAAAATAAAAAAAAATCATTATAAGTTATGAACATGTATAAAAAATGATATTGATTTATATTATTTTTATAGAGAAAAAAATATTGAATTTTATTATTTATGTATGGAAATTATAAATTCCATGAGAGCAATTGCACACTGGTAGAGGTCTTACTGAGCCGAGCTTAAACAAGCTTAACTTGGCTCTTGTTCAGCTCGTTTAAAAAGACTGTTGGTCGTGTTCGGCTTGTTCAACAAGTTTTTATCCCACTAATTGGGGTTAGTTACATGAATCATTTTTAACCTTTGCGTTAAATTGAGTGCTAAATTTCATTTGATACAATATGCCCAAGTCTTTTTAGGTTTATCTCTGCCTTTCTAACATCAGTCAAAGCTAAAACATTTACTCACAAGTGAATCATCAGATGGTCTCCAATTAATATGACCAAACCATCTAAAACGACCCTCACTAATCTTGTCGGCGATTGGAGCTACACCAACCGTATTATGGATATATTCATTTTGTGTTTTGTCTTCAAGTGTCAAACCACTCATCCACTTAAGCATCATCATCTAAATAACACTTAACTTTGTTTTATGCTTCTCTTTTAAAGGCTAAAATCCTGAGCCATAGAGCATTGTAGGTCTCACGACCATCTTATAAAATTTTCCTTTTAGTTTAAGCGGTGTTTTTTTATCACACAATTGGCCCGAAACATTCCTCCACTTAAACCAACCAACTTGATTTCTACTAATAACATCGTCATTTATATCACCATCCTTGTGAACAATAGACTCAAGATAGCTAAAACGTTCACACCTTTTAATGATTTGATCATCCATAATTACAACTCTGACTCTGGAGCTGCTGCTAGATTTACATTCCATGTATTCGGCTTTAGTTTTACTCAAACGAAGACCTTTAGATTCCAATGTAGATCTCCTTAATTTAATTTTCTTTCGAACTCTTTCTCTAGCTCTATCCATAAGAAGGATATCAGTAATGAAAAGCATTCACCAAGGTACATCTTCCTGTAAATGCCCAGTAAACTGGTTCAGATAATTAATGAAATTAAAAATAACATTAATGATGATTTGAATAAATATCAAGAAGTTATATTTCCCCTTAAAATTTAAATGCTAATTGGAATCAATTAAGAATGAGAATTAATCTCAGTAGAAATAGTCGGGATTAAGATTGAGGGGATGGTATTAAGAAAAGGTTTTTTTATGACAATAAGGAATGGAGATTTATTAAAAACAACATTTTTTTTTGCCAAAAAAGAAAGCATATTAAAATATAATGCATTAATTCAATAATTTATTATATTTAAAGAATAATGGAAATAAGTGTTCTGACAACTGTTAACATCTCGACTTTATTAAATAATTTTTCATCATCTGCCACGAGTCTCGTGGTATGATATCGATCTTGAGATAATATTTAGAGAATAAATGTTCAAATCTTGAAAAAAATTCATTCAAAGTTCCAATTTCAACAAATTTATAGTTAAACTGACTGGCTCGATAACATGGGCATAATGATATCAAAGTTAATCAAATCCGAATCAAATCAAACCCAGACCAAGTCAGTAAACCACACTTGGAAGATTTTCGGACACATGTGAAATGTCAAACAAATCCCGAATCTGACAAGTTTATAATTGAATCGAGCGTCTCGACAAGGCGAATCAAACGTCTCGACAAGATGAACCAAATGAGCCCAAGATCACTCAATTCCGACATCATTAGGGCATCCAAATGTCTAATAAATTCCGTTTGATTAAAGAAAGCTCTCCGGACCATCCGATCAAAATGATTTATATTACTGCATTAATTGCACCAAGAACACTATAAATAGAGCATTGAGAGAGAACTTGAGGCTTAGAGAAGGAGCCGGAGTCCAGCACCATCGCAGACCATCGTCGACCACCGCCATTTTCGCGACCATCGTCGACCATCATCGACCACCGCTGATCGCTGTCAACCATCGCTGACCGTCGTCGACACCGCTGGATGCTGTTGACCACCACTGACTGCTGCCGACTACTGTCGACTGTCATTAACAACCACCGATAGTTGTCGAGCACGACTAATCAGATATTGTCAGTCAACATTATGACTTGGAAAATCTAGTAACTCTTTACCGTCTATGGGACAAGGATTTCTATAATCATCAATCAGTAGTGGATTTTTACAACTAGGCTAGAATCGTGGTTTTTCCCTTTATAAGTTTTCCACATAAAAACTTCTGGTGTCATCACTGATTGTTTTTCATTCATCCGAGCGTGTACTGAATTCTAGTACATTGCTAAGACGATAATCCACTACTCCACCATGTGAATTTTCTAGCACGCATCAATATTAATACTAGAAATTGTTATTGATGGATGCTTAAAAATTAAATATTATTATTATAATATCAATATTATACAACAAATTTTAATATTAATTCAAAAGTTTTAATATAAAATCTCGATATAATTAGTTATTTTTGTTTATGAAATAGGATAAAATATTATTCTAATTTATTTATTTAGTTTTCTTCAACAAATGAACAACACTATATATAACCATCTTTTAAAAATTAATTAAAGTTTGTTTTATATATTCGAAACCATCTTTTTAGTGACTTTTACATATATACCATAAAATTCTTAAATGTGTACATATTTAACATCTTAACTTTTATATTTACTATCTTTTGTCTTACATAAAAATATAATTATTATGAACTTAAGTTATAATACCCAAACATTATAAATGTAATTATTAAATTTTTGGTGTTAGATATGTTAATACATAGAAATTTTGTTATTTGTTTGTAAATTTCACTTTCTTTTTAAATAGGAAGTTATATAATTTTTTCTAAAATTTATTTTGCACAGCCCATTTGATCTAATAATTAGTTACTCTTTTTCCTCAAATTATAAGTTCTTATGTAAATTTTCAAAAAAGGGGAACTTTTTTTTTTCCTCCAACTATTGCAAAGAAGAATATTAGGCGGTGTTTGGCTGTGATGCATATTCGTGTTTAATATGATCTATCAAATTTGTAAAATCGTGCGAGCTCACGATAGAGATGGAGCACACAAGCAATGGCGGAGTAAATCTGTTTAATCCAGATTTCATAAATCCGGATTTACGTTATACATCAGATAGAACGAGAGAAAATACATCACCGTCTCCACATCTCATGAGTTGATTCAAGAGTTCTAAAATATATCTCATATCACATCAAATGCATAGTCACTTCCATTCATGTGTGTATGATTACTTAACATTATATATTGTTCCTAAATTCTCATACAAATTTCTCGACGAGCCTTTACGAGGTAAATATAGTCGTGATTGAGACATTAGATGATCGCAAAATTACTCTGGAGCAGAGAGAATGGACGACGTTAAATTTCACGTCGATAAGATCTATTCAAAATAACCCAATAAGATAGAAGATAAGATAAAATAAAAATAAAAAATAATATAATCATGATAATTCAACTTTTTGAATTTATGAGTATATTTTAGATGTACTAAATCTTCTTTAGAGCTGCTGCAAAACAACCCCTAGGGAATATAAGAGGCGGTTTCAAAGAAAAAATATCTGGAAAAATTATTGCGTCCGGACAGCGTATGTAAAGTTGTGTCCGGACTCCAATTATACGACGACACGTGTTCGTGTCGGCCTCATCCTTCAAAGACTAAAATACAACCCGCGGGTTAGTATTGGAATATTCCGATATACTACCATAATACAACCGGAATATTCCAATACAATCGCGGAATATTCAAATACAACCGCGGTTGTATTCGAATATTCCGCTGGTTAGATTATGACACGGAATACTACCACAATAAAACCATAATACAACCGGGAATATTCCAATACTAACCATGGAATATTCAAATACAACCGCGGTTGTATTCGAATATTCCGCTGGTCAGTATTGTATACCGAATACTACCACAATAAAACCATAATACAACCGAATATTCTAATACAACCGCGGAATATTTGAATACAATCACGGTTGTATTCGAATATTCCATGATTGTATTAGTATTACGGAATACTACCACAATAAAACCGGAATATTCCAATACAACCGCGAAATATTTGAATACAACTAGCGAACCACGAGACTTTATTTCGTCAAAAAATTGGCGGGTCGAGTAGCGTGATTAAATTTGTCAGTTTGTATTATAAGTAGTATCCGAATATTCCAATACTAACCGCTGGTTAGTATTTTTGTGTTTTAGGGATGGACGTGACTCGAACACGTGTCGTCTTGTAATTGGAGTCCGGACGCAACTTTGCGTACGCTGTCCGGACGCAATAATTTTTCAAATATCTGATAGCCATTCTACCCTCTCCAATCCCGTCGAAATTATCGCCGGAGCTGAAACATGGCCGCCGGGGGACTTTCGGGCCTCTTCAAATCACTTGATCGCTTCACCTTGTCTGGGAAATGGAGCTACCGAGCAATTAACTCTCTTGTTGGCGAGCATACTGCTAAATGGATGCAGGTATTATTCCGGAACACGTTCTCTCTTCAATCTTCTTCCATGGGGCGTCCATCTATCTTAGATTTCAGAGATTTATTTCTCTGTTTATCTTCTTTAATGACTCTAGTAAGCGCAAGTGTGGTTGCTTAGGTTTTGGTTAAGAGGATCCGTGTCACCAGGCAAAATCTAGGGTTTGGCGGAGATATATGTGGCGCGTATTGTAGTGCTTCACTTTATTATTTGTTTTAACGGATCATTTCGTTGCTAGGTGGGATAGAAAGCATGTTTTAGAAATGGATGGTGTTTCTAAATTATATTGATTTTTAATTTCGTTGAACCAAATTAGAATCTAGTAAATTCGCTTTTCAAAGCTTGTTTTATAAATTCAAGCAATTAAATAGGGCCTTAGTTTAATTGGTTGAGTTGTTTCTTGTTTAGGATTTTGGATTTGTGGGACATTCATAATTGGCTTTTTGTTGCTCTTGTCCAATTACCATTTTTTGAAGAATTTAGTGGCTAGATGTCTGTTTGGTTTGCTGAAATTTGAATGCAGCGATGGCTTAGTTAACATGGCTGATTTGGCTATGATTATCTTGCAGCAGATTTGTGAAGAAATGACCCAAGTATACCAAATCTAATTTATTAAAACTACTTTAAACCAAACACTGGAGTCTGGAAAATTCTTTTGCATTTGAACAACTTACGTAATTTTTTTTTACCAAAGTAAACGATTATCCTTTATTGAATAAAGTATTTGACAACTTAAAATACTATGCGAATCCTAGGTTTCATCTCTATTTATGTTCGAAACAATTGTTAAAAGAAATTTTCTTCTCATATAAATCTTAGATGTGCAGTTTTCTTCTTTCAATTTGATTGTTCAAATTTCAATTTCAATTTGGAAAATTTACTTGCATACAACTCAATTCCTATGTGAAACACATACGTACTACCTTCCCTTTGCATGAAATGGTGTATTTCATTTTTTAAAATTTAAAATGGTGGTATTTTTGATACTATGTGAAATGTTTGGGTGTAAAAAAGCAATGTTTAGGTGTTAGATATGTAAATTCATAGGAATTGAGTGGTATGTATGTAAATGCGTCTTTTAAAATGAATTCCTTGGGATTAAGAATATTTCGACCCCATTATTGTTGAAAAGATACATTAGGTAGATCTTATACTTTCAATGAAAAGTGGTTCAATTAGAACTTCTTTTTTCAGTTTTTTGTTCTTCTAAAAAGAAGCTCTTTTCTTTCTCTTTTTTTACTACAGCAAAGATTAAGAGATTAGCTGAGTCTTAACCACCAACATCCAATAATTTTCATGACTATATTTTCTAACAAGCTTTTTATCTCCCAATCCTCAAAGAGTTTTAATTGTTTGATTTCTTGTGCTTTAATTTTTAGTTTTGAATTTTCTATCCTTATATATTTCAAGAGATCCAACAAATTTATTCCTTCTCGATTATATTTGTCCTCTTTTTTACTAGTGTCCATGATGCAGTTCGCACAGGGAAGTACTCTACACTAGTCATCATCCCCACTTAATTTAGAATATTTTTGCGTCAAGCTTAGCTAGTGGACACCAATGAGCTCACTCCTCCATGGGCATGCAATGTACTAGTCACCTGAATTCTTTTTGAACCATGAGAAATTTACAGCATCAAGCAATTTAATCAGGCCAAACCTTCATCTTTAGTGGCACTTGAGGAGTTTGAGTCATAGGGCAATGTGTTAGGCATGATACACTAGTTTCTAGACTTCAATTTTAGACAACTAGTTAGGGATAGCAATGAGGTTAGGAAGTAGTTTATCGACACCATATGTTTTCAATCACTTTATGTAGGATGAAGTGCATTTATCTCTAGTTCTTTAACATCGATTTGTTCTCAAACTCATCTTTGTGAACTCTTTAATCTATTAGGAAACTTTTGAAATTAAGTTGCTACCATACGGTGTAAGAATACTCCTTTCAAGTAAGTTACCACCATAAGGTGGATGAGCAATCTATAGCCCTAACACTGAACTTAAATCACCACTTTCATTCTAGACAAAAACTAAATGACTCTTAACTTGCCATCATATTGTTATTTGTCAAGTCACTTACTACTTGTTGATTATTGATGGAGAGCTCTATATATTTAGAAATTCTTTATTATATATTTTTTTCTATTCCCCAAGATTAACTAACGACTGCTTAATCAGTATTCTTTTGAATCGTCTAAAATAATGTAAAACGAGTTAAACCCCTAAAGTATCTAAACAAGGACTGTAAGTCAAGTCCCAAAACTCAGTACCCCCTTCAATGATCAGATCTTCATGTAGAGTAAAAAAGACCGTTTTAGCAGCGAGCCTTAGATAAGTTATTTAAATGTTCAATCCTATTTTGAATTAAAATTTCTTAAGTTATCGGTCATAATAATTTATTACCTAAATAGAAATTACATTCACAAATCTTATTAGAAACTACAATTCGTTAAAGTTCATTAAACTAATATAATTGGCCTTTTGGGTAAGAACTTCCCACTGAAGATTAGACGAGGTTACAAATTACTTTCCCAATCTTCCAATGGTATTCATTTTTGTTCACGTAAGTGTGATCAACTAAATTTCAATGTGTTTTCGTAAAAGCGTTCCACCATTTCCTTGCTAGATTGAGCAAATCTTGTTTTGCCAAATTCCCAATAAAAAAGAAAGCACTTACTCATACTTGTGGAAAACTTTGTTAGGATGATTGTTAGGATGATCGCGGCATATTGTGATTTACACGGGACCATAGAAGATCTCAACAGCTCAAGTCACAACCGCGCAATCACTTAAATGAGACATCTTTCAAAACATTTCTGCAATACCTTCATAATCATCATGTATCAACTTGGAAAGCTCAAATGGTGTGTTGACTTTGACCTATTTAACGTTTGCAAATACCTTCAAGGTTGACTTCCCAATAAAGGCTGACTTTAAAGCAAAAGAAGGCTTTCGACGAAGTCTGACTACTTATGAGCAAGGTTGATCCTTTAAATAAATTGGTAAGTGAGATATGAACTTATAGGTTATTTCATCACAACAAAATCATTAGAGTTACTTTTAATTCATTCAAAGCAAAATTTTCATTACATCGAAGCTCAAGAGAAGATAAATAAATAATAATGTTTGCTAATAAAAACTTATTTATGTGAGTACACAAAAAATAATGGTAAGACTAATTTCTAGAAATATAACTCTAAGAAGCTGCCACATCATTGAATTCTTCATCTAATTATTTTTCAGTTCCTCCTAGCAAATTACGATGGTTTGATTTGAGCAACCTCCTATGGAGTGATACCAATTTTTATTAATTAGTGTAACATGAACTTGACAACTACTGGAAATTTGTTCATCAAGGACTCTTTGAGAACTTTAAGTTGACCTTTGTCTTCATCTCATGAACTTATATGTGGACTTCTTAGGTGAATCTATCAAGCAACTCAATAGGGTGCCTGTTATATCAATTAAGCTTGGCTTCGATTTTATTGAGTTTTTCCATCTCTCAACCTCAGTGGTGGCTTTGAAGTCTTCTTTTGTGATAAAACTTTTACAAGAACCTCCTCAACTTTACATAAATTGTAGTATATGGTTCCTCAAACAATCATATGTTGCTCCTCAGACCACCGCACGATATAATCAATTGACATAGGACTCTCTCTTTCCTTGGTATGACCAAGGATTCACCCATGCCATCAAAAGCTGTCTCTAAGAGTTGAATCCAAATCACTATCATTATTAGCAATGTTAACATCACAGTCGGTTCTTTTGGCAACTCCAATTTCATTTGCTGAAATTTTTTTCACTAATCTCTTTGTTATTCAAATGTTGGCTTCAATTTTTTCTTGACCAGAAGATCATCTATTGGTTCATTCATCTTACAAAAAACTAGCATTTCATTTGAACTCTGGTTCTTTTTCTTTTCTACTCAATGATTTTAGGCTTTTGAATGGGTCAATCCTGTATTTAGCAGTTAGTTACCTAGAATCTAAAAACCTTGATTTTATTTTATTTATTTATTTTTTCTTAGAGTTACTTTCTTCTTAATTTATTCCGGCTTTTCTACCTGAAATTTTACATTTCGGCTTTCCTACCTGAAAATTTTCAATATCCTCATAAATAGTTTTTGATGGTAACAAATTCAAATATAAAATTATGAACATTTTTTCGAGCTTGAAACGTGACCAATGCTTCCTTTTAGATTCTATTTAAGAACTATAACACCATAAAATTGACTTGTGCGTGAAATATGTTATGGAAAATGAAATCACAAATAATTTCAGCTGTTTCAATGAACTTATGACAATTTTTGTTTCGGAATTGCTGTCATTGATCCATTAAGGTTTCAGATTTCTGTGTTGGCAATAAGGGCTGTCAAAAAAGCACGTTCTTGCTAATAATTAATGTTGACCTCACTAAGTAGCTTGTGTTTGATTATGTGTTAAGTGAGTGAGTAGAACATGAACATTTTTTTTAGCTCAATTTATAAACGAGGCTAACACTACTAAATTTTTGGTCAAATGTGTTCAGCTCATTTTGGCTCAAATCAATTAAATAATTAAATAAATAATATATTTTAGCTTTGTAATTGATTTTTTTATGGTCTATTAAAAAAAAAATTGTAGCTGAGCACTAGTTTTGGGCAGTGATTGCTACCAAAAGTAGGGGTTGGTGGGTGGCTTGCCATGTATTTGAAATTCGACTAAATTGGCCTACTTTGGAGAACACCATAACTAACTCTTGGGCAAGTTTAAAATAAATTAAATCAAACGTCAATATTTTCAATACTGCTGTATTTAAAATACTTTATATAGTTTATATCAAACCAAAGAATTCCAAGAGTTAGTTATGGTGTTAGAAAATATTAAATACAGCATGTATTTGTTATATTGAGCGTCAATATTTTCAATACTGCTGTATTTAAAATACTTTATATAGTTTATATCAAACCAAATACTTTATATAGCATAGTTTATTCAATACTTTTTATAAACTTTTTAAGAGGTTTCACATATCAGACGCTCAATACAGTATAAATATGCTAATAGATTACATCAACATACATCACATTGAATATTTTTTTGTAAGCATATTCTTAATTGTAGCTTTTTGCTAAAACACAGAAAAAATCAAATGTTTCAGGAATTCCTTTAAGGTGTAGCTAATCAAAGTACCAGGACACGGTCCTCCTGAAACTTGACATTCAACTAATTTTTTTCATTTAAAAGAGGATTCATGCATTAAATTAACTTCTAGGATTTTAAGCAGGCTTGTAAATTTACCGGTACAACAGCCTTGGTGTATTTTAATGATGATTGATTATCTGAAATGAATAACGTAATCATTAAGGGAATTTTCATACATACCACACAATTCTTATGTACTTTCATGTCTAATATCTAAAAGTTGATATTTACATTTATAGTAGTTTGGTATTAAAAACACATGCATGAAAGAGTGGATTTTATTTATTTCTTTTAATTTAGTGATAGTGATATTTTTGCTGTGATGTAAAAGAATTGAATGAAATGTATGTAAAATGAAAGTTTAGGTTTTAGATATATAAAGAATTGTGCTATATGTAGCTAAATGCCAGAATCGTTAATATCTCTGCGCAGTCCTTAGAGGATATATAAAGTTCAAATTTTTGTAACGAAAATCTATTGCAGCATTTATCCATGTGGAAGACATCGGAGAGTCCTGTAGGAAATTTGTTCAGTTTTTTTAATTATACTTCATATTGTATAAAAAATTTGTCAGCGCGAATCTTAAAGAAATTTGATGGTTAGATGAAGACACGGTAGTGAAGGACAAAAGGTTGACCAACCAATTATTATGCACTCAGGCTAGGACAAAGAAATCCGTTGGGGCCGACCGGCCTATCCACCCCTCAGTTTCCTATTTCTCAGAATATTGCAATACCATTAGCCTAACCGATTGGCCTGCCCAAAGAGCAGACCGATCAGTAGGAGCCTCCTACCCGGAAGTGCCCATCTGCAAGTATACATGTCTCATATTTTTGAAAGACCAAAATAACCTTCATTATCCCAGTAAAGGAGGGATATAAATATAATCTTGTATCTGTACCCCCTATGTCTATAAGTAGGGGTAATTTCTTGAATAAAGGTGACACACGTTTCACTGTTTATTACCGTGCTCTCTGTTTTTCCCTTCTCTTATTCCTTGGGTGTGAAATGCCAAAGTAACTTTCCATTTTCTTCTACCTCTAACTCCTTGGAGCTTTCTTCTCAGGTAGTTTATTCTGAGCTATTATGTTTGAAGCTTGTAACGTCAGAACCATCTTACTTCACAGGTTTTTGTTAGTCTATGGAAATTTGTGAAGCATTTTGCGATTGTTGCAGGATAGCAGCAGGAAGTCGCCCATGCAGTTGATCAACGAGGTTCCACCAATTAAGGTTGAAGGCAGGATCGTGGCCTGTGAAGGAGGTAATTAATTCTTTCAACTCATCTAACCCTTTCAATTCCTTGTATGACTGTTTGGGATTGATTCTATTCTTTAAAAAAAAAACACCCTCTTTATCATATCTTAACCTGCTATCTCCTTTTGCTTAGTGTTGGGCATTATTTGGTCAAAACTGAACAACCAAACCAAACAAATTTGGTTGATTAGATCTGGTTTTATAATTGCATTTTGACTTTTATTTTTTAAAACCTCTTTTTGATTATTGGTTTGGTTGAATAAACTGAAAAAATTAAGGTGCAATATTTTTATAATATTTGATTGAAGTAAATGAAAGGTTCATGAAATTAAATTAATATTATGCGTAAAAGATATATAATTCTAGATGTTTTTTTTATAACCTAATCCTAACTAGCAATTAAATTTTAGTCGAACTGATTAAACCAAATTAAATTTTACTCTGGCTGATTTGGTTTTTTGAAAATTTTGATTGTTTTTTTTTTAAAAAATTATTATTCAGATGCAATCAATTTGACCAATTTGAAAACCGACCACATGCTCAGTTCTACATGCTTTTGTTTTTGCTAGTATTTTAAAAATTAATTTGTAAGAGAAAAACCAGAAAAAAAGAAGCTTTCTGGCGTCAACCAATTGGAAGCTATTATGGTAAATGGTGCATTTGGTGTGCAGATTCGAACCCTGCTCTTGGGCATCCAATTGAATTCATATGCCTGGACCTAAAGGAACCAGCAGTATGCAAGTACTGCGGCCTACGGTTTGTTCAGCATCATCATCATCACTAGGTCTTCTTACTCGTTTGAATTGTGTTGTACCCGAGCCTCCTCCGACTTACATGTTGGAAAAAATATTATATTTTCTTCGTTTATGTCCACGCAAATTGCCCATTTAATAATTATTTGTTTCTGTTGAAGCAATTGCATTGTAAACCCTCAATCAAAGCTTCAATATAGATTTGTGGGTGCATGCCTTCATGAGAAGTTGTTGACCATAATACTCACCAATTTAGTGTGTTTGTTACATCTTTCTACCCTGCATTAAGCCGTCGCCATTGTTCTGTACCGTTGTTTGGAGAATATATATATAATTTTCACAAATTAAAAAAAAATTATTGTCCAGAATAATATCGCAACATCTTTATAAAAATTTTAGCTATTTCAAATAAACTTTTATACAAGTTAAACAAATTGCAACGGCTCTGCATTGCACAAATTTTTTTTTGAACTGGTGATTCTTTAAAGAGAGATATTTTCAGTTCTTTCATTTTCAAACTATTTAAGTTAGCTCAAATAAATTTACACCTTAAAATAGATTTTCTTGAATCTAATGCATATGTAATAATTTCATTTTAAACATTTAAAATTAATATTTAAAACTAAAAAGAAATAGTAAAAATTTAAAAAGTTTTGAAGTGTATCATATGCATATTATTATTATTTTTTTTAAAAAAAATTTAGCGTCGTAAATCGTTAGTTCACGACTAGCATCCATATTGTAGCATTTCTTTTTAATTGACCATAAAAAAGATGTACTATTTGGTGGGACGATCGATTTCATTTTGATGAGAGCAGTTTGCTTGATTGAGCATCACGTCAACAGCAAATTTCATTGACAGGAAATGCTTTATAATGCATAGAATTTGATAATGCTTCTTCGATTCAATCTTTTACAGGTAAGCATTAAGTAAAGACGGTGATGCTAACTTGACTTCTACATGAGAGCAATTAAACATTTACTGCTTTCCAAATCTATTTTACATATTAGAACTAAAGCAACCATCAAATTTACAGGATTCATATACATACTACATAATTCTAATGCATTTAAAATTTTAATATCTAAATTTTAATATTTATTTATACAATATTTTAATGTCACACCTAAAAATATGAATGAAAATTTATTGCTTTACAAAATTAATATTAATAATACTTTGATTTAATGATAATACTTAATTTTTTTTTTAAACATTAAAATATGAGTTTGGCAGTATGCATGCACCGATGAAGTTGTAAACAGAACGCAATTGATTGCAGTCTGTTCTAGGCAGAAAAAAGTATGAAAATTGACGACCTACAGTTTTCATTCAATATCTGGTGGTCGAATTTGCCATCATATATATATATATTTTGTTAACAAAACACTTAGAACACCATGTACCATTGAATCTATTTATTTATGACAACTGAATTGCAATCCACTATTGCAAATATAACAAATAACTTGAGGCACACGGAACAATATTTTGTGCAATTGGATTTATTTTTCTATAGCACTTGGATTGTAATCTGTATACTTTCTTATAGGATCATTAGCCTTCAATTATTTTCTTCTCTATTTGTTTTTCTTATTTTATGATGGTTATTGGAGATGCACAACAAACTGCATAAGATTCTTATAAAACTTTCCATTGTTTTATTTTCTACAGTTTTAAACCTCAGAATACAAGCACATACTATATACAGCAAAAGTGCAATACCGTATGATGATTACAAAATAACAACAACAATTAAAAAGAACAAAAAAAAAAAAAAAACCAAAATTTTTCAACAAAAATGATTTTCTAACAGCATGTAAAGCGAGAGTACCTTGGCAAGAGATTTCAAGAAGCGGGAACTCCAAGAAAAGTAAATACTCTCAGCCGAAATAACCGGGCAAGATCATTGGTCTCTGTCAGAACATGGGTTTTAGTCCCAAAATGCTTCCGGAAAGCTTGTATTCTCCTTGATAGCCTATTAGCAACATCGATGGTCAAGCTTGCGATTGCCTTGCTGCCAGTTAACAACACTCTCAGGGTTCTCTCAGAATAGGTAGGATGTGATGATAAACGATTTAGTAGAATCAGAGCTTCTCTAATAAAAGAGATCCTGCAAAGTTAATAAAAAAGCATTAATCTTACAATTTCGGTAAGAGATAGCTCGCTCGAAATTATTAGATGTATTTTAAGATGGGTGCAATACATAAAAAAAACTAAATTAAATTTTATTATACTGATAAAACATTATCAGCTATCCTGAGCTAAATTTTTTTTATAAGAAAAAAATGATCAACAGTTTGATAAACCACATGATCATGATCATGTTGGTTAAAAAGCTTACATAAAAATTACCACCGTTTTAACTATTAAAAAGTGAAATACACATTTTCATGCATAGCATATAAGTAAAAATTTAAGTTTAGGAGTTAAGATTTGTAAATACATGAGAATCAAGAGGTATGTATGTCAATCTTCCAGAGATAAAAGAAGGTAATATCATTCTGATATATTATTTGCATTTACCTCTCCTTGCACAAGTCCCGAGTTAAACCAATGTCAGGTATTTCCGCATCCATCTCATATGCTAATAATTGGATGATCAGCTCCAGGAAATTGATTTGCTGAGCTGTTACCGGATGTAAAAGGACTTCAAAGCCAGTTTTCCCAGATGATGCTATAAATGCCAACAAAATGATCACTCGCTTACGAAATTTGAGCTCCTGAAAGTTTTATTACAAAAAGGTCAAGGGGCTTTTACATACATAGCACCCAAAACTTTCATATTTACCTATCTCACACCTAAACTTTCATAATTACAAACATCATATGAAAAGTAGTACTCATTATTACCTTTTAATAGTCCATAGATAAAGTGCTACATGTGAAAAAATGATAGTTTAGGTGTGAGATGGATAAATCCATAAGAATTGGGTGTTATGTATGTAAATTTCCCAAAAGTTAAAACGATCGGCAATAAAATTATGCAATGTTGTCACACATTATTAAAAAGAATAGAATCAGGCGTTTTATACTTTTTAGGAGAAGAAAATAAACAAATTTCTGAGCTGTGTATAAAATTAGTGACAAAATACTGTTAAAGCCAGGCACTTAAAGGGTTGCAGGCATGGACTCAACCTAGTAGAGGGCAAACATATTTAAACTAGAACTGTAATTCTGGTAAAGAATGGGATTGCTCGATTTGAATATGCTAAAAATAAATACAATATAGAAATATATCAACAATAAAAGGTGGCGACAAGATTTAAATTCCATGTAACACCATAATTATATTACACAGTAAGAATACATGAGAATGATGATATACTAAGAACAAATGTGAATGATTATATTGAAGGAACAATTTGAGTGATGTCAATTGACAATAAAGTAATGAAAAAAGAAAGATGTCTTGGACATATACAGCAAAAGGTAGAGAAAACGCCCCATAAATGAGTAGATAAAATTAGTATAAAAAATTTGGATAAGGGGTAGATTTGCTGACTATAAGTTGTTGGCATAAGGCTAATGGCGATTCCAATGTTCAAATGATAACAATCTTACATTTGCCACGTCAGTGGCTAAAAAGATGGCTACCCCTTTTGTTGTGCTAATGAAGATGACTAGTGCACAGAACCAGCTCAGCCTTTTACGAGCTGAGCTCAGTAGATGAAAACTAGTGAACTAGTTTGTTGTAATATTAAAGTCATCAAAAATTGTCCTATGAAATGATCAGCAACCAGAAATGTTGCAAAATGTTGGAAAGAGAAGAAAAATACGATGACATGATTGTCACTGATCTAGGATTTCAATTCCTCATAGCAATGTCAAGCCTGATTCGTCTTATTTATTTATGGGCTCACAAAGACATCTATTAGCTACAATACGGACAACACCATCCAATTGACACAATGTCATAAGGCTGTTTCTAGGTGTGACCGGAAGATATCTCTGGTGGTTATTGAAAATGGCCTTTGACTAACTAGAACCATTGCTTGGACATGGGGATCCACAGCAGCTCAATAGATGAGAGGATCAGACAAGCTGTTCAACGCCCAACAATATAGACCATGGTAGATGACGAAGAATGTCAAAAGGAATCTCCAACAGCAAATTTACAAAGAAAATAAGATCTCAAAATAGAATCAAAACCCAGCAAAAAGTCTCCCTACAGATTTTAGACAACATAATTATATTAAGGCAAATAGAAACCCTAATTTTATTTCAAATAAAGCAATAGAGGGGGGCCCAAGAGCAGGCCTGCCCCTGGGCGGGAAACATCTAGAAATGGGTTGGTTTTGGGCGTAAATCACGTTTATGTCCTGCCTCCCATCCTGCCTGGGCTGATGTCACGCTTCCGCATCACTAATAAACAGTAACTCTATTAGAGTAAGGGACACTAAAAGCACGAGATATCATCAAAACATCAACAAAAGTTGGCAAAGTACAAAATAGCTGAAAGTGCATTATTTTTTTCCATCTATATGAAAAAATAAAGAAAATAGTGAAGAGGGAAGATGAAGGGACTATAGGATTTGACTTTCAAAATAGACAAATGAATCAAATGATGGTTTCTTTTTCTATTCGGGAAAGAAACAAAAAGTCATTAAAAGGAGTGAACGTTTTAGATATTGTAGGTCTATTGTCATGGTGATATAGATGGGAATGTTATTTGTAGAATTCAAGTTGGATGGTTGAAGTGGATGAATGCATCGGGCCTATTGTGTAATAGAAAAATACTATTTACACTTAATAGGAAAATTTTATAAGATTGTGGTGAGACTCGCAATGCTTTATGGTGCAAAAATTAGCCTATAAAAAAGAAGCAGAAAACTAAGTGTTGCTAAGATGAGGATGCTTGGGTGGATTAGGGGCTTGACACTTGAGAGACAAAATGCAAAGCGAATGCATCGGTGAAAGAGAGTAGATATTTTAGATTTAACTATGTTAAGATATAGCTGTAGAGGTAGACCTAAAAAGACTTCGGCGTATTTGTATAAAAATGATCTCAATTTATTAGAATTAAATGAAAACATGACACTCAATAGAATAAGATGGAGAAAAAGGATTCATGTAGGCAAACCCATATAGTGGGATAAAGGCTTGTAGTTGTTGTTGTTGTATTTGGGAGAGAACATGATATTCTTAGAAGACAGAAACCAAAGAGAGTAGGAGGGGAAGGTAGAATGGATGGAGACAGATAGGGACCAACGATAAATGAACTGAAAAATAGAGAAATCGGAACTAGGATATTAAAATGCAAGTTCAAGAGCCATTACAAGAAAAGAAGTTATAGCAGAAGTAAATTAATAAATTCTTTCATATACACAGCAATTTTAAAAATCACCTCAGCACAGTTTTGGTTCAAAGTTAGGCACTCTGCTATATTTTCAAGAGTAGAGGTAATTGCTCCATGCCATGTTGTAGACTTCTTGGTATCATCAAATTTTGTATGATCAGCACCATCTCCTTGTCCACTATTGAGTATCAACAATACCTTCGGGCCTGCATTTATGCAAAGAAAGGATCAACTGCTAAACATATGACCAAAAAAGCATCCAACAAAAGATTAAAATATCATAAAAAAAGATAAAAGTTTGGATGGTGCTAGCTAGTTTAGTTGTAAAAAATTTAGAAATTGTTGCCAAGGAAATCCCTCCTACATTAAATTTCTGAACAAGGAATGATGGATCATCGACCATGAGGGAAAGTTAAGAAGAAAGATTAAAGAAGCAAGATAAAACAAGATACAAAATAATACAAATAAGCTTTTTTCAAGAATTCAAATGCTAGTTTGGCTTTATACCATCTTGCAATATACCTTTCAAATTAAGGTTCTATAATCATTAAAAAAGTTGAGAAAAAAGTGTCAACAAAAATAATGAAGTCACCATTGTCTTCTTGACCTAAGCACATAGGTAAAGTGAGAAATGAGTAAGAAATAACCAACTTATGCAAATCAAAATCTTAAACACTATCCTTCCTTACCCAGAATTTAAGCCACATTCTCTCAACACCTAGTAAAATTAAATTTTGCAAACATAACAATATGGTTAAACGCCCATTCACACTGAAAAACGTACCTTTGAGTTGCTAGATGAAATTATTATGTTACTATCTGCCATTGTATATCACCCTCTTAATTCACCCACTCCTGTTTGAAAGAATTGTATTAGAAAATCACCTACCCTCTAGTAAGTTTAATGACATTTCCTCATAAATTTCCTCATATTCTTCCTCTCTCCAAATTTCCTTGCTTAACTTTCCTTTTGTTATGCTTGCATGTTTAGCTAATGTTACCAAAATCATGGTTACGACTTTCAAAATTGATTCATAAAAGTTCATATGCTGTGATTTATGTATGGTTTTCAAAGCAATATTCAAAATGTATATTTTAATGAATGGAAGCACTGGCCTTTCACCAGTCAGCAAGGTTCTCATTCAATCACTATGCTATTAAAATATATGAAGGTTCTAAATAAACAATTGATTTATGTATGGTTTTCAATGCAATATTCAAAATGTATATTTTAATGAATGGAAGCACTGGCCTTTCACCAGTCAGCAAGGTTATCATTCAATCACTATGCTATTAAAATATATGAAGGTTCTAAATAAACAATTACACAAAGTAACACATTAGTTTGCAAACATAAAAATTCAAAGAAAGAAGTCTAACCGGGTAGTTGAAGTAACTACTTAGTATATATTTTAAGCCATTAAGATAGGCTGTCCGTGTTGTTCAAAAAAAACTTAGCATGCATCATTTCCACATCACATCGTGATGCAATAGCATATTTTCTGTTTATACCAAAAAAAAGAAAAAGGAAAAAAAAAGAAAAGACAAAAGTAGCATATAGCAGTTGATAATAATGTTAGCTATCTAAGGCGTAGAACCTACCATTGAACAGCAAAAACAGAAGACGCACTGCTTGCTTCCTCACTCCCGCTCCAGTTTCCCTGTTCATTAGAGTTGACAAAGTTTGCAAAAAGTTTACTGAACCAAACCTGCATAAAGCAGTAAATTATCAGCGATAAAGTAGAAGGAACACAATCATCCGAGTGCTGGATTGAATGGAACAAACAGAGCAAATTACTTCTCTCTCTCTGTGCTGGGTTTGCACTCCATCATAATTAAACTCATGATCAACAACCCCTCGAGGCGAATATACTCCTCTAGGTTACTCACAACAACTTTCTGCATCATCTCGAAGATATTAAGCAAACTTTCAAAAGATAAAGACATATCGGTGCTAGATGCCTTAACTTCGACCATGCATAAATTCCCCACAGAAGAAACAGGCGAAGCTTCAGTTTTATTATCAGGCGTTTGAAGAGCATGCAATTTCCAAAACTGATCCTCCCGCGCAATAGCTTCATCCCCTGTAAAGCTTTTGTCATTAGATTTACCCACAAAGACATTGGTCCTGCGCAGAGTACACTGGGAAAACCATATTTAAGTTTATAAGCACGTGCGTTTGACTAAAATGTCCAAGGAGATTAATAAAAATACATATGAAACTGAAGGATACCACATAAATTAAGGTGTAAATTGTCCACAATGAAGAGCAAATTATGTGAATATACATGGGTAAATTCCGGAAAACATTGGTAAACTTCAGACCAATGTAATCATAAAGGGCAAGCATCCCGTGAACTACTTAAATAGGGTTGAAAAATCCTACATTATTCATTTCTGCAAGGGCTGAATTTGATATTTATCTCCAGGTTTATCTTATCTCACATCTGAAAGTATTACTTTCGTTTATCCCCTTCCCACTTCTCCATCATCTCATCACCTTCACCTTCAAATTTTCAGTAATGTATGCTCTCACCAGTCATCAGCTTCACCTTTCAAGTTACATTATATACATCCCCCAAGCCACTAAGAGCAAAATAAAAAATTCACATGTTTTGGTTCTTTTTGCATATGCATCAAACCCAAAGTTAGCTGACGCAGAATGATTATTGGCCATTAGATATATGTCTACAATTCTAAAGCATGTTTTAAACATTCTTTATAATACTGAACCCAAACAGTTAGGATAAAGCTAATGATGATAATTTTTTAAACATGTTTCCCATTGTTTACTTATAGTACTATTATGAGCCTCAAGTTTTATGTAAGCGGTTCTAGTCATCTACTGAAAAGCCTAATCATAAAAATGACGAGTTTGAATTGAGATTTTTGAATTGAGATTACTGTTTTCATGTAACCTCCCCTATTTGGATTAGCTCCTTTTATTGCTTCTCCTGGTTTATTTCTATCCCTTGCCTCCCCCTTTTTGAAGCATTCGCTCATTTATCTCCTCAAAACCTTCTTTTCTCTGCCAAAGCAATTCTCCTTATATATAAAATTCTTCCAATTCTCACTGTTCATTCATCAATTTCGCATCAGACCCCAACTTTGACTCCATCCACTTTAGCTCCACCTACCCAGATCCATGCAATCATTGCACCTACTCATTATTCACCCATTACAACACCTCAAAGCCACCATTAACAAAATCTCACCATAACTTCCACCTTACCTGATTTATTGCAGCTAACCAGCCAAACTCACTGCCTTTCTTCAGCCTCAACAAGTGATCCCACATGTATGACAGCCAATATGCATTATAATCACTCAAGAAAAATATCAAACCTCTTTAAACTCGGGAATTCATTTTTTATGAAATAGATGCTATTTAATTTAACTAAATTTTCCTTGACATTGAGACCAATGTCTATTTAGATCTAGAGCCCAAAGTTTAAAAGGGCATAAGCCAGCATAACTAATTATTGTTCCAATTCACAAGAGAAAACTTTAGATTAAGGGAAATTATTTAAGCTCAACTTTAAATTCAAGTTTAATGTTTAGATTGCAATAGAATTAATTACGAATCAATTGGGGAATGGAGGTAACCTCAATCAAGATCTCGGAATTTTATTATGTTGAAGACACCAGTGGTCCTAGTCTACTAAGCAGAAGGTTATAAACCATAACATCTAAGTAACTTGATTAGAAACTATAAAATGTCTCCACTTAGGTATCTAAATCAAACCAGCTAAATATATGTGAGCATTGATTGATTTTATTTTTAATTAATTAACAGGCTTGTTAATATAAGAGCTAGTCTAGGACAGACAAGAACAAGACACATGACCTTGCATTCTGGGTAGGGCAGCTCAATGGTAGTGACTCTCATCAAGATTTTTGAATCAATTAATTAAGTTGTAGCAAGATTGAACTCAATTTCTTAGTTTAACCACTAATTGAACAAGTCAAAATTATGTATATTTAAATTATTTAGCTCAAATAAATTATATTTTAACGCACTAGCATAAATATTGGTGCTCATGAGCCATTTGTAATGTTTATACAACCTTACCTTTCCTAAACTCCAAAATCAACCTCATGCTAATCGACATTGTTCATAATTATTATTAAAAGTAAATTTAATGCCATGGCTAACATGCACTTTCTTAAAGTGCCTTAGAATGTAAGTTATACAATTTCTATATGCATAAATGTTTTTCTCATAGAACATCTAATTATTCTTGTGATTTTTTACAATGTTTACTTTTAGTTATAGAAGATGCAACTAAATGCCATCAAGAAGTCAAAAGTTTGGCATTTATCTTTTAATTTTGATAACTATTGGGCTTTGACAGGAATTAAGAAGAATTTGAATGTCTCATTTCAACATTTGTGTTATATTTATATAAATCTACGACAGCATCTAATAAAAGAAATATAAAATTAGTAATCAGAAAAGAAAATATAAAACTAATCATAGTAAGAGCCTAGATTAGTAAGGTGTTAGCAGTGATTTCATAGATCAATAAGGTGGCACTTAGAATAAAGAAAGAGATAGAGGGAGACGTAGCGGGTTATGAAAGGTAGATGGTAAGTGGAATGGCAGAGGACAAGAAGGTGGAGGATTAACTAATGCAAAATCCTGGTTGTAGTTTGTCATGCTCACGCCAAAGTCCAAAAATGAATATTATCCATTACAAGTTTGTTTGATATTTTTTAAAAGGCTATCATTCATAAACCTTGACGTATTGGTAACGTGTTCGTGTATGGATATAAAGGAAATACAAGGTAACAACACTTTATTAATGTTTTTCTTTTACGAAATGTTTATCAACTTTACTATATTTCGCTAGGTCAAGTTGTGCATGATAATTACAATA
>CM040421.1:36965487-36991400 GCA_022702705.1 Papilionanthe hookeriana x Papilionanthe teres
CTCTCCTCCCTCTTTTAGCTTCCAAATAAACGTCACGTGACTTCCAAAGCTCTCTTACAACTTACGAGCACTCCAAAGAGCAATTATATTCTTCCAAACATCACTTTTACTCTTCCAAACAACTCTCGCAGCAATTTTAATCATCGAACAACACTTTTACAGAGATTTGCAACTCCAAACAGCAATTCCGAGCACTAGACAGCACTTCCAATGCTCTCACAGCACTCCTACAGCTCTTTACAACACTAGGCAGCACTTTCTAAGGGCTAGACAACACTTAACAGCTATCCCAAACATCAAACAACAGTTAACAGCTCTTCCAGCAGCTTCCTACAAGCGAGTATTCAGCAATTAGTGGCATCCTACAGCAGCCCCGGGCGTTCTTGCAGCTCCAACAACACCAAACAGCAATATTAAATACCAAACAGCAATTTAAATGATTCAAAACAGCATTTAAATGATTCCAAACAGCGATAAGAAGGCTCCCAAATGTCTCCAAACGAGTGCGGAAATTAACATTTAAATGGAGCAACAAAACTCTCCAAAATAGCTAACAAATGAGCATTTAAATGGAGCATGAAGCTTTCCAAAAGTAGTAAAGAAATCGGCATTTTAAATTGAGCACAAAATATTTTTAAAACAGTGAACAAAATGATGTTTAAATGGTTCACAAAACTTTCCAAAACAATGAAAATATTGTACCCAAATAAACTCCTAAATCTTCTCCGAAACTGTGACACTGTTGGGCGCTATAAATGCAAATGTAAAGCTTAGGTTCAAGACTTGTAAAGTGTTTGAGAATCGTTTTAGCATGATATGCAAGCCTTGTGACAACATATGATTAAAAGTTTAGATGCTTAGAGACGTGAATACACATGAATAGAGTGGTATGTATGTAAATCTTTTAATATTTTAAGGAGAAATCATCACAACCTGATTATAATTCATATTAAAACAATTACGCTGCCACAAAAAAAAAAATCAATTTAAATCAAGCTTTGCAAGAGACCAAAAAGCCGATAGAATCGGGTAAAAGAAAGCAAGTTAGAAAAATACGACCTCGAGCGGGGAGTCCCGAAATGCTACGGGATAGCGACGGCTTGCACCAAAGAGATCCGGCACGGTTTCGGCAGTGCGAGAGGAGTCCAGCGAGCGGGATAGCGGACGGGAGAGGAGTCGAACGACTATTTGGCGCGGGAAGGAGGAGCGGGCGAGTGGAAGATGGCCGAATGGGGGAAAGCTCGGAGGCGAAATCGAGAGTTCTCTCGGTGCGGTGAGGACGACGCGAGTAGGTCGAGGTCGAGGGCTTCGGGCGGCGGGGCTTCGAGCAGGCGAGCGGGCTCTGTCGCGCGCAGGAGAGGGTTCTGTCGCGCGGTTCTTCGGTGCGAATGGCAGGGGTGTTCGGTCGAGCGGGGAAGAGCAGTCGAGAGTCGGTGCAGATGGGTAGGCGCAGCAGTAGCAGGCGAGGCGAGGGCTTCGATCGCGAATGAGAGGGAAGCAGGCGAGGGTGACGGGATCGAGCGGCAGAGGTGAGGCGAGCGGTTCTATTCGGTGCAGAGGCAGGCGGAATCGAGCGGAGGAGGTCGGGTGCTTCGTGCGAGCGTGAGGGAGAGGGATCGAGCGGCTTTGTTGGCGAGAGGAGCGAGGAGAAGGACGACTCGGGGGTTCTCGCGAGCGAGAGGAGGCGATATCGAATGTCTCGGAGTAAAGCCTCCCGCCCATGCTATAGCTGCGTTCGTCCGTTACGGGTGATTGGGCGCCAAATTAAATGACTTCCATACGGGACGGACTTGATAAGGTAAACTTTAATCCCTAATTAAATTTAATTGAGAGGAATTAAGTGAGCGATTTGAATTTTAAAAATTTGAAATTTGAAATAGCCTTAGCTCGTGTTCAGCCTATGTCGGGCTCTAATTGAACCCGGGTTGAGTCCGAACTCGTGCCCCGCTAAAAAAAATGCGCATCAATTTCCGTGTCGTTCGCGCGCGCGTAGAACCATATCAATATGGGTATCCTTCCTAGCTAAATTCGACGTCCCGGACGCATCCGTGTGGTCCGTTTCGTCATCCGGTGTCGTCCGGACAAGTTCGCCGACAAACGGGTCAAAAAGTGTCAAGTTGCGGTGTGCGCGAATTCGAGTCATGAAGGGTTCACCTAGGTCGTTCGCTTCTATGGGAACTCATTTTCGAGCCCTCTACATGTTGATCTTTAGCCTCGCAACCGGGAGTCGAGTGCTTGGGACTACTTATGCGAGGTTTCACAAAAACGAGTTTAGAAGTGGCTCGAAGGCTACATGGGAGGTGGGTTCCGTGACTAGTCCGCTAGGATGGTCGATAAGGAACTCCTAAAGCTAGATCCTAGGGTCTAAGAGGAATATCCTAAGACCTCACTAAAATGAGGTCAACAAAAGGACCCCGATAGGTGTGGTGTGCGGGACATGCACACCGCGCGTATGTGCGTTGACCGAGCGATCAACGAAACCAAAGAACTATCCGAGCAACCTTACTCGGAAGCGTCCAAACGTCGGACCGCGTTCGATAATCGAATTTGAGTTGAGGTTCCCACTTGGGAAAGCCTGGCTCAAAGAAGCTTCAAGTGGAGAATTTATGAGTATCCGCGCGGATTAGCGAGTGTATTTTCAAATTGTAATTGCGAGTTTGAGTTTTCAAATTTGAATGTCGATTTGACTTGCTTTGTGTTCTTTTGTTGTGTTGCAGAGATTATTATGATAGTGAGGAGTGTCGTGGTTGTAAGTGAAAGGATTTGAATTGAACAAATCCTAAATGTGCTGAGAAAGAATAGGACTGAGCCTATCCCCAAATGTGCTGAGAGTTGAGTGATGAGTGTTGAGTGCTGAGAAAGGATCATGATTTAACCTATCCCAAATGTGCTCGAGAAAGAATAGAACCGAGCCTATCCCAAATGTGTCGAGGTCCGAGAAAGGATTAGGATTGAACCTTATCCCAAATGTGTTGAGTCTTCGAGTCTTGAGTGCCGAGGAAGGATCGGGATTTAACTCAGTCCCAAATGTCTTGAGTGTCGAGAAAGGATTAGGATTAAACCTATCCCAAATGTGATGAGTGTTGAGAAAGGATTAGGATTAAACCTATCCCAAATGTGCTGAGTGCTGAGTGCTGAGAAAGGATTATGATATAACATATCCCAAATGTGCTGAGTGCTGAGAAAGGATTAGGATTAAACCTATCCTAAATGTGCTGAGTGCTGAGTGCTGAGAAAGGACTAAGACTATGCTTATCCTGATTCGCCGAGTGCCGAGTGTCGAGTGCCGAGACTGCCGAAGTGTGGAAGTGCGGAGCTCGCGAAGCGGGAGGAATGACGAAATTTGTAGAAGTCGTGAAGTGGTGGAATTTATAAAATTGTGGTGATTGCGGAGAGCGATTTTGTGAAATTCACGAGTTTATAAGGGTGCGGAGGTGTTGTGGAACTATGCGGATTGCGGCGACTTGGAGACTTATGAAGTTGTAAAATTGTGGATAATTTGCGAATTTTTTTTTTTTTGAATGCGGAGATTTGTGAAAGTTTGTGAGTGCGGAGAATTGTGAAAATTTGCGGAGATTTGTGGAGTTTGTAAAATTGTGAGAATTGCTTAAGAAATGTGAGTGCGAGAGATTTGCGGAGGTTTGTAAATGATTTGTTGAGATTGTGAATGCGAGGATTTGCGGAGGTTTGTGAGTGCAGAGACTTGAAGAGTTAAGTGTGGAATCTTGCGAGAGATTGATGTGAAATTTGTGAAGACCATGAAATTTGTAGAACTTGCGAGTGCGGAGATTCGTGATATGGATGTTGAATTTTGTGCAAATTTTATGTGGAATTTGTGAAAATTTATGCGAATGCGGAAAATGTCCGTAGGAAGAAATCGAGCTGAGAAAGAGCGTGAAGGGATTCATTTCCAACTCAATGGTTGATCGAAGAAATGTCCGTGCGAAAAGAGATGCGGTTCAATAGAACCGACCAAATCTCGATCACACGGAACAAAGGCATAGAAGAGCGCGGTTCTATGTAGATAGAGCCGACTAGCTTCTTCATGCGAAAAATAGGACCCGAGTTCCTATGGAAAGAAACTTCGTGCCGAGGAAAGTGACGCTAGTGATAGGCAAGGAGAGTCAACTCGGCCCGATTGAAATCGAAGTTTGAAATGTTGATTTTGAATTTGATTTTATTCGATATGAGCATCGAGTCTATTTTTATTTTTGTCGTGCTTTGATGTGGTCTATGTTCATGTTTTGTGAGTTCTCTTTAGTTGCAATGTTGTCGTGATTTGACTCGCTTTTGAGACAAGTATAACATCGGTGCTCCTAGAAACAAGATTGTCTTTGGAACACCATGATGCGCGATCTTCGAGGTGCCATCCACCTGGCTGGAGACAGTGTAAAAATAACCCATTCTTTAAGGTACTATCAAAATTGTATTCTTTCAAGTACACATAAAGATGTGCTATTTATAGGGACATCACAACTCGAAAGCGCTGTAGCTTTAGTAGCTTTCGTTGTGGCGGTCGCCGTTCTTTATCATCGATTTTGTAGAGTTTGTTCATATTGTCTTTGAGCGTGAGACATGTGTAAAAACAATCCATTCTTTATAGTACTTATCAAAATTGTATTCTTTCAAGTACACATAAAGATGGGTTATTTCGAAGGACATCATAGCTTGAAAGGCGGCACTTTGTAGCTCCGTGTGTAGCATTCATCGCTTCTTTATCACGGATTTTGTAAAGATATTCACACCTTGTCCGAGAAACCATTTTGATACTCTTCGTGAAGTAGAATCCTCTCCGGCATTGAAAGATATGACTTGGGTAGAACTTCCATCAATTCGCTAATAACATGTGCCTTTTCTTTAGTCCTTTCTTCCTTAGCCAAGGCATCCGAATTTGGTTCATGTGTTTTAAATATTTTTCATCTCCTGACGGATATTTCGAGACAATTAATAGTCGACCAAAAGACACAAGATCACTCAACTCTTTCCCGAGTATAATATCTCGAAGAATTTCCTTAAGAGACCTTTCAAGTTTTGCTAATTCGTGGAGAATTCAAACACCAATTTTTGATCGCTTCACCTCAAGCTTCTTCCTGTGGAGCCCTTTTTTTTCCATTTTTTTTTTTTTTTTCGCTCCTCCTTCGATTGAGAATTACTATATCCGGTAAGCACTCGTTAAATTTCGAATGTCCGAATCGAGACACCAATTTTCGATTTTACGCCCACCTCAAGATTCTTCTCGGAGATTTTCACTTTTTTTTTTTTTTTTTTGCTCCTTTTGTTTTGATGAATTACTATATCTCAGATATAGATAATTTAAAGATTTTGAATGTCCGAACTCCCCGATTAACAATTCTCAAATATTTCTTAAGACAAATCCCGAGATATTATAACTCGTTCGAAAGTCGGACCCGACTACTCGACGGAGGATTAAAAGTCTCGTGATATCCTCGGTCAATTACTCGTATTATGATCACACCGACTTATTTCGAATTTCACTTAGGACCCCGTCCGAAATTTTTAAAGTGTGGACTCAGATCATTATGGTATTAATTTTATTTTCCCTCGAAATCATAATTTCTATGACGATGTTGAAATTTTTTATTTTGGATTACTCCTTTCTCGAGTTGTCTTCTCGTTGAGCTTTGAACATTTTGTTAACCATGCTTTTCAAATATTGAACAATTATGAAAAACAACAAGTTCTTTATTTATTTTATTGCGGTGAGGGAAGGGACATACAAACATTGATACCATTAACATTTATTTCAAAAACAAAGTAAGTACAATAAGTAATCGAGAGATGTTTCATCCTTTGTCACCGCATCGAATCAATCGAACACTAGGATCGACCGAAATTACATTGGTGGAACCTTATTCGGAGTTCTTTCAAATATTCTTTCGGATCGTTATGTTCCCATTCTCGAAATTCTTCTCGAGCCATTCTTTGAAACCGATACAACCCTCTATGGTGTGCCAAGCAATCCGTGATATGGGCAATATCCGGGGTGATCCTTCTTATCGACCTCATCCGGTTTCTTCGGCTCCGGCAACCCGAACTCGGCTTCGATCAAATTTCGAACATCTTCCCCATCGCCTCATCCTCGAAGGAGTAGACTTTACTCAACCGATCGCCATGGATGGACCTTGCCCTTTATCCGTGCGGTAAGTTCGCCGCCGGCGCCGTGATCGATAGTACCGCCGGATTGTCTTCGTCGAGGCCGCTCTACCTGAATCCGCATTGGCTGCTCGCCTTTGTCGACCGTCGCCATCGTTCCGCATCTCTTCTCGAATGTCTTCGCGGGCTTCGACTTATCGCCTTCAGAATCCGAGTTGCTTAGCCTCCTCTTGCAGCTCGTGCACTTTACCGAGTAGCTTTTCAAAGGTTTTGATTGTAGAATCCCTTAAGAGGAAAGCTACTTGGCCATGGGATGCTCTTGAGTAAGATCTCAATCGCATGTTGTTCCCGCAATTGTGGCTCGCATTTCATACTTAGATTCCTCCACCGTAGTAACGTACTCCACTAGTAGTTTCGTCGGTTTCGTCTTTCTACTACAAGATCACCCACGGTGATATGATGTCGAGCTCCAAGAAACCTCTTAACGAACATGTTCTCCAGCTTCCGTGAATGTCTTTATCGACCCATTCTGCACTCCGCATACCAATCGAATGCAACCCCGGAGAGACTACTCACGACCGGCGAAATAATAAGTGCTTCACTACCTCCCGATGCAAGCAACTTGCCCGAAGTGTGCAACATGCTCGACGAGGGTTTCCTGTTCCATCGAACGTTTGAAGGTAGGTGGCACGAAGCCCTTCGGGTAGGCACCGCATCGAATTCCTCCGGATATGGTCTACCCTTTGGAATCGATGCTCCTCCTTCGGATTGGGCTAAGGCCTCCTTTACCTCGTTGTTCAACCATTTGTTCGATGTCACTTTCCGGTATAGTGTTTTGGGCCGAACCATTTATTTCATCTCGCGACATGAATGGTCTCGGCTAGGCTTATTTCCGGAGAGGCCGCTCTCGGAGATCGAGGTCGATTCCGAAATGAGGCTATAACGGCCGCCATCTCCTCCATCCTTTTCTCCATGCGGATGATAAGCTCATCCCTCCGTCGGATGGCCCTTTGCGACTCATCCTCGGCGTTCTCCTCGGTAGCAAGGAGCACCGCGCGATGACGCGAGGCTCTAGTCTCAACCATAAAGATCTCTGCAAAATCTTCATCCATATGAAATGACAAATCGTGTTCTTCATCATTGATGCTTCCACTTTGTTCTTTTGACAGTTCAGCGATGTCTGCCCTGAGCTTCTCTAATCTTTCCTCAATTGTCCTCCCTTTAATGATCTTGAGATCGACTGGGGACTGGTGTTGTACACCTTCCATCAACACTGGCTTTGGCATGGCCGGAACACTACTGATTGGAGCATCGGACTTAGAATCCTTCGCGGGGAGACGTCTTTTTGATCTCTGTTGCGGCACCCGGTCCGGCGACCTTGGGACTATACAACTTCTCCTTCTGGAACCAAGGCCCGGAGACTAGACATCTCTTTGGGGGCCTCGGCTCTCCCGGATAAATCGCGGTCCCTAATGCGCGGTCCGGATGCGAACTAGTGATCTTTTGTCATTGTTCATCTTGTGGGGATCTCCCTCGTGGTGGCGATCTCGTTCTCGGACCGAGCAAGACCGAATCGGTCGGCGGTATGTATGTTTTCGAGAGGCAACGACGAATCTTATGAACACTCTCTTCTCCAATAGCGGTAGATAATGGATGAAACTTGCTTCCTCCAAGGAGAAGTGCGGTCTCGGACCATCCAATTTCGTCCTCGTCGAGGAATTTTTGTGGCGTAATCAGCCTTTAAAGCTTTCGCTCTTTTGGCTTTTAAAATCTTGCGGTTCCTATTTCGCGTTGTGTTTTGGTAAGTTGACCGGACTTTGAGCTAGATCCAATCTCGAACACAGACAACAACGGGGCAAAGGCATCAATTGATTCTTCCTCATTAAAAATCTGTTTTCCTTTGGCTGACGGTGTAACTGGTGGAGTGACTGTGAATCCAGTAGCTGTGGCAGTGACAACCCTCTTTTCCACGAGGTCGACGGACTTGATGTGAGCGTAGCAACGGTCTTAGCAAAAGTCTTCCCGCCCTTGTGCTTCCCGAGTACGGGGAACTCTTGCTTGGTTCGAGTCGAATTGGCGATTGGCTCTTTTATTATCGAGGCGAGTAGCTCTTGAAGAAGACATAAGGCGCCTTGCCGAGAATGACTTCGACCTCGTCGAGCCAGCTCCAAACTCGATCAACGATCCTCGGTAGCGAGCGACCTTGTCGCGGGCGGTGTTTCCGTCGAACGAGAAGATCGAACTTCGTGACGACATCATCTCCGTCATTCGAAGAATTTTCGAAGTCGGCAATGTCTCGCACCTTGTAGTTTCGATGGAGGTACTCAAGTTCGACACACTTGTCTTATAAGCCGGCATCCTGTGAATTTATTCATGTGAATTTTGTCTTAAACCTTTTTGTGTTTTGTTTGGAGTTTAAAGGGAGGATTGTGATAGAGAAGTTTCAATTTAACTTGTTCACAAGTCAAACTCAAAGAGGAATGAAATGTAGGACCCGGTCCGAGATTGGAAGGAGTTTAACATCGCATCGAACTTGTTTCGATAAACCGCTCCTAACCTACCACACCTATCGGGGGTCCACCCCACTAAACCCTAGGATTCTCGAACCACCCTGTTTAAGGGTGATTAAACGAATGGCTCCAGTATCCAAAAGAGTCGACTATACCGAGCTAAGGAAGAAATGAGCACGGTATGTCAACAAAGAATATAGCTAGCCGGCCACGAGGACATGGACACACTGCCGATATATGAAGACAAACCTCCCGATCAAAATGGAGAGAGGAACTAGTCCCCACGTGAGTCGCTGAATTTGTCGCCGCATTTTTTTCTCTTTTTAAGAATTTAAAATTTAGTGATTTAGTTTAATATAAAAGATATATAATTTTGGAAAGTGTAGTTTTGAAAGTAGTATATTTTAATTTTGAAAAATGAGACCGCCTGGATCTCATTGGTCCAGTAATTTGCATAATCGTGTCTGATGTCACAAATGATACACTTTCTCAAAAGATTAATGTATCCTGTGACGGATAGTACCCAATCATACGAACTAAGGGACTTGTGACATCCGTTTGGTTCTACGAACCTTTATGTGTGACCGACAAGTTCCCTACCTAATAGAAGACACTGTGCAGGGGTTTATTTTATCCGGGTTCCAAGTTCCCTATGTATGCAAGCCTCTATAGTTAATTACATCTCAAATGACTCGGTGTCACTTAAGAAAACTCTCGATAATGATCGGTGGTTCGTCTTCAAGAATCGAGGGTTTAGGTTTTCGCGGTAGGACGTGGAAAGCAAGTGGGAGTGGCTCGAATGGGAACCGTTATTTTCAGGAGTCCAAAGGAAAGAAAAGGTAGGGGATGTCACAGATCTGAGGCGAACCCCAATGACTTCCCAACTATCCTACTGTGCGGCTGCGTTTTGGAGACGATGTTAATTAAATGTTTAATCCTGTCAATTTTATTATTTGGGACTTACACTCTGCATAATACCCGATCAGCGCAAATAGACCACGAGAGATAAGAGGGTTTACGTCGTACCGTACGACAACCTCGGAACACTAAAGCGAGCTAGGACTTACGCTGCGCAACACTGGCCGTACGAAGCTTCAAAAAGGAGAATGAGGGTTTACGCCGCGTCCGGACGAGCTACCTCGAAGTCCTATATGTTGTTACCTAAACAAGGAAGAGTTTCCTTGAAGAAGATCCTCTTGCTTCTCGATCCAAGCTCCTCGTCAAGTAGCGATCCTAAGGTCTAAGGTTCAAATGGTTTTGTTAAATGTGTTCCGATGTTTCAAGTTGTGTTGTTGTTTTCGGCTTGCATACGAGGTAAAATAAATCGCAAGTAAAATTGCTAGAAAGTAAAGCGCGAGTGAAGTGGATCGCGAGTAAAGTAAATTGCGAAGATATAAACCGTAAAAGCGTACCTGGCATCTGCTATCGTTAGTATAATTTGTATTGCAAGCATAAGTATGACTTGCAATGGACTTAAATAAACTTGCGACGAAGTAAACGGAAGCGAGAAAACCGGACACGAAAGTCGGAAAATAAAGAAAACGAGTCGTAGAAATCGCAAACAAAACTCGTAGTCACATATGGAAGATCGAAGACTAAGTATAAGACATTGGAAAAGGTGGGGGCTCGGAGATTGGACCGTGTGCTTATCCAGAGCCTCGAATAAGGAGTTACCGACCCGACGATCCAAGAAGGTAATCCTTAAAAGAGACTTTTTTTTTTGTTTTTGTAAATATTTTGTAAAAATAATAGTAGTCTACATGCTAGTCACTCTAATCTGCTTAGGACTACTAACGACCTAAGATCATCTGGAAACAATTTCTCAAAGAGTCGGCAAATAGTATCATCGGTCCTTTCCTCTCCCTTATCGAAGGTCCTCGAGGTAAGAGATACTATTCTAATTATCCCTCGAATCCCTCGTATCCCAAGTATAGCACACATAAGCATTATCATCATCGCCTCGCCACCTGCATCTCGGACTCACACTCGGTCCGATGATCCATATGTGGCAAAACAAATGTTCCCATCAGCTGGGAGGATTTGAGCGTAAGGTTCGAGCTCAAATCCCGTGCATCGGGTTTCGATATCGGTTAAGTCATTTTAGGGAATTCCACAATCGATTTAATTAAGGAAGGGTGAACCAAGCTCGGTGCATTCTGCTGCAGTGTGCTCGAATGGTTTGTGAATTAGGATCGTGTGCCTAGTTCACTATGCATTCGAAGTTTAGGTAGATGCGGCTTTCGCTGTAGGTGTGCTCCTAAGGTCTAGGAAGCTCGCGAGTGAAGGTTAAGTGAGTGGATCACCCAGGGTGTGCTCCTAGCGTCTGGAAGCCTATGCTTGGGATTAGGTGCATGACTCTCACCTGTGGTGTATGCTCCCGAAGTACAGAAGTCTATGCCGAGAATTAGGCGGATGGGCTCTCATCTAGGGTGTGCATTTAAGGTTTAGGAAGTTTATGGTGTGGGTTAGGTAAAGGAAGTTTTCACCCAAGGTGTGCTCCTAAGTCCATGGAGCTCATGCTCGTGAATTAGGTGGGTGACTCTCACCAGGGTGTGCTCCTGAGGCCAGGAAGCTCATCGTCGTGAATCAGTGTTTCGCAGGTGATTAAGAATGTTTTACCCTTCCATAAGTTAAATCGAAATTCCCTCTTTTTTGTGAAACTTAGCGTTTAAAACAACAATAAAATAAGAAAATTAAAAAAAAATAATAATAATAATAAAAAAATTATGAAAAAGGAGGAGGTCGGCTCACTTCGAAACCAAAGAAAAGCCAAAAGAGAAGAAAATGCGAGTGAACCGGGCCTAAATCACGATTTGAAGGCTTCCAACGACTCGAGGGCAGCTACTAGCAAACATATGCGGCGACTCTACGACCTCCTACGACTCGGGGCGGTGATTAGACACTCCAAACAACAATTAATTGACTTCCAAACAATTCAAACAGACAATTATATGACTTCCAAACGATTCCAACAGCGAATTATACCCGTCTCCCAGCTCTCTTACAAGCTTCCTACATGATTTTCAAATGTTGGACAACACTTTCCAAGGCACAAACTACTTCCTACAGCGCTTCTAAGTGAAGGACAGCACTTTCCCGCTTGCCTACAATAGTTATATGGCTTCCAAATAAACGTCACGTGACTTCCAAAGCTCTCTTACAACTTACGAGCACTCCAAAGAGCAATTATATTCTTCCAAACATCACTTTTACTCTTCCAAACAACTCTCGCAGCAATTTTAATCATCGAACAACACTTTTACAGAGATTTGCAACTCCAAACAGCAATTCCGAGCACTAGACAGCACTTCCAATGCTCTCACAAGCACTCCTACAGCTCTTTACAACACTAGGCAGCACTTTCTAAGGGCTAGACAACACTTAACAGCTATCCCGAAACATCAAACAACAGTTAACAGCTCTTCCAGACAGCTTCCTACAGCGAGTATTCAGCAATTAGTGGCATCCTCACAGCAGCCCCAGGCGTTCTTGCAGGCTCCAACAACACCAAACAGCAATATTAAATACCAAACAGCAATTTAAATGATTCAAAACAGCATTTAAATGATTCCAAACAGCGATAAGAAGGCTCCCAAATGTCTCCAAACGAGTGCGGAAATTAACATTTAAATGGAGCAACAAAACTCTCCAAAATAGCTAACAAATGAGCATTTAAATGGAGCATGAAGCTTTCCAAAAGTAGTAAAGAAATCGGCATTTTAAATTGAGCACAAAATATTTTTAAAACAGTGAACAAAATGATGTTTAAATGGTTCACAAAACTTTCCAAAACAATGAAAATATTGTACCCAAATAAACTCCTAAATCTTCTCCGAAACCGTGACACTCGTTGGGCGCTATAAATGCAAATGTAAAGCTTAGGTTCAAGACTTGTAAAGTGTTTGAGAATCGTTTTAGCATGATATGCAAGCCTTGTGACAACATATGATTAAAAGTTTAGATGCTAGAGACGTGAATACACATGAATAGAGTGGTATGTATGTAAATCTTTTAATATTTTAAGGAGAAATCATCACAACCGATTATAATTCATATTAAAACAATTACTGCAAAAAAAAAAAAATCAATTTAAATCAAGCTTTGCAAGAGACCAAAAAGTCGATAGAATCGGGTAAAAGAAAGCAAGTTAGAAAAATACGACCTCGAGCGGGAGTCCCTGAAATGCTACGGGATAGCGACGGTTGCACCAAAGAGATTCGGCACGGTTTACGGCAATGCGGAGGAGTCCAGCGAGCGGGATAGCGAGACGGGAGAGGAGTCGAACGACTATTTGGCGCGGGAAGGAGGAGCGGGCGAGTGGAAGATGGCCGAATGGGGAAAGCTCGGAGGCGAAATCGAGAGTTCTCTCGGTGCGGTGGAGACGAGCGGGTAGGTCGAGGTCGAGGGCTTCGGGCGGCGGGGCTTCGAGCAGGCGAGCGGGCTCGTCGCGCGCGAGGAGAGGGTTCCGTCGCGCGGTTCTTCGGTGCGAATGGCGGTGGGTGTTCTGGTCGAGCGGGGAAGAGCGAGCCGAGAGTCGGTGCAGATGGGTAGGCGCAGCAGTAGCAGGCGAGGCGAGGGCTTCGATCGCGAATGAGAGGGAAGCAGGCGAGGGTGACGGGATCGAGCGGCAGAGGTGAGGCGAGCGGTTCTATTCGGTGCAGAGGCAGGCGGAATCGAGCGGAGGAGGTCGGGTGCTTCTGTGCGAGCGTGAGGGAGAGGGATCGAGCAGCTTTGTTGGCGAGAGGAGCAGGAGAAGGACGACTCGGGGGTTCTCGCGAGCAGAGGAGCTGATATCGAATGTCCTGGAGTAAAGCCTCCCGCCCATGCTATAGCTGCGTTCGTCCGTTACAGGTGATTGGGCGCCAAATTAAATGACTTCCATACGAGGACGACTCGATAAGGTAAACTTTAATCCCTAATTAAATTTAATCGAGAGGGAATTAAGTCGATCGATTTAAATTTTAAAAATTTGAAATTTGAAATGGCCCAAGCTCGTGTTCGGACTTATGTCGGGCTCTAATCGAACCCGGGCCGAGTCCGAACTCGTGCCCCGCTAAAAAAAAATGCGCATCAATTTCCGTGTCGTTCGCGCGCGCGTAGAACCATATCAATATGGGTATCCTTCCTAGCTAAATTCGACGTCCCGGACGCATCCGTGTGGTCCGTTTCGTCATCCGGTGTCATCCGGACAAGCTTCGCCGACAAACGGGTCGAAAAGTGTCAAGTTGCGGTGTGCGCGAATTCGAGTCATGAAGGGTTCACGCTAAGGTCGTTCGCCCCATGCGGAACTCATTTTCGAGCCCTCTACATGTTAGTCTTTAGCCCTTCGCAACCAGTGAGTCGAGTGCTTGGGACTACTTATGCGAGGTTTCACAAAAACGAGTTTAGAAGTGGCTCGAAGCTCTATGGGAGGTGGGTTCCGTGACTAGTCCGCTAGGATGGTCAATAAGGAACTCCTAAAGCTAGATCCTAGGGTCTAAGAGGAATATCCTAAGACCTCACTAAAATGAGGTCAACAATGGTGACATAGAGAATTGGAATGGCCGAACATACAACAATGCGAGCAATACTAAGGGAAAGGCTTAATAACAACCTTTTGCCAATATCATTGATGTGGTGATCCTATCCAAATTTCCTCAGGAGCCATTGAAGTGATGTACCTTTCAATAAGTACCCTGACTTCAGAGGGTTGGGAAAGATCAAGAGTAGGAGTGTCTATTTTGAGTGGATTATCTTAGGCTGAGGCGATAGAGTACAACATTTTTCGAGTAAAATGCTGAATTTTCAAGCCATGGAGGAGAATCCAGACCGGAATGGTTGGTGGTTCCGTCTGGGGTCAAAATCCACCGACCATTTTAAAATCTTTATGGCTCTGTTATCAATATTGATTAATCTTCTAACAAATAAACGTGCGTAATCCTCTTCATTTTTAAGCTGAATAAGGATGTGTATTCCATCTAAAAGGCCAACTTTTCACTCCCCAACAAGGTGCATAAGCGCAAATTCCTTACGAATAAGCTCCATTTTGGGATGACCATAAATGAACTTCCCGATCAGATTCAGACGACAGACGTGAGCAAGATGATTACATTCTGCTTCCGTAAGAAAGATGGATGGCTTCCCATTTTTCTATCAGATTTCTTGATTTAGCAGAATTCGCCACCCTCTGCCTGTGCAAAGGAAGGTGGGAAGAAACACGATTTAGGAGTACTTGAGGCGTGTACACCCGCAAAGTCAGCAATGTATGTTATGTTCGAAGCCATACAATGAAAAATGTGGAGAGTGACCGAGAAAGACAACACAGGATAGCTCGGTGGACAGGAGATGGTTCGAGCAGAGGAGGAGGATGCGAGTCACTGTTGCACTTCGATTGAGAGCCCATAGCGGCAGACGCAGACGAACGGCAGCGGAAACACCGCAGCAGAACGTGAAGCTGAGGTCGCGACTTGTATCAGAGACGCAAGAAGAGAGAGAGAGAGAGACACCCTCGTATCAAACGAAGCAGAGAGGCGAGTTCCAGATGAAGCGACGCGAGTCCAGATGATGACGTGAGCTTCGGATGACGACGAAATCAAACCGCAATAGACGCGACGACCTCATATCAAACGGAGCAAAGGACGCCAGCTCTAGAAGACGCGACGTGTACTCCAGAAGACGCAAGCTCCGGATGATGACGCAAGCTCCGGATGACGACAAGGCGCGCTCTTCTTCTTCGAGCATGACGAATCGATTGACAGAGGAGAAAATCAATAGGGACGCTTGGTTTCACCGTCGGGCGAAACCCTAGCGGACGAGCCATTATTATTTTATTCCATAAGATGACGCAAGCTCCGGATGACGACAAGGCGCGCCCTTCTTCTTCGAGCACGACGAATCGATTGACAAAGGAGAAAATCAATAGGGACGCTTGGTTTCGCCGTTGGGCGAAATCCTAGCGGACGAGCCATTATTATTTTATGTATGTATGTATGTATGTATGTATGTATGTATGTATGTATGTATGTATGTATGTATGTATGTATGTATGTATGTATGTATGTATGTATGTATGTATGTATGTATGTATGTATGTATGTATGTATGTATGTATGTATGTATGTATGTATGTATGTATGTATGTATGTATGTATGTATGTATGTATGTATGTATGTATGTATGTATGTATGTATGTATGTTAACTTTGAGGATAGAACCTGAGGTTAATCTTATTGATGTAAAGAGGTATATATGTTTAACTTGACGATGGAACTGAGGTTATTCTTATTGATGCAAAGAGGTGTATGAATACCCATTATAAGATCTACTTGTAAGGAAAGAAATAAAACATGATACAGTAAAAAAGTGAAGGAATAATAAAGAATCCAAACTAATGACTTAGAATAAATAGGAATTATTAATGGCTAAAACTAGCCATTAATAAATATTTTAATACTCTCCCTCAAGTTGAATAGATGTCAGTTATGTTCAATTTAGATTTGAAATCATCAAACATTAACTAAAGAAGGTTCTTTGTGAGAATACTGTCAGTCGGCCACTAGATGACACAAACGAAACACAAATTTTCTCGGTCTTTACCTTTTCATTAATGAAGTGTTGGTCAATCTCAACATGCTTTGTGCGGCCTTGTTGGACCGGGTTATGAGCAATGCTAATGGCTGTCTTGTTATCACAGACCAACTGTAGGGGAGCGAAGACTGTCATTTGTAATGCGTGGAACATGATGCGTAATCAAAGGACTTCACAAATTCCCAGGAACATGGACCAAAATTCAGCTTCAACACTGCTCTGAGCAACTACAAACTTTCTTGCTTTTCCATGTGACCAGTTTGCCTACACAAATGAGCAGTACCCTGAGGTAGATTGACGATTATGGAAGGACCCTGATTGACGATTATGGACGGACCCTGCCCATCCTCCTCTGTGTCAACTGCAATAGAACGAAAGGTGTGATGGGAAAAAAAATAAACCTGAGCTCGATGTACCTTTTAAATACTGGAGAATTCGGTGGACCGCTTGGAGATGATGCTCATAGTGATCATGCATGAATTGACTATCCCAATCGCGGGCATATGTCGGGGTGTTTATGGGCAAGGTAGTTGAGTTTCCCTACAAGTCGCTAGTGGTGAGGCTTGATTACAGGAACTACATTCAGAGCATCAAGAAATTTTTTATTTGGATCCATCAGGACAGTCACTGGTTTGCACAGTAGAAGATTGTTCTCTATCAAAAAGTCAATCACATATTCTCGTTAAAGACAGATAAATACCCTTGAGATGATTGAGCAACTTTCATGCCTAAGAATTACCAGAGAGATCCCAAGTCCTTCATTTCAAAAGAAGCAGCAAAAATGCATTTCATAGACTCCAATGCTGGTAGATCATTACTTGTGAGAACAATATCGTTAACATAGACGATAAGAATAGCTAGTTAGTCGCTGGAGGAAAGATGGTGTGATCCAATTGAGCCCGAGTGAATCCATAGCCTACCATCATTTTTGTAAATTTCCCATACCATGTCCTGGTGATTGCTTCAATCCACAGATAGATTTTCAAAGTCTACATAGTTGCCTTGGGAGGCAGTGGAGTCAAAGCATGAAGGAAGAATCATGTATACCTCCTCTGTAAGATCGCAATTCATAAACATATTTTTGACATCAAGCTGGAATAAGGGCCAATTTAAATTCACTGCAAGGGTTAAGAGGACTCGAATGGTGCTTAATTAAGCAAATAAAGCAAATATCTCCTTGTAGTCAACTCCGTAGATCTGTGAATACTCTTTTGCGACCAATCGTGCCTTGTTGCGTTCAAATGACCCTTAGATTTAAACTTGATGCTAAAAATCTACTGGTATCCCACTGCTTTCTTGCCCCGACGAAGATCAACAATTCCTCAAATATGGTTCCATTGAAGGACATTCATCTCCTCCATGAGGACAACTTTCCAGGCTGGGTCTGCTAAGGTAGCCTCA
The DNA here is from genome assembly GCA_022702705.1 of Papilionanthe hookeriana x Papilionanthe teres. Taxonomy (NCBI): domain Eukaryota; kingdom Viridiplantae; phylum Streptophyta; class Magnoliopsida; order Asparagales; family Orchidaceae; genus Papilionanthe; species Papilionanthe hookeriana x Papilionanthe teres. The sequence continues at coordinate 36,983,080 of CM040421.1, forward strand.
ATAGTAGGTAAAAGCTAATAATTGGTCAGGGCCATAGCGAATGCTCTGTAGGTTGACGATAATTGACGAAGAGAGCCAAAATTTTTCATGGGATAAAGAGATCATATCTGGTTGCATGCCTAACTAGGGGAATTAACTTCCCAAATTGGAGTAGGAGCAGTGCTGGGGATGTCGTCCCGAGGGGATTCAGGGTCCAGCAAGGGATTAGCAAGTGCCAGGACGAGTGCGTCGAGTGTAGACGGGAAAGTGGGAGGATGTCTTTGGTGGAACCAAAGGGACAGAAGGCTCCTTGGTGATAGGAGAAGCGTGTGGAATCAAAGGAACATAGGGTTCCTCTATGTTTGGTGACGTAAGTAAGGATTAGTGTCCAAGAACTCTAGCTCCCCCTCACTGGAGACCGAGTTAAGAAAGCAGAGAACAATTTCAAAAAAAGAGACATCAGCATTCGCATAGATCTTATTTGTAGTAGGGTTAAGTTATTTATACCCCTTTTGAGCGGCAAGAGTATCCATGGAAATCACATTTTATGGACCTGAGATCAAATTTACCCTGAGTATGGGCCTTGTTTCGAACAAAGGCTGTGCACCCACAAATTTTAGGATCTAAAGCCGATTGTTAGAAAAACACTATCTCAAGACGGCTGAACGGGTATGAAACTTGTGAATTTTTAAGGGAACTCTATTGATGAGACAAGTGTTGGTAAGAATAACATCATTCTGGAAAAACTTTGGGACATTAGAGTAAAACATAATAGAGCGAGTAACATCAAGGAGATGCCAATTTTTTCTCTTAGCTATCCCATTTTTTTGAGAAGTGTCGGTACACGAGATATGATGGAGGTGTCACTTACCAAGAATTCTTCTAATAAAGAGCTAAATTCACGACCATGGTCACTCCTAAGAACTTGAATAGGAGTTCTGAATTGGGTCAAACTGAAAGTTTGGAAGTTTTTGAAAGTGACAACAACTTCAGATTTATCTTTTAAAATATAGATCAACGTTTCCCGAGTGTGGTTATCAATCAGAGTAAGGAACCAACATTTATTGGTGTAGCTCGGAGGGTGATAAGGTCCCCATAAGTCACCGTGAATATGAGAAAAGAGCAGAAGATGTGTAATTGTGGGGTGGATTAGGAACACGATGATATTTAACTGACATGTTTGAAATTTGAAATTAGAAGGATTTTTATTAGTAAACATCAATGATTACAATTATTTTAAATACTGGAAACTAGGATGATTCAAACGATAGTGTAACGACATAATATGCCATTCATTGGATTGAGCTAAGCTAAAACTACTGGATGGAGTGTCCTTGTTCTCCGTGCTTTTATCTTAGAAGTAGAGCCCGCCTACCCCCATATCAATTCCAATCATCCTCTCCGAACGATGTTTCTGAAAGAGACACATATATCAGAAGAAAAAATAGCAACACAATCAATGTCTTACGTCAACTTACTGACAGATAAAGTTATATTTCAGTAGATGAATATGTAACACAGATTCCAGAGTTAGATATGTTAAAACAACAGATACTTTAATAGCAATGAAAATTTAAGACTTATCAACAGTTTTAACAGTCTTCCCTGAGCAAGGATAGTATGTCGAGAAGGCTTGGGAGTTTCCAATCATGTGATCCGTGACACCTTAATCAATGATTCATAAACTAGAAGTGACAAAAGAAGTGAGTGTCATAGGATTGGTACCATAACAAACGTGGGAGATCGATGGGTCGGAAGAGAGCGGACTGGATCCAAGCAACTTGATTAAGTGCTTCATTTGACTTTTAAGAGAATTGGAGGATTCCAAATTATTCTCAGTAGAGGCCGACAATACCGTGTTGGATTCTCATGTCGTAGCAAGATCCTTGGTAGCGGAAGATTTGGCTAAAAGTTAGGTTTTCCGCGGAGTTTCTAACACTTATCACAAGTGTGGTATGACCAACCCAGGGTTGAGAATTATTAGAGACCAAGGTGGATGCTACAATTGCAAAGTAGAAGGCATCAAGCATGACAAGTCTTTGACTCTCTTCACGACTATCTCAGTGAAAGTAGTGTGAGTCGAAGGAAGAGGATCCCGACCAAAAATCTTCGTTGAGGCCTGCCAAAAATTTAATGCAGTCTTTTTATACAAATTTCTGGAAGAGAGATAGGTTGGCTGGAGATTCCCAAGTGTAGTTATAATATAGGTCGCATTTCATCCATAATGTCGCTATATTATTATAATACTGGGTCACGATCCTGGATCCTTATTTTGCCTCATGTATTTTCTTAGATATCTCATAGAGTTGTCTGGAATTCCCTACATCCAAGTAGGTATCACGGACTATCGTCGAGAGGCTACTAGTGGAAGGAATATATATGATCGGCCAATCAAAATCTCCATGGAGTTGATCAGTCACGACATAACAATGAAATTCTCCACTTCCCAAGTTCCATACACTGGGTCAGTCTTTCTAGGTTCACGGATCATTTCAGTGAGATTAACGAATTTTCATGTCATTCAATGAACAAGTACACAGATTGGTACTATTGGAGTAAGTTAAAGCCGTTCAGTTTATACTTTGTGATCAAGAAGTTCTTGTTTTTTCTCGGTCCCCCGGTCTGTAGAGGTATTGAGGTTGTTGTCGATCCTCCGGTGGATTCAAGCACACCATCGAAAAGTAACAATCAAGGTGGAGTCCGCCATGATTCCAAATAAGTCAAATGAGACGTTGGGATGCTGATACATAGGAATTTTCTGGCTGGTTGAGGGAGAACCACCAACGAGTGATCTTGCAAGGTTGATACGACCTCGAAAAGGAGCTCCAATGATCTAGGAGAAAGGTCCAACTGGCAAAGGAAAGGTCCAACAACTGGAAGAAGCTCTCACTGGCTTGAAGGAAAATCTGGAGGATCTTCATTGACCCTGGAGAGAGTCCTGGCTAGAAGGACCCGATAGCTAGAAGGAAGCCCTAGTGGGCTGGACTGAGGATCTGAAGGGACATCTGGTTGGCTGGAGGAAGAACCTGAGCCTAGAAGGAAGGCCTAGCCGCAGGATTAAACATCTGGAGGGAGAATCAACACTGGAATAAAAGTCTGTCAGCCGATGGCTTGGGGAGAGACCCGACGACAGCTAGATTAGAACTTTGCTCTTATACCATGTTAACTTTAGGGATAGCACCAGAGGTTAATCTTATTGATGCAAAGAGGGGCATAATGCCCATTATAGGATCTACTAGTAAAGAAAGAAATAAAAACGTGATACAATCGAAAATGGAAGGAATAATAAAGACTCCAAGCAAATAATAAACAAGAATTAATAATGCCTAGAACTAGCCATTAATAAATATTCTAATCTCTCTCACACACACATAATTATTATTGTATTTGCATTAAAATAAATTTTTTTATTTTTTTCAAAATGTTACATTTGTTCTTACACATTAAAAACGCATTTATAATGGAAAAAAGTGAAAAAAAGATTGTTTATGATTTTAATAATTTTGCATTTTGTTCTGCATTGAATTGAAAATAAATGAATTTAATGATTGAAAATAATTAAATAATTGTAAATGAAAATTTTAGTGTTAAGTCTATAAAGAGTCATCCCCTTGTAATACTAATTGGTGACGTATTATACTCATACATGTCAAAGGTAGAAAAAATGATAAATGTTGTATTTTTATAGTATAAAATGGTAAAAGTTTTCATGATAGAAAATGATTAAAAAAACTATAAAATTGTACCTTTATAATTATGGTTGTATCTTTATTAATACATTCTAACGATATTCCTAACAGTTTCTTAAAGGAAAAAGGAAATGAATAAATTATAATTGATTAAAACGATAAAAAAATAATCGATTAGGATAATTTAGTAAAATGAAAATTTTAAATTTTATTTTATAGGCTGATCAACATATTCCTCTGAACATTCATGTTAGGCATATGCATAATAATTTAATGCATATTAAATTAATAATGACTAATTATTCACTAAATTTTTTAAACTTAACCTGATATTTATTGTTCATTCAGTAGAAAACCCTATTCGACTGACATAGGATAATTAGTAGTTTATTTGAGTTATATGTTTTGTCACTCTTTATCATATCCATGTTTTATTGTATTGAATTGGATGATTTTATGTATTCTGTTAGAGGATGTTTACTTATGTATAGGATTAGTGACTCATTTTAAGTTAATGTTATTACAGACTAATATTATTGTTCAGAAGTATTTACTTTCACCGTCCGATTGTCCGTTCTCGCTTTGGATAACTTCAAGTTCTCTAGTCGGGTCATAACATTATACTCGCTCATATTTTAATAAAGTTTATGCCACCTCTTGAGATTTAGCTACCTTCATATTATTAACCATTATGGACCTCCAAAAGATTGGAATGCTCGTTTATTATCGTGCATCTTGAAGCCTTAAATCGAGTTTTGACTTCACGCCCAACAATTTTTAAAAAGTTATAAGTCAGGGATGACCAGAGTTCATGGTTGTATTATCTGGCTTATGTGCTTCATTGTGGGTGAATTGGTATGTATTTTGAACACCCATAAATCTCCATAGTTGTATTTGGGGTAAATTTTATCTAAATTCAGAAGAATTTTCATTATTGAAATTTTTATGAAGGAAGAGCCACTATTTTTCTACATGGAGAGTTTGAGGTCCACTCCCTCAAGAAGTACTAAATGTTTGTCGAGGGTAATAAACTTCTGATTGACTCCAGCTCACAAAAAGTGAATGTCGTATCAAATATATCAATATATTTACAATCAAACTAATTGTATGCCAGTAAGGTTGTGTCCCGAGTCCTCTGTCCGCATGGTTCAGCCGCCAAATGACACCACGAATTAGCGGTTACGACCAGATCCATTTGACTTAGTGGTTGTCGTCAAATGATATTATTATATTATGGTCACGACCACAGTTCATATGTTCTCCAATTCTATCATTTAAGTTGTGAATCATAAGAGTATAATTGATTGACATAAATTCTTCTGATTGACAAGTATTCACCCCAAACCTACAAGGATCTCTTGGACGACACAACCTATGACTGCTGATAAGAATTCTTTTGTCAAGTTGGGTTGACTATCTCCTATGATTAAGTAGATTAGGGACCCCGACGACTTAGGATGATGGAACTATGAGATCTTGATTGGGTTTTGTGTTCATTCCCCCACTATCTACTTTAATTTTTAAGTGGTGAATTCTACAATTTATATCCTAAGTCTTCTGCTATTATATATTGAATACTTAATTCTTAATGACTAGCTTTAATCAAAAGTGCTTTCACGTTATCGGTAGGGGTAATTAACCATAGGGGTTTGTCTCTATGGGAAACCTCGAACCTCAGATTAAAAGTCATCGCTAAATGAGGATAAAATCTCTGGGTAGTGTGTTTTCTACAATCCAACATGCCTTCTGAAAATTTGACCCTCTAAAACACTCAAAATAAAAAACGAATGTAGAGAATTGTCTTAGAGAGCGGTCGTAAATTTTTTGAGCCCGCATCCTTGATCAGTTCAAACATAATCCTAAAGAATCACATATTAAAGCAACACATTAAATTTTACAATAATTTAAAGGAACCCAAGACGATTGAACTTTGTTCAAAAAGTGGGAGGATCTGACTCTGGAAGCTTACACATATGCTGATTAAGTAGGATCTATGATCTTCGTGATTTTGCAAATTCTTTGGATGCAGAATCATGACTTTGAGAAGTAAAATATAAATATACTAGAAAGATTTATTGTCGAAACTAAATTTATATATATATGTGACGTTGAGAATTTCTTTGTTTAAAATTATTTTGGTGGATTCAAAGATTGAATGGAGAGGTCGTTCAAAATTCCATCGTGATAGCAAGTCATCCATCAATATTGTAATTATCATGCACAACTTGACCTAGCGAAATATAGTAAAGTTGATAAACTAAGGGTGTTACTCTGAACCCGCCTGGTATAGTCTAAGCGGCGTTATCTTGGAATCTGAAGTTGTGCGCAACTTCAGTTGGTCTTCTAGCTTGAGGACAGATGCTTTGAGTTGCAGAGATGGAGGATATCGTGTTTGAGGAAAAGTTCAGTACAGCAAGCAGCTGATGCAGCCTGTAGATGGTGCAGTGAGTGTCTCAGTCTCCAAGTGGGAGAATTGTTGAATAATGTGGAGACCCGGTCCACCACATGTGAATTAACTTCCTAATTAAGAGGGCTACCTACCGCTCACCTACCACATTCCACCTACCGTTCACCTACCTCCCACCTACCGCTCACCTACCTCCCACGTACCACTCTCCTTGATTCTATAAATAGCCTCTTTTGGCTTTTGGATGAAGCACAAGCCAAGTTCTCCAAGAGAGAAAGAGCGGAAGAGAGAAAGAGAAGAAGGGAGAGAAGAAAATAGAGATTTTCTTGTAAACGTCGAGACGCTCGACGGTGTAATTCCGTGAAGATCCCCACACATCTGTGCGTACAAGATCCAACTTTCCTGCCTTTGACGTCCTGCCACTTTTCAAGAAACTGACATTCCTCTGTTTCCCCATAATGCAACTCTCACATATGCCAAGATCAACTGACTTTAGTTTTGGTAGCTTGCCTCTGGACTGAAGTTCCTTCATACCTCTCTGACTCATGTGGCCAAGTTTATAATGCCACAACTTTGTTCTGCTCTCTACAACAGTAGTATCAACACTGTTAATTAAATTAGTGGTCATAGATAGCGTACCTATTTTCTTACCCCGAGCCAGTACCAGTGCTCCTTTAGTAACCTTCCAGGTACCATCTGAGAATACTACTGAATGTCCACACTCATCGTTCGCCTGCCGTAAATTAGGTTCTTTTATAGTTCAGGAATGTGTCTGACTTTTTGCAGTGTCAACCTGTTATTGTTTGGAAGTGCAATAGCGATATCTCCCATTCCAACCACATTCAAAGCTTCTCCATCTGCGAGATATACTTTCCCAAAGTCACTTGCTACATAGTTTTGCATTAACTCTCTATGTGAAGATGTATGGAAAGAAGCCCCAGAGTCCAGTATTCAGTCGTCAACGGAGCTGTGAAGCTACAGACGAACGAGCGCATCCCGAGCTTCTTCGATTCATGACGATTAGCACTGATGTTCTCCGTCTTTTAGGACTTCGCAGCTTCTTCTTTATGTAGCCAATTTTGCCACGATTCAAAGAGTTGCTTGTTGACTAGGCTTCGACTTCGCTCCCTGCCTCCGTACTTTGATTTCTGATCTTCTTTGTTTGAATTCGGTCATGCGATCTCCTACGAAATCAACATTTAGTGCCGAACTCGAACACAAAGTCGAATCTTTCCTCGCACCTCCTCGACCAAAATTAAATCACGAATATGATCGTATTTTAGCTTAGATTCTACTCGCGAATTCGTTGATCGCCATCCTCATACATTCTCACAATCTATTGTGAATGAGTCAATAATATCGCCGCTCGTATCTCATCATCGAATTCAATTTCGACGGACGACAATCGATTTGCGATAAGATTAAAGTTATTTAGATGTTGTACAACGGACGTATCTTCCGCCATTTTCAAATCGAATAATTTTTTCATCGGATGCGCATTGTTATTCTGCCGACGCTTTTCATATATACCTGACAAAGCTCGCCATGAGATCCGCGATGCGTCCTCTCCTCGATAACGTTGCGTGCTAATCGATCTCGATAGGTCAATCGAACAACCCCAAGAACCCGTCGATCCAATCGTATTCCAATCGCCTCGTCCATCTTCTCCCGGTCGCTTGCTCAGAGTAACGGAAGATGAAGTTTCTTCCCATGGAGGTGAGTCATCTATCCGCATTCTCCAAGTAACTAAAATCGTGCAGTCGAATTTCTCGATCCACGAAACCTCCACTTCGTCTCCGGTCATCATTCTTCCTCAGATCCGAACCGGAGCTTTGATACCAATTGTTATGAAAAATGACGGCAATAAAGCGAAAAAACCATATCGAGAAAAATCGCAAATCAGAAAAGAACACACAGATTTACGTGGTTCGACAAATCTGCCTACGTCCACGGAGCTGCAGAGGATTTTATTTCTTTGAGGAATTACATCGTCGAGCGTCTCGACGTTTACAATAAAATGCCACATTTTTATTTATCTCCCCCTTCTCTCTCTCTCTTCCTCTCTTTCTACTCTTGGAGAACTTGGCTTATCTTCCGTCAGATGGCGAAAAGAGATTTTATTATATAATCGAGAGTGATAGGTGGGAGGTAGGTGGCGGTAGGTGGGAGGTTGGTGAACGGTAGGTGGGATGTGGTAGGTGAGCGGTAGGTAGCCCTCTTAATTAGGAAGTAATTCGCGTGTGGTG